>JAAGEH010000021.1:7596194-7674283 GCA_011751065.1 Lasiurus cinereus
AGCTGGGCCCACGTTGCCCCACACTGAGCTGGGCCCACACTGCCCCATTCTGCCCCACACTGAACTGGGCCCACACTATAACACACTGGCTCACGCTGAGCTGGGGCACACTGCCCCACACTGAGCTTTACCCACACTGCCCCACACTGCCCCACACTGAGCTGGGCCCACACTTCCCCACGCTGCCCCACGCTAAGCTGGGCCTACAGTGATCTGCTCTCCTGTTTGCACTGCACAGGGGCAGTGGAGTTTAAGCAGATAGAGCCTGTCTCACTGGACGGGAGGATAAGGTAGGACTTGAGGTATTTATCGTGATTAGGAACTTAGAGGAACAATCCCAAAACAGAAGTAGCCTTAGAGCGAGAGAACTGAATGCTGCTCAAAAATCCTCCAGAAATCCTTGCTGGCTCCTCACTGGGCATGCAGAGAGCAACAGCTAAGGGCCCTCTGGAAAACAACAGCTGGATTCTGGAAAGCGCTGAGCAGAGGCCTGAGCAGCTGCCCTGCAGCTGAAATACAGAGTGGCATTCAAATCCTGACACATCAGAGGAACGTGGAGAGAGGGTTGGTGCTGTGGGCATTTGGCTGGGCCGTCGTGTCTAGATATGTAGGCAAACCTCTCTCTGGATGTTTCTGGGGTGTGTGAATGAGATTAACATTTGTATCTGTCCTCCATGATGTGGGTGGGCGTCTGCAATCAGCTGAAGGCGTGAGACCCCCAGTCGGAGCTCCCCTAGTAGGAGGCTTCATGGCATAGCTTTCAGGCTTGAACTGGCAATGCCCACTCTGCAGGCGTGGACTTATCAACTCCATCACTGCCCAGGCTAGTTACCTAACAGAAACTGCTTTCTGCACATCCGGCTTGTTCTGTTCTCTGAGAGCCTTCACTAGTACTCCTGGTAACACATCTGGCTTTCACTGACCAGGAAGGGTGCTGTCCACGACTGAAGGGAAACCTGGAATAGGCCTGTCCACAAATCCCAGGCCCAGATCTACAGACGCCAGATCACTTGCGATGATTTAACTTGACAGATGGATGATTGTGCCCAAATTTTAGGTGACTATGTGATGATACACGTCAATGTCATTTCAAATGAATGTATTCCTTACATTTCCCCCAAAGAAGGAGAATGTAACCCCGTCCAATGCAGAGCACTGGGGGACTCCGTTTGGTCAGGGACAGGCACAAGGCCAAGTGTGACCTGAGCCTTCACGGTGTTTCCCACCGGAGGCCAGGCAGGGGGAGCCGCTTGGATGGCCAGTTGGGGTGAGGTTGGCAGATGCTGGCTATCGCTGTCTCCAGTTTCCTGATACCCAGGCCAGGTGACTGAAGGAAGGGACTATTGTCTTAATGTGTGACAGGGACATGAGGAGGCGTTGGGACGGTGGACCCAGGACTGGTTGGAGGGCTTACGTTATGATTTTCACCTACTTGCCAAAGCTGTGAGCAACTTTGGCTGTCAGTTTGGCTCTGTGATTAATGGATGCTAAATAGACAAATGCAAAAATTATGAAAACACAACAACTAGAAATCAACCCTCTTCAGCATCCGGAGTCCCCAGTGTGGACCATCCAAAATGTCCATGATTTAATGGAACAACAACACACATTACAAGAAGCAGGCGTATGTGTCACCTAAACAGCAGAAGCCGAGCAAAGGATCTTTGTCTGATCCCATCTCTCGGAGAAACGCCAGTGTCCTGAGGACAGTGATTGCCTCTCATTCACTTTGTGTCCAGAGCCTAGAACAGTGACAGGCAGGAAATAGGTGTTCAGTAAACAGTTATTGTTATTGATGGACAGGCATTGACAATATTAAGAGTGTATGTATAACAAAGAATACTTGCATAGGAGTAAATTTGAACATCTAGATAAAATGGATGGTTTTCCCAGAAAATGAAAATGCTATGTGTTACTCGGAAGGAAACTGAGAACTGAGTAGGCTAATTCCCTGGTATTACAGGTAGAAGCTGCAGCAGTCACTGCCTTCATGTTCATTGAGTCTCTCTCAATTCACTCCCCGCCCAATAGGACCTAAGCAGCAGCCTTCCCCACCCGCTCACCAATGCTTTTTGCCTTTTAACACTTCTTTTTTACTGATTGAAATTATTTCCAGTGCTATAGTTGGTATTCAATGTGCATTCTTTCTAATTTTTTGTTGCTGTAAACCACCTGAATGAAAAGCCTTGTGTGTGTATGTTGGCACCTACATGGAGGTTTCTCCAAGGCAGAGAGTTTTCCTTGTAAAGCTGCAGCATGCATGCGCTTGGCTGGGGTGGAGTGTGAGTGACAGTGTTAGGTATAATGGTTCGATCCCCCGTGCTGTGGGAGCCTAGCTCCGAGGCTGCTGGACCGACATTGGGATGGAAGCATGTCCCTCCTGCCTCTTTGTGCCAGTTTCACCTCAGCTTTAGCACCTATGCCAGGATGCTGGAGAGGGAGAAATAGGAGCTGCTTCTGCGGACCTGGGGGTCATCGCAGTGACCTTGGCTGAGAGTCCCAGGGAGGGGAGTGACATAATGAAGTGTAAGGCCATTCTGCAAACAGGGCAGCAACATGATAGGACCAGAATTAGGGAAAGGACGGCCCAGAGACGGGTGGGGTGGAGGGTGATGCTGTCAGGACAGTGGCAAGTATGGCTGAGTCAGGCTGAGGGAGCCCGATGGCAGATGAGGTGACATAGGCAGTGGCCTCCTCTAGGCCCATCATAAGAATTGAATGACGTAATGAAATACCTGCTCTGTGTCAGGCCCAAAGTCAGTGGTCGATAAATGCTGATTCTCTTCTGATCTACGAATGGGGCTAAAAGAACAGACTCTGGTGGGCCTTCCTCCCATCCTGGTACCAAAGGTGTCTTGTGAACTGGGCCACATCCCCTGGGGCAGCTCTCCTGGCAGAAAGGCTACCCGCCTGCTGCTCCCCCAAAACTTCCAACAGGAGCTCCCTCCATGGGGCTCTCTTCTCTCTGCCTTGCACCAGGCCTGCTTGCCCAGTTGGCTCTGATCAGATCTCCCTGAGCCACATTCTCTGTCTTTCTTTGTCCTTGTTATGTTTCCTTGCAAACAAATGTGATGTCTTTCCCACGGCTTCTTTCTGGCCAGTGACTTTTAACCCTGTGTGGACAGGGCAGGCTCTGCTCATGGCCCAGCCCTCCTTCCTGCACTGGGAGCCAGTGCAGCCCGGGATGCAGAGGTTGCTGCTTTGGGCGGAAGTGCAGGGAACCTGGTGTGGAGCACCCCAGAGATGGTGGGCAGGGGCCAAGGGGCTTTACAAAGAGAACCTGCATTTTACTTTACTTTTAAATTTCATTTAAGTAAAACCAGAAGTAATGTATTGCTTATGTTTAAAACATTTTCTTATATTTATTGTACAAAAATCTGAAAATAAAGATAAAAGGATGGGAAATCGCTTTTTCAAATATAAATGCTGTTCATGTTTTGGCATGAACTATTTGTGTGAGCATGCATATATTCATATACTAGGTTTGCATAACTGGAATTGCATGATATATGTTTTACTTATCATACTGTGAACATATTTTTCCATGCTCTTCATGAATTACATTGTATTCCACTGTTTAGTTGTCCCATAGTTAATTAACCCAGGGGTTCTCAAACTTTGGCAGGCATTGGAATCAGTCACAGGACATTTGAGTCAATTGCAAGGCAGGCTTCTTTAAGCACAGTTTGCTGGTCCACACTGGGGGGAAGCCTAGGAATTTACATTTCTAATTTACATTCCCAGGTGAGGCTAATGTCATCCAATCAGCATAGCCCCACTTCCTGCCTTGGGACACAGGTTGCTTCTGCGCCCATTTGCACAAATGACACCACTCAAAACGGGCTAGTAAAACCTTCGGCACTCCTCTGATTTCCTTGGGAATGAATTCTTAGAAGCAGGATTATCAAGACAGACACATCTTAGTTTAAGATTGTTGTTACACACTGCCAGAGGATTTGCTCAATTTATTTCCCCACCAGAGCACACCAGTCCTGCACCTCATGCTTGTTAAACTGGTTTTAAGTAAAATGTGCCCACCTCCTCTGCCTTATGTAGTCAAGAAAGCTAGGTTCCCATCCCACAAGTGTGCGAGCCCAGGAGCCCTGCTCCCCTCTCTGAGGCTGGGTTTCTTCACCTATTAATGGGGAAAGAATACTCCCTTACCCACATGTCTAGGTTGCTGTGGAATTGCAAAGTGATGGGTGAGAGAGCCCATCCTAAATTGTTGCCCACATATAGGTGGGAAGGTCCTAAGAGCTTTCCAGAAGGATTAGGATATGGCCTGTATTGTGAAAACTTCTGGAAAGTAGTTATTGGGGAGAAGTTGTCTACAGGACTGGTCTTTGCAATCTGAACTGTGGGCTCCAATAACTTCCTGTAGGAGCCCCAGTGAGGCAGAACAATGTAGAGGCAGGGTGGGTGAGGGGGAAGCCTTGATTTTAGCCTTTGCCAATTACCCCAGTGTCAGTTCTTCCTCTAAGCCCTCTTACAAGCTGCCAATGTGTCACATGATGTAGTGAAATAATTAGGAATTGATGAGTTGTATGTATTTATACTTTTGTGTTTCATATAATTTATTTAATTAAAGGCATCTATAACTTTAATTTTGATAATGACTATATTAAACAGCTGGCTTGCAAAAGTTACTGAAAGACTTAATAATTGGCCTTCATTGGCCTGCACTCATTGGCTCAGAGCACCACTGGAGGTCCCGCACGGCTGAGCCCTTCAAAGTCACTTTTCCATCTCACGGAGGACTAGCGCATGCACACTAACTTCATTGTTTGCATTCAGCTGAGGGCTATGCATTGGCAGTGTGAATATTTTGGTTCCAGATGTTTGGTGGTTGTATCTGAAAGTAGTCCAGTATTAGCCTTTGCAGCAATGCGATGCGGAGCTCTGCTAAGACATCTGGCTCCCACACTGCGTAGCGGCTCCCCAGCATGTGACTTGTACAGAAAGAAGGCTGGCGATTGGGGAAGCATGCACACTCTGTTTCCAGAACCTCATCAGTGGTCTTGAGAGATCAGTTTTCAATGGCTGCTGTTCTTGCTTTTTAATTAGCTTAGTTTGGCTTTATTGTGATCAATTGAGTTTGTTGTGAGCTGAGTGGTGAATCCTACAGCATACTGCTCCTTATCACATTACTAATGCTTGTGGGCTGTATGTTTCCAGTAAGCCGACTTGAATCTGTGTATGTAAGAGCCATTCATACTTTTTTTTTTCACTAAGGGATGTAAATAACACAAAAGAATTGCCTGTACAGTGATATTTCATTGTAGTGTACTACCACCTGTGAATCCATGCTCTGTAAATAGCCTATTATATGTGGTATCCAATAAAGTAGTAATGGATTTTCTGGGTTATCTCCTATTTGGGGAATTGTTTTAAAACTTAAATAAAAATTTAAGTAATATGTACATGCTTACAGTGTTCTCCAACAAATAATAAAAATTCTTACTTGTTTGCCTCTGATCTTCATCACATGGTTACCCTCCCCCTCTTTATTTATGGGAGGGATATGTTCCAAGATCCCAAGTGGATACCCGAACTTACACATACTTCTGAACCCTTTCACTTGCGTGTGTGCACACCCTTCTCCACCGGAAGGAGGCACTTTGAGGCTTCTCTTTGGCATATGCCTATTGCCTGCATCACTGCTGTGAGCCCATTATTCAGTAAAATAAGGGTGACTAGGAACACGGGTGATCCCGGAACAGTGACTAGCAGGCGGTAACATGTTTGTATACAACATGGACCCGCTGGACAAAGGGGTGACTTCCATCCCGCAGGATGAGCAAGATGCTGGAAATGCCATCATGCCACTCAGCATAAACACAAAAGTATAAATATGTACACTTCCGATTTGTTTATTCTGGAAATTTCCATGTAATATTTCGAACTGTGGTTGACGGCTGGGCTAAAACTGTGGAAAGCGAAATCGTGGCGGGGGTGGGGGGCTGCTATATTTGCTGAATTTCTGACGGGCGGGCGCACCAGGCTCGGCCTCTGAGGACAGCCCTCTTCCCCTGGCGAAGTAAGCCGAGCGAAGATGACCTCCTTCCCGCCAGCACTGGCAGGGCTTCTCCTTCCTCCCCAGCCCGGGTGGCAGTGCCCACGGTGCTGGGTCCGCGTGACAGATGGTCAAGGGCGGCACATGCTCAGACGCTGCCCCTGTGCGCTGTGGGAGTGCCTGTCCCGTCCCACCCCCGAGAGCTCCTCCCACGTCGCGGGCTGAGCTCAGGGAGCCAGCGGTCCTTTGGGACCAGACCTCCCTTCTGGGAGCTCACCCAGGAATGCAATGCTGCCTCCGCATTTGAAAACCAAGCAACAAAAGGCACCACGTTAAGAAAAGCCCCAGGATACATACTTATCTCAGCTGATGCAGGAAAGGCATTCAGCCAAGCCCAGCAGCCCTTTCTGATAAAGGCACTAGTATTCTAGGACCACTAGGGCTTTTCCTCAACATGGAAAGGCCACATGTGAAAAGCCACGGCTGGCATCACACCCATGTTGCAAGGCTGTGCACTTTCCTCACAGACCCGAGCAAGACCAGGATGCCAGCTTTTGCCACCTCATTTCAATATTTAAAAAAAAAATCTTTTCTTGATCTCAAAGAGGAAGGGAGAGGGAGAGAGAGATAGAAACGTCAATGAAGAGAATCATTGATTGGTTGCTTCCTGCTCACCCCTTACTGGGGATCAAGCCCACAAACCAGCTTGTGCCCTTGACCAGAATTGAACCCGGGACCCTTCAGTTTGCAGGCCGACGCTCTAGCCACTAGACCAACTAGCTGGGGCTCATTTCAACATTTTATTGCAGTTCTTGTCAGAGCAACTAGGAAATGGAAAGAAATAAAAGGTATTCAAATAGAAAAAGAAGTAAAACTATATTTATAGATGACATGATTTTATATATAGAAACCCCGAAGAATCCATACAGAAACTATTAGATTTAATAAACAAATTCATCAAAGTTGAATAACAAAAAGTTGTTTTCTGAACAACAGTAATAAATAGTACAAAAAAGATATTTAAAAACAAACAGTCCCATTTACAAAAAGAATAAAGTATTTAGGAATAAACTTAACCAAGGAAAGGCAAGATTTGTACACTGAAAACTACACCTCCAACCCTCATGTATTTCTGAATGGACTGTCACAGGTTCTGGCCCTCTGTGTTGGTCAGATTCCCTTCTGGGGAATTTCCTGTGGAAATTCACACAGCCTTATCCAGCCTTCCCAGTAGTCCCCACCTCACCCCGGGTGGCCTGGAATCAGCCAGGACTGGGGAAGGGGCAGTGGCTGCCCTCCTCCTTGGCTGCCTGGGAAGGACTGCATTATCCCACAGGAGGTACTTTCTCTGAAGGACTGAATGGGAAGAAGCCAGTCTGACGATGAGGGCCTGTAATAGCCATTCTACTTGTGCTGATAAAAAGGAATCACCCCAGCCCTGGCCTGTGTGGCTCAGCTGGTTGTGTATCATCCATGCACTGAAAAGTTGTAGGCTCGATCCCCAGTAGGGAGCCTGTAGGAGGCAGCCAATCCATCTTTCTCTCCCCCTCTCTCTTCTTCTCTCTCAAAAAATCAATAAAAATATTAAAAGAAAAAGAGAGTCTCCCAGTTCTGCTCTGTTTATATGGTAGCACACGTGCTGCTTGCATGGGGCTGCGGATGCCTGGGATAGAGTGGGAGTGGGCAGGGACTCAGCCCGCAGGCACACTTAGAAACCCTGGTGGCTCACTGCTGGTCTTGGGGGCTCTGGGATCTCTCCTGCCAAGCTGGAGCCGATGCACCTGAGATTCATTCTCTCAGGATGAGTGAGCAACCGGCAGCTGAGAGTTATGCCCAAGGTGGCCACAGCACATTTTGAACATAGAAGGAGGGAAGACCCTTCCCTGTCTCCTATCCCCCCTTTTCCCTCTCCCCTGCCCCAGAGCTCCAGCGTGGTTCTCTAAGAACATGCAGAGGGAGTGGCCCTGGAATCCTGGAGTCTTGGTCACGTGCATGGCCTCCAGCCAGAGCCTCCAGCCAAGGAGCCCCTCCTCCCAGCTGAGGTCACCCTTCCAGGGAAGCAGATGTTGGAAAAAGGCACTTTTGCATCCAGAGCCCTCGTTACACATGCCTGGTCCCAGGGAGCCAGACCTGGGCCCGAGGCAGGCAGCTCTGGGCCCGCTGGGGGAGCTGGGTCTGGAGCACAGCCAGGGACATACTAAGGGCCAAGCCTGAGGAGTGCCCCCTCCTCCCAGGGACAGAGGAGCCCGGGCTATTTGTGTGGGCGCCTTGAGGTGGGTCAAAACCCGGAGGCAGCTCCAAACAAACCGCAAGCAGCAGCAACCTGTTATTAAGTCTGAAGGCAAACAGAGCTATCTTCCCAGTCCTGGGGCGGAGGGAGGAAGGGCTCACTGAGTCCATTTCTCTGCGGCCTAGTATTCGGTACTAGATTCACTGACTCACTTCTTCTCAAATAGTTATGAAAAGCAACAGAAAATGGACACATATAAAACATTTCCCTACTGTAAGCCTCAACGTGTCTGGTAGCTTCTGATTTCTCCACAAGCTTAGCCCAAGGTTGAGGCATCAGTAAGCCCCGAAGACTGACCTTCACAGGGAGGAACTCCACTCCAGGTCACCCTACTCCGGCAGCACCTGGGGGCTCACCCCTCTCCAGTCCTGAGTCTGACAATAGGGGTGCTTTAGGAGGGAGTTGGAAGGGAAGTTAGTCTCCCCCTTTCCAGTGTGAAGAGAACTGTTGCCCATTTGAAACACTTGACAACAGCTGCTCAGCCAGAGAAATGCCACAACCGGTGTGTCGGGGGGCATCAGGCTCCCTGGGCAAGGGCTGGCGAATTCTGGCCCTTGCTGCTCTGGGATGAAGGATTCGCTTCTCCCTGTAGCCTGGATTGTAGTATAAGCCCATCTCAGGAGTGAGTAGGAAATGGAAGCAGGAGGTGGCATCTCTAGAAAAATTTTAGGAAAAAAGTGAAGTCTGGAAAGTACCCCAGCCTTCTGGATGAGGGTTAGGGCTCACGTGCTGTGTGGGATGAATTGGCAGGAGTCAGCGCACCAACAAAGTGCTGTGTGGGTCCTTTTGGGGTTTTGTGCAGGAACCCTGCTGGCTGTGCAGTGAAGGGAGAGCCCTGGCAAGGATTTCGAAGCAGCTGGAAGATGGGGGCTGGGCCGCCTGGGCTACAGACATCCTCCCCCATCCCCTGGGGCAGGCCCCTGTAAGGGGGGCCTCTGCTCAATGCTTGCCTGGAGCAAGAGGAGGGGCCAGGACAGAGGGTCTTCCTATGGCCGTGGCCAGAGCAGCCCAGAGGCCATGTGATAAAAGACATTGCACAGCTTGGGGGGGCTTTGTTCTAAGCCACCCAAAGACACCATAAAACAGCTTGGCCAAGCAGCCCTGCCTCTGGGCTATGTAAGGAACCGCCCATCCTCCCCACTGAGCCTCCCCTAACCTAGAGCCCAGCCTCCTCTGTGCAGTAGGGCTAGCAACGGACCTGGCAGGAGTGCTAGAGGACTGGAGAGGATTTATGTGGAGTCTAGGGAAGAGGGCTAACCTGGGAAACTGTGGGAAGGGGGAGGTCAACTGGAAAAGGCAAAACTAACATGAAAGTAACTGTAAGTAAGCACTGTAATTTGATTTCCCACGGGGTGCAGGCTAACAATTCATTCATGCAAATGGGACTGAACAAATAAGTGCCTGGATGGTGAGGGGACCCACAGTGCTCATGGGCTGGAGGCTTACAGCCGTCAGATGCTGGCCCACGAGCTGCCTCTCTAGAACATTAAACATGGCAAGGACCATTACAGTCCATCCAGTTACTATGGCTACATAACAAATTGCCCAAACCTGGTGTGTGAAACACCTTGTATTCTGCTCACGGTTTCTGAGGCTCAGGAAAACAGGCAGGACAGGTGCCTGCATTTGACAGAGATGGCTGCTCTCTGCTCTAAGTTGTCTGGGGACCCAGCTGGAAGACTCAAAGTATGAAAGACGGATTGTCTGAAGGCTCCACTCCTCCACTGTCAACTTTGATGGCTGACCAGGGCTTCTGCTGAAACTATTGGCTGGAACACCTCCACAGGCCTTTCCATGTAGCTTGGGCTTCCTTGCAGCATGGTGGATGAATCCAAAAGAGAGTGGAGAGAGAGAGAGAAAGAGAGAGAGAGAGAGAGAGAGAGAGAGAGAAAGAGAGAGAGAGAGAGAGAGAGAACAAAGAGAAAGCTATATTGTCTTTTATGACATCGCATTGACTATCATCTCCAAGCATCACTCCTTTGCATCCTATTGATTGAGGCAAAGCCACTCGGTTCAGGAAGAGGAAGCTTGTCTTTCTCAATGCAGAGTGATGCTTTGTTGTTGTGAGATGAGCACACAGGATGGAATGGGAGATAGACTGGTGGGGTGGGGCCCCCCTTGGAGAGTACAATCTCCCACAGCCCCACCTAATCTCTTCCCTTTCCTGCAGTTACCACTGTTCCCATTTTCTCAGATTGCCTCTGTACCTTTACAGACATAGATACTATCAGGCTTGACTTGGGGCTTTTCAGGGGAGGAGTTAGCATGTTTAATTTTTGCATAAGTGGGATTCCCCTTTTTCACTTAATATAAATCTGTTAATATAAGTAGATCTCTTTCTCTAGTTTTATTCATTGCAGTATAATATTCCACAATTTGCTTATGTTGTAATTTATTTAACCATTTCTTTATTTTGATGGATCTTTAAAGTGTGTCCTGCATTTTTAAATATGAGTT
Source organism: Lasiurus cinereus (assembly GCA_011751065.1). NCBI lineage: Eukaryota > Metazoa > Chordata > Mammalia > Chiroptera > Vespertilionidae > Lasiurus > Lasiurus cinereus. The sequence continues at coordinate 7,606,955 of JAAGEH010000021.1, forward strand.
ATAATGCAATAAGCATTTCTCTATGCACTATTTTACACCCACAGCACCAAATGTGGATGTTTCTCAGGAAACAATGACAAGTAAGGTGCCCTCCCTAGGGCCCACTTATGCTCAGTCCCCACCAGGACCCCAGGCTCAAGGGGCACCTTCCGCAGTCCTGTTCCTACTCAAGAGGAACAAAAGGGTCTTTTCTTTTTAAAATATTTTTATTGATTTTTAGTGAGAGAGGAAGGAAGAAGGAAAGATAAACATCAGTGTGAGAGAGAAACACCTATTGGTGCCTCCTGCACTCCCCCTCCTGAGGATTGAGCCTGCAACCAGGGCACATGCCCTGAAAAGGAATTGAACAAGCAACCTTTTGGGACAAAGATGGTGTCTGATCACCTAAGCCACACCAGCCAGGGTGAACAGAGATTTTCTTATTGTTCCTAAGTAGAGGCTTAGTGCACAAAATTTGTGCACTGGGTGGTGTCCCTCAGCCCAGCCTGTACCCTCTCCAATCTGGGACCCCAAAGAGGATGTCTGATTTCAGGTTTAGGCCCAATCCCTGTGGGATCTAACTGCTCCCCTGCTGGCTCAATTGCCTCCAACTGCCCTCCCCTGCTGGCCTGGTCACCCCCAACTGCCCTCCCCTGCAGGCTTGATCACCCACAACTAGCCTTCCCTGCCAGCCATCTTGTGGTGGCCATCTTTGACCAGATGGGGATGGCCATCTTGTGCAAGGGTGTGAGGTTCAATTTGCATATTACTTCTTTATTATATAGGATGCTCTGGTTTTGGTTCTGATGCCTAGATGAAACTGTGCCCAACTCGGAACTGACAACATAGACAAGAATGGAAGATTGGCTTCAAACAATCTGGACTTGTCTCCGGAGCTAGAGTTTAGTTCAACATTCCTTGGATGACTGAGAGGGTGAATACCTCATAGAAAATCAGGGTCCTATCAGCAGAAGAAGAGGTGAGTGGACTAAGGAAGCAAACCACAAATGTAGATGCCAGTGGGTGATTGATTACCTGTACTATGAATTTTACCCAGTAAACTTGTATGCTTTGTAACAAAATAAAATAACAAAGAGAACATTGGCTAATTTTAATGAGTATTACCAAATTCCCTTTGAGAAAATTATCCTGTTATCAAAAGGGTATAAAAGTATTTATTTCCATGTGTCTTTCCTCATCAGGACTTAGAATTGTCAATACTTTTCATTCCACCTTACCTTATGGGTGAAAATGTTATTATGCATCTCATGATGTTTTAATGTATGGTTTTCTTGTGACAGTAGGTTGAACATCTATGTGGTCAGCAGCTCTCTGCATTTTTCTCTTGGGAACTGCCTCTCATTTCCTTACTGAACTGTTCATTTCAGTTTCACTCAAAGTCAGAGGCATGCAAATTGAAACAATGTGATTTTTAAAGTAATCCTATATAATAAAAGGCTAAGATGCAAATTGTCCCCTTGACCAGGAGTTTGACCCAGAGTTCGATCAGGGGGCAGTAGCAGCCAGCCAACTACCTGAGGCCCCTCTACTCTGCCAGCCCTGTCCCCAGTTGGCCCCTCCCACTCCAATCGGGGATGGGCCAGCTGGATCCCACCCATGCATGAATTCATGCACTGGGCCTCTAGTAAAGTTTATAAAAAGATGACAAAGATTCTTGTGAAGATTGCTATCGCTTATGTTTAGAAAAGCTATCCTTTAATCACAAATGTTAACTTACATTTTCTTTGCTAACTTAAGAATAAAAAGGCCATTCGAAGTGAGATCAAGAAGAAGAACTCCTCAGGGATCATTAATTCAGGAGGAAGCCCAACCATGTTCCAATGAGGAGACAAGGCGTGGGCATTAGTGGGGAAGGGGCGGGCACCCTTACATCCAAGGCAGGCAGCATTTCTATTGGTGCAGGTACCATAACGTAGTGATGCTAATTCTAAAAGAAGTTTTTAGCTTTTCGTCCAGTGGTCATCAGTCCAGTAGTCATGTCTGCTTTCTTGTCCTCTTTGCAAACAGTGCTTTTGAGACACAATGCTCCTCAGCCCAGTTCAAAGGCCATTTTGCCCAGTTTTTGACATTTCAAAGTTTGAGGCCTAAGACATGCAAGGCAGTTCCTCTGGCTCGGCAGCTCTGTCTCCATTTACATTATTGTTCACATCTTTGTAAATATTTTTAAAATATGATTTATTGACATTTTTAGAGAAAGAGGATGGGAGAGGGATAGCGAGATAGAAACATTGATGAGAAAAATATCTATCTGCTGCCTCCTCACACTCTCTACTAGAGATTGAGCCTGCAACCCGGGCATGTGCCCTGATGGGGAATTAAAATGGTGAGCTCTTGGTTCATGGGTCATTGCTCAATTACTGAGCCATACTGGCCTGACTGTAAACATTTTTAATTAAATCAAACTCCCAAACCATATAAAAATATTCCTAGTTGTTTCATGTGAGGTGAGATCAAAGTTGATTTAAAAAGTGATGAATAAATATTTCACTGTCATATACTGCATTTTTTGTTATTTATTTGTCCCTTAAAAACTTGACTATGAAATGTGATCTTTTTCTGGACTGCCTTTATCTCTCAGTGATCTATCTGTTTTGTTCTGGTACCCCATTTTTTTTTATAAAGCAGGTCTCTGGATTTATTTGGGTAGAAAACACATTTACAGTATTTTCTATTCCACAAGGACATCCTGTCTTTGTTGGGACAGGTGTGGACTCTGTCAGTCTGTAAGCCTGTGACTTCGTCTGCGCACAGCAGCCCCTCGTTCTAGAGAGGAATAGATTCCTGGGTCTTGGCTGTGGGGTGGCTTTGGGGTGACTTTTGGGATAACTCCTAGACCATCACCTTTTTGAACTGTTTAATCACTGGGACATCCTGGAGGAGAGAGAGGTGGCAGGTGGGACAGTGTGCTAGAGGGAAGTGTCTGGAGTAAGGTTTGTGCAGGTGAAAAAATGGGAGGGGACTCTCAGAGCCATGGGCGAGAGCCAGCCCATGGGCCACAGAGTTTGCAGGGCAGGGCAGAGGCAGCGCCACCACCGGGGGAGCCCTTGCCAGCAACCAGAGTGGTCATTTATTTGTTTACTAATTGACAATTATTTTTATAGTGATTTTTCATGTGTCACATGTTATTCTAGATGTCAGGGGTATAACTGAGAAAACAAATGAAGTCTCCATGCGGAGGCTGCATTGATAGCCATTATGCAGATACCCACATCTAGGGTGACAAATGCCATGAGGAGCAAGGCAGAGGGCGTGGTGACAGATGGAGAGGGGGCCCTCAGTGGCCTCAGAGTGTCCAGGCAGGCTGCTCCGATGAAGTGCTGTTTCAGTAGAAAGTGGAGTGAGCAAGTGACCCTAGGGGCCTCAGGGAGGGTATTCCTGGCAGAAGGAAGGACAAGCGCACAGCCCCAGGTGAGAGCACGCCTGGGTGTTTGAGTCCTGGGAGCTGAGTGAGGGAGGAGACCTGAGAGGACTGGGAAGAGGCCACAGCGGGCAGGAGGCCTAACAAGGCTGGGGTGGGAATTTCTGCACACACATGTGAATGTGCGTGGTTAAGTGAATGTGTGTATATATTTGTCTGAGTGTGTGGTCATGTGTTTATGTATGTTTGAGTGTGTGTCTGATATGCATGTGTGTGTTGGTATGAGTATATGTGTTCATATCTGCCATGTGGGTATGTGTATGTGTTTGTGCCTTTGCGTGCTGTATGTTTATTAGTGTGCATCTGTGTGTGTTCTGGTAATAAACAAGGCAGGAAAGATCCCAATGAGGAGTGCAATCCCAGTGAGAAGCCTCTCTTTGAAACCTGGTGGGTCTCCGCTCTGACGTGGTTCACAGAACCCACCAAGGTCACTCATGAGGTCATGGAATAAAGCCAGGATCCTAGTGACCCCTGGAGTCCTGGGCCTGTGGTTAAGTTATGAAACGCTGCCTCATGGACCACAATGGACAACAATCACTGACAGATGGGGCCATCCTCCGCTTGGCCAGCCCAGGATCCATGGAGAGAGTGTAGAGGTGTGCTGGCTGGGTCAAAACCAGCTGGAGAGTGAGCCAGGTCCTAGAGGGGGAAGGCTGGGCATAAGGTCACCTCGGAGTTGCTATAAAATTGTTGTGTGGGCCATAGATGGTTGTGTGGACCATAGATTACTGTGTGGACCATAGATGGTTGTGTTGGCCATAGATTGTTGTGTGGGCCATAGATGATTGTGTGGGCCATAGATTATTGTGTGGACCATAGATTGTTATGTGGACCATAGGTTGTGTGTGAACCATAGATTGTTATGTGGACCATAGATTGTTGTGTGGACCATAGGTTGTGTGTGAACCATAGATTATTATGTGGACCATAGATTGTTGTGTGGGCCATAGATGGTTGTGTGGACCATAGATTACTGTGTGGACCATAGATGGTTGTGTGGGCCATAGATGGTTATGTGGACCATAGATTGTTATGTGGACCATAGATGGTTGTGTGGGCCATAGATGGTTGTGTGGACTATAGATGGTTGTGTGGGTCATAAAAATGGATGGTGGGCACAATTGAGGCCAATGATGTGAGTACAAGAGGTGATTCCAGGATATGAAAGGATGACGATGTAAAAAGTTAATCATCGTGTTTTTGTTTTGTTTTTTAATTTTAGAAGATGTTCATTAAAGCTCAGGACAATGAAACAAGGAAGGGCCTAGGATAACAGGAGAGGGACTAGATGGAGAAGTGAGACTGGCTGGGCTGCTTTGGCTCACTAAGAAGTCAGAGGAAAGGCAGCCATGGGGACAGGTTCAGGGAGGTTGCTACTGCCCATTGCCTGGTTGCAAGCCTCGTGAGGTCCCTTACTATGTTCTAATGTGTATTAAGAAATAGTTGACATGTCGAGCCTGTGGTCTCAGCAGGGGTATAAAAATTCCTTCATGGTAAATTGATTGAAGTTCATAGGATGTCAGTGTGCAGACCACTGGTGAGAGGCAGCACCAAAGGGTAAAATGTGGGCTCTTGGGCTGAGTGCTTGGCACAGCACAGCTCAAGCACCACCAGTCGATAAACGCTCTATGCCTCAAAGCTATGAAGCCCAAACCCACATTACACTCATGCATCACAGCGCTGGCCTCAGTTTATCCACATCTCGCAACGACACAGACAACTGTGTGGTGACAGCCAGAGGGAGGGTTTGAGGGAGGAGGTGGCAAGGGGGTGGGATGGGGTGGAAAGAGGCTGCTGGAGGGATGGGCACATATCCAATGAGCAGATGAGGTTTTGTTGAGTTGTGTATTGAAACCCATATGGTTTTGGGAACCAATGTCACCTCATTAATTTCAATAAAATGAAATAAATAGATAAAATTAAGTGCTCTGTACCTCAATTTTCTCATCTGCCAGGTGGGAATCTAACAAGTAATTTCTTAGAGCGGTTTGAGGATTATCAAAGGAGTTAAAAACGTTGACCTGGAGACTACTCTGCTAAGCAAAATTAGCCAGTTAGAAAAAGACAACTATCACATGATGTCACTTATACATGGAATCTAATGAACAAAAACATAGAACCAGAGGCATGGATGCATGGAACAGACTGACATATCTCAGAGGGGAGGAGCGGGGATGGGAAGAGATTAACCAAAGGGCATATGTGCATCTATGTTCAGCCCATTTCTCCACTTGGCGAAAGCGCTTCCCATGGCTTGCTTTTTTTTTTTCCTTCTTCTTAATTTTTTATTAAATTACAAGAATAAAGTAGTCTCTTAGAGTCAAATTAATGAATAATCTTAGAAGCTAGCAGAAAGAGAGTGCAGTTGAAAAATTAGGGTAACAACAAAAAGAACATTTGTGTGACTTAGAATCTGTCTTCATAAATAGATACAGAGCACAATTTTTTCCTCTCTCCCTCCCTTTTTCTTTCCCTCCCTCCTTTTCTTCCTTCCTTCCTTCCTTCCTTTCTTTCTTCTTTCTTAATCCTCACCTGAGGATATTTTCCCATTGATTTTTTATTATTATTGTTTAAAGTATTATAAATAGTAGTACATATGTCTCCTTTTTTCTTTCTTTCTTTCTCCTATTGACCTCCTTTCGGCCTTCTCTACCCCAGTACATGCCCTCACCTGCCCCCCCGAACCCCACCCCACCCAGTGTCTTGTATTCATTGGTTATGCTTATATACATGCATATAAATCCTTTGGTTGAGCTCTTATAGCCCCTCCCCCTCCACCCTCCCCTGCCTTCCCACTGTAGTATGACAATCTGTTCACTGTTTCTTTGCCTCTGTATCTGTTGTTTTTTTCTACCCCCTCCTGATTCTTTTCTTTAAAAACATCTTGCCTCTGCAGGCTAGAAATAAACCTATAAGAACAACAACAACAACAACAAAATGTTTGAGTCTCAATTTCAATGTCCAATTGTTCTGAGTCCCAGTTTCAATGTCAAACAGTTCCTTATGTGTATACGTCAATGGTATCTGGATGGTGGACAAATGGTGGCAATGTAGGTCCAACCCTCTCTGGTTTGGTCTTAGGCATCCTGTAGCGAACCACAGCTGCTGACTGCTAGCATGGCAAGCGGTGGTCAGGGTCTTCCATCTCTGGAGTGTTGCTCCTCTTGTCTTCGTGGTTGGAGCAGATCTGTCAATTCCTCTCTATTGTAGGAGTCCACTTGGTCTTGGAGTTGTTTTCTGAGAGTATATAAACATATTCTTGACCAAAAGTTAATAAAGGCATCTTTTCTATAAAATTAACTTGGGATCCTTTTTATTTTTGCCCAAACAATTTTTCTTTGGCTTATTTTGACATCATGTATGTTTTTCAGGGTGACTTGCTATTAGCATTACAAATGAAAATTAATTTTCTAAGGTAAAAATTTTCTAGATGTAATTTACTTACCGGATATTTTTCCTTACATGATATTATCCTATTGTCCCCCCTTTTTTGATTAATGGAGACTTTTGTAGATTTTTTAATGCAATCTTGATAACTTTAAATTTTAATTTTTTGCACAACAATATGACTGCTTTATGTTCATTGCATGTTAAGCAATTTTGCCATGAGATGAACTACAAATAAAAATTTTAATTAATACTTTAGAAACAGCTTTTTGTCCAGTAAAATTAAATTTTCTTCAATACTGACTTATTTCAATTAGCCAATTTAAATTAATCTGAAAGCTTGATTACTCTTTTACTATAAATTTAATACTCAATCAACAATCTTAGATTACCCTGTAAATATTAGTGGAAAGGATTATTTGCATTCTTGAGTAGGCCCTGAGCATTCCTGGTGTTAGGCTGAATTTAGATATAGGGCAGCTGCTGTCGGCCAAGTTTCTGTCTGTTACCTGGATCCTGATCTGGGCTGGGCCAAGTCTCTGTCTGTTACCTGGGTCCCAATCTGAGCTGGGCCAAGTCTCTTTCTGTTACCTGGGTCCCGATCTGTCCTGGGCGTGGAAAGTGAAGCAGCCATAGAGGTAGGAGACCTCCTTCAGGAGGGGTGAAGGTTCAGGCCCCTGCAAGGTTGAGGGGGTGAGGGTCTGTGCCCCACCTCTGATGACCCCCAAGTTCTCTCCTGATAGCCCCTCTGCGACTGTGCCTGTCTTAGGTTGTTCCTTCACTGAGGAATCTTACCAGGGCGTTGGTGAGGTTCAGTTCTGTCTCCTTGGTAGCCTATGCCCCCATGGCCTCCATGCCCAGCACCTGCCTTGGGATCCCCTCTCCTGCTGGTGGGGCCCTGGCACTAATCACATATCTCGGGGAACTCAGGTTCCTTCTCCAGGGAGGGCCCAACTCACACCATTGGGCAAAAGACAGATCCATTATACCAGCCACCTCGAGGCTTCAACCTCAGCATGAATAGAAAGTTCAGGCAACAGCTGAGGGTCATTGGATTGTGAGAAGAGGGTCCCTCTTGGCAAAAAAGGTAAGAGGGGCCAGTATAGAATGCTCAAGTGCCTTCCCAGTGCCTCAATACCTTCTGAAAGGGGTTAAATCCTTCCATGTCCTTTTTTAAATTGTTGTCAAACATTCAATAATTAGTTTGTGATTTTGTTTGGGATAATTGTACAATATGCTGTTGTGAAATATCAAGAATTATACTGACCTTGTAGAATAATATCATGCAGATAATAATAATATTCTTTGCTCTTGGCCAAGGCAATTCAATTTCAAACTGGCAATCAATTTCTTTTTGTAACTTTATCTAAACTTTGTCAGAGAGGCAAAAACACAAATTACTTACTTTAGCTCAAAAGGCCAAATATATTGACTTTCAATTAAAATCCTTATGACATTTGAAGGAAATTTCTCTTTATTTCCTTCCAAAATAATTTCCAGGCTACAGAGAATTTTATTTAAAAATCTTTGTTGCATGAAACAATTTCTCTTAAGACTATGGTGACCGCTAATATGGATTAGATTTAATATTTTATTTTTTATTTTTTCCCTTATAATTTTTTTTACTTTTATTTTTTACACGTGTCCTTATTCTCCCATTACCCCCTACCCTCTACTCATGCTCCATCGCCCTATTGTCTGTGTCCATTGATTAGGCTCACATGCATATACGCAAGTCCCTCTGTTGATCTCTCCCCCTTACTCCCACCAATCCCCACCTTCCCTGAGGTTTGATGTTCTGATCGACATTTCTCAGTCTCTGGATCTGTTCTTGTTCATCAGTCTATGTTATTCATTATATTGCACAAATGAGTGAGAACATGTGATATTTATTTTTCTCTGCCTGGCTTATTTCACTAAGCATAATGCTTTCCATCTGCATCCATGTTGTTGCAAATAGGAGGAGCTCCTTTTTTATGCCGCAGCATAGTATTCCATTGTGTAGATATACCACAGTTTTTTAATCCATTCATCTGCTGATGGGCACTTAGACTGTTTTCAAATCTTAGCTATGGTGAATTGTGCAGCTATGAGCATAGGGGTGCATATATCCTTTCTGATTGGTGTTTCTAGTTTCTTGGGATATATTCCTAGAAGTGGGATCACTGGGTCAAATGGAAGTTCCATTTTTAGTTTTCTGAGGAAACCCCATACTGTTCTCCACAGTGGCTGCATCAGTCTGCATTCCCACCATCAGTGCAAAAGAGATCCTTTTTCTTCGCATCCTTGCCAACACTTGTAGTTTGTTGATTTGTTGGTGATAGCCATTCTGACAGGTGTGAGATGGTACCGCATTGTTGTTTTGATTTGCATTTCTCTGATGATTAGTGACTTTGAGCAGGTTTTCATATGTCTCTTGGCCTTCCTTCTGTCTTCTTTTGAGAAGTGTTTATTTAGATCAGTTGCCCACTTTTTGATTGGGTTGTTTATATTCTTTTTGTGAAGTTGTATGAGTTCTCTGTAAATGTTGGAGATTAAACCATTATCACTGATATCATTGGCAAATATGTTCTCCCATGCAGTGGGCTTCCTTGTTGTTTTGTTAATGATTTCCTTTGCTGTGCAAAAGCTTTTTATTTTGATGTAGTCCTGTTTGTTTATTTTTTCTTTAGTTTCCATTGCCCTAAGAGCTGTATCAGTGAAGAAGTTCCTTTGGCATATGTAGGAGATTTTGCTGGATTCCTCTAGTATTTTTATGGTTTCCCGTCTTATGTTTAAGTCCTTTATCCATTTTGAGTTTATTTTTGTGTATGGTGTAAGTTGGTGGTCTAATTTTAGTTTTTTGCATGTATCTGTCCAATTTTCCCAACACCATTTGTTGAAGAGACTGTCTTGACTCCATTGTATGTTCATGCCTCCTTTGTCAGATATTAATTGGATATAGTGCTTTGGGTCAATATCTGGGTTCTCTATTCTATTCCATTGATCTATATGTCTGTTCCTGTGCCAGTAACAGGCTGTTTTGAGAACAGTGGCTTTGTAATACAGCTTGAAATCTGGTATTGAGATTCCACCTACTTTGTTCTTCTTTCTCAGGATTGTTGCAGCTATTTGGGGTCTTTTTTTATTCCAGATAAATTTTTGGAAAGTTTGTACTAGGTCTGTGAAGTATGCCATTGGTATTTTAATGGGGATTGCATTGAATTTATAGATTGCTTTCAGGAGTATGGACATTTTGATGATGTTGATTCTACCAGTCCATGAACATGGTATGTTCTTCGATCTGTTTATGACTTCCTCTATCTCTTTTTTCAATGCTGCGTAGTTTTCCACATATAGATCTTTTACCTTCTTAGTTAAGTTTATTCTTAGGTATCTTAATTTCTTTTGGTATGATGGTAAATGGGATTGCTTTTTTAGCCTCTCTTTCTGTAAGTTCATTTTTGGTATATAGAAATGCCATAGATTTCTTGGAGTTAATTTTATATCCTGCTACATTGTTGAATTCATTTATCAAGTCTAATAAATTTTTTGATAGAATCTTTAGTGTTTTCTATATAATGTATCATGTCATTTGCAAGTAAGGACAGTTTTACTTATTTTCCAATTTGAATGCCTTTTATTTCTTTTTCTTGTCTGATCGCAATGGTTAGTACTTCCAGCACTATGTTGAATAGGAGTGGTGAGAGTTAGCATCCCTGTCTTGTTCCTGTTTTTAGAAGAAGTTTTAGTTTTAGTTTTTGCCTATTGAGTATGATGTTGGCTGTGGGTTTGTCATATACGGCTTTTATTATCTTGAGGTATGATCCTTCTATTCCCTCCTTGCTGAGAGTTTTTAATTAAGAAAGGGTGTTGGATTTGTCAAATGCCTTTTCTGCATCAATTGATGTGATTTTTATCTCTCCATTTGTTTATGTGATGTATCACATTTATTGATTTGCAAATATTGTACCATCCTTGCATCCCTGGGATAAATCCTACTTGGTCATGGTGTATGATCTTTCTAGTATACTGCTGGATTCGATTTGCTAGAATTTTGTTGAGGATTTTGGTATCTATGTTCATGAGGGATATTGGCCTGTAATTCTCTTACATTGTGTTATCTGTATCTTGTTTTGGTGTTAGGGTGATGCTGGCTTCATAGAAGGAGTTTGCTAGTGTTCCTTCCTCTTGAATTTTCTGGAATAGTCTGACGAGGATAGGTTTTAGTTCTTCCATGAATGTTTGGTAAAATTCTCCTGTGAAACCGTCTGGCTATGGGCTTTTGTTTGCTGGAAACTTTTTGATGACTGCTTCAATTTTTCCCATATTTATCAGTATATTGAGATATTTAGAATCTTCCTGAGTGAGTTTTGGAAGGTTGTGTTTTTTCTAGGAATGTGTTCATTTCCTCTAGGTTGTGTAATTTGTTAGAATAGAGTTGTTCATAATATTTTTAAATAATCCTTTGTATTTCTGTGGGGTCTATTGTTATTTCACCTCTCTCAATTCTGATTTTGTTTATTTGGGTCCTCTCTCTTTGCTTCTGGGTGAGCCTGGCTAGAGGTTCATCAATCTTGTTTATTCTTTCGAAGAACCAGCTCTTGGTTTTGTTGATCTTTTGTATTGTTTTTTTGGTCTCTATGTCATTCATTTCTGCTCTAGTTTTTATTATTTCCTTCCTTCTGCTCACTGTGGGTTTTTCTTATTGCTCTCTTTCTATTCTTTGAGTTGTTGAGTTAGGTGATTCATTACCATTTTTTCTTGTTTTTGACGTAGGCCTGTAGAGCTATAAACTTCCCTCTCAGCACTGCTTTCATTGTGTCCCATAGCATTGACATTGTTGTGTTTTTATTGTCATTAGTCTCCAGGATATTTTAAATTTCTTCTTTGATCTCATTGATAACCCAATCATTGTTTAATAATATGCTATTCAAATTCCAAGTGTTTGAATTTTTTGGAATAGTTTTATTGTAGATTATTTCTAATATTATGCCATTGTGGCTTGAGAAAATGCTTGATAAGATTTCAATCTTTTTTGAATTTGGGAATAATTTTCTTGTGACCAAATATGTGATCTATTTTTGAAAATGTCCCATATGCACTTGAGAAGAAGGTATATTCTGTGGCTTTGGGGTGAAATGCTCTGAAGATCTCAATTAGGTCCATCTAATCTAGTGGGTTATTTAGGATTGCTGTTTCTTTGCTGATTGGATTTATCCAGTCCCCTATTATAATTGTATTGTTGTTGATTTCTCCCTTGATATCTTCCAGGAGTTTTTTTTTTATGCATTTGGGTGCTCCTGTATTAGGTGTATATATGTTTACCAGAGTTATATCTTCTTGTTGAATTGCTCCTTTTAGTATTATGCATTGACCTTCCTTACCTTTTGTTAAGGCCTTTACTTTAAAGTCTATTTTATCAGATATAAGTTTGACCACCCCAACTTTTTTCTCATTTCTATTTGCCTGAAAAATGTTTTTCCATCCCCTCACTCTCAGTCTGTGTGAATCCTTTGCTCTGAAGTGAGTCTCTTGTAGACAGCAAATGTTTTCTTATCTATTCATCTACCCTATGTCTTTTGATTGGTGCTTTTAACCCATTTTTGTTTAATGTTATTATTGACAAGTTCATGTTTGTTGTCATATTTTTCCTAAATGTTTGTGTACAGTGGCCTAACATACGAGATTTTTGAGATACGAACCATTGAGCAAGTGATTTTTGCTTTGAAATACGAGCAACAGTTGAGATACGAGTAATCACGTGGATCGACCGGCTGCACACGACCCACCAGTTTACCACGACTCGAGCGTCTCATAGTTTCCCAAGCCTCAAGGTTACGGAACGAATTAAACTCATATCTCGAGGTACCACTGTATCTTCTTGCCTTTCTCTTTCTTTTTTTTTTACAGTAGTACCTTTAGCATTTCTTGCATTGTTGGATTGGTAGTGATAAACTCTCTTAGCCCCTTTTTGTCTGTGAAGCTCCTGATTACACCTTCAATTTTCAATGATAGCCTTGCTGGGTATAGTATTCTTGGGTCTAGACCCTTGCTTTGCATCACTTTATATATAGTGGCCTGGTGTGTTTCTGTTGAAAAATCAGTTGATATTCTAATAGGAGATTCCTAGGTAACTTTCTGTCTCTCTCTAGCAGCATTTAAGATTCTTACTTTGTCGTTAGTATTTGACAATTTAATTATGATGTGTCTTGGTGTCAGTCTTTTTGGGTTCAACTTGTTTGGGACTTTGTGTACTTCTTGGACTTGCATAGTTTTTTTCTTGCTAATATCAGGGAAGTTTTACTTCTTCAAATAGGTTTTCTATTCCTTGCTTTTCTTTCTCTACTTCTGGTATCCCTATTAAGCAAATGTTGTTTCATTTTGTGTTGTCCCAAAGCTCCTTTATGCTCTCTTCTTGTTTTTTAAGTCTTCTTTCCAGTTGCTACTGTGTTTGTGTGTTTTTTTCTGCCTTGTCTTTTAATTCGCTGATGCGGTCCTCACCCTCTTCTAGTCTACTGTTTAGGCCTTCCATTATGTTCCTTATTACAGCTATGTAGTTCTTCATCTCCTCTTGGTTTCTTTTCATGTTGGTGACATTCTCATTCAGCTCTTATAGTTCTCATTGAGTTGTGTGTATTTGTCATCCATCCGTTTAAACATCCTTAAAACCATTACTCTGAATTCTTTCTCTGATAAGCTGCTGGCCTCAATTTCATTTAACTCCTTCTCTGGTGATTCCTCTTTTTCTTTCCTTTGGGGATTGCTTTTTTGTCTTCCCATGTTTTCCTGTAATGTTTTAATTGTAGATCCAATTGCTTTTCTATCGAAGTTGTTTTGGGAATGGTGCTACTGGTGTTTTCTCTCAGTTTTCCTGTGCTTGTTAATCTATTGTAGTTCCCTATTTGAGCTATTTGGGTTCTCTTGATGTAGATCTGTGAGCTTGAGTAGCACAACTGTGGTGTCTAGAAGTCAGCAGCCATGGAAAGGAGTGTCCCTATTTTTGCTGTTTTGTACCCTTAATTGAGATTACTCGTGCCCCGTGGGGACTCACAGTGGCACCAAGGACCTGTCACAGTGGCACCAAGGACCTCTGGAGAGGCATGACTGTGGTGCCCAGAGTTTTGTAGTTGTGGGGTGGGCAGACTCAGCTTTTGTTGCTGCACCTGTGGTGGATAGGCACTTACTCCCAGTGGTGGCTCACAGGAGCACCTGCAGTAAGTTTGCCAGTAAGACACACTGAAGCACTCTGAAGGGCCCTGGCAGTGTAGCTGTGTAATTGAGGTGTCTGTGGGCAGGTATCCAGGATGAGTAAATTCAAAATTTCAACCACTGGGGGACGAGGGGAGTGCGCCCCTGTTTGTTTGAGGTTTCACTCAGGGAGAGCTCACAGTGGCTCCTAAGAGCCCCCTGCAGGTAGATGGGCTCAGGGTGCCTGCCTGTTGGAACTTTGTATCTGTGTAGGTACATTTGTCAGGTGCAGCACTCTAAGGCACTCTGCGGGGTCTTACACTGAGGTTCAGCCACTGGGGTAGATGTGGATAGTTATTTAGGAAGAGGGTATTCAGAAATTCTACTGTGGGGCAGGGTGCCCTTCTTTGTGTGGAATCCAACCCAGCAGAGGTTCAGAGCTGCTTTCAGAGCTGCTGTGGATAGATGAGCTCAGGAACCCTATTCCTTTGTGGAGGATCCTTTTTTTTTTTTTTGTGGCAGTGCTCTGATGACGTGCCCTGAGGGGTCCTACACTGAGGTTGAGCCACAGGGGTAAATGTGGGTATTTATTCTGGAGGAGGGAATCCAGAAATTCTACTGTGGGGCCATGCACCCTTGTCTGTACAAAATCACACTGGTGGGGCCTCCCAGTGGCTCCCAGGCACTGCCTAGGGAATGGAGCACCCTGGCTGCCTGTACGCTGGAAATGGGCTAATATGAACCAGAGTTCTGCAATTGCAGAGGGGGAGGTTGCACTTCCTGCTTTGGAGGTGGAAGTCACAGGATCCTCAGGTCTGCCGGTGAGGCAGCAGGATTTTGGCTGGAGTGGCTGCTGGTCACAGGGCAGTTCCATGGCCTGTCTGGTTGGTGGTGTTGATGAGTTCCCAAAAAAAGGCCGTTTTCCCCTTCAAATGGCTTGAGTCTCTGAGTTCGGGGAACACCTGCAATGGTGGTAGTCTCTTCTTGTCCAAGAGAGCCTGGACTGCTAGCCCCTTCTGTTCCTGCGAGATTTAACTGTCCCTTACTCTCACACACACCACACACATCCAATACACTCGCTTTTCATCCCCTGACTCACTTCCTCTCCCTTATTTCCATCCTGACAGCTGCCATCTTTCTCCTGTCCTCTCCCAATGATTTTTGAGAGAGTAGCTCCCATGGCTTGCTTTGTAAATTGGCTTACCAAGCTGTAATTTTCACATACAAACCTGACCATTTTTTAAAATTTAAATTCTTTATTGTTGAAAATATTACATATGTTTTCTTCTGCCTTCCCTCTCCTCCCTCCTCCCGCCCCCCCCTCCCCCCCCCCCCCAGCTGCTCCTGCCCGGACCAATTTTCAGTATACAATCTCAAGAATGCTGACTCATGTCCACTGTGTAACCACTACCACGTCATGATTTAGAACATTTCTGTCACCCTGAGAGTTTCCTGTGACCCGCCATGGTCTGCTGCCTGCTGTCCAGCCGCCAGCAGCCCCGGCCTTCCCTCCCTGTAGCTTGACCTTCTGTAGAAGCGTCTCTACGGAACCGTGTGCTCCGTGGCCTTTCACGCCGGGGCTTTTGCTGAGCGGCGTGCAATGGAGACTCTGTGATATTTGCAGATTCAGTAGTTCATTCCTTTATACCAGTGAATGAGGGGCACTGTATGGATGCATCACATTTCTCATTCACTACTTGATGGCCTTTTAGGGTTTGGTCATTTTTGGTGACTACATTTGAAGCATAGTAACTTCCATCTTGGGTAAGAACTGCTGTTTAAAATTTTAACCCTGCTAGTCTGGCTTCTGTAAATGTTTGCTTGCTTAAATAATAGGGAAAAATAAGACTACTCCCATCCCAAAGAGGCCATAAACTATGCCCCAGACACAGTTGTCAGTTCTGGCACCAGGCCAGGCCTTGAGATATTGTCTCATGACCATGTCCTAGCATGCAGGACCTTTTTCTTAGAAGGTCTAGAAGCCTCATTCCAAATTTGGAAGATAAAGAACTGAAAAAGTATATATAGGAAGTACTTCCTCTATTTGGGGCCCCAGAATTTGAGAAGCAATATTTCCTCTGGGCCTGCTAGCGCTAGCAAAATGAAAAAGACTCCAAATAAATTTGGCTTATTTATTAAGGGGTCTTCTGATTTACAATATAACACATTCATATATTATTTGATCTTTATTATAGCATCCATAACTTATGCAAACATCTGTCTATACATTATTTGGTTCCCGTCATCGCCCCACGAGGTCAATGTTGGCATGGGTCCCTGGAGCCAGCACCTATCAGAGTCCTGTGGGCAGTGTGGCCCTGGCTGAAACACTGGTGAAGACCTCCTAGCTTCTCAGGTGCTGTAAAGAGGGAGAAGCTCTCTCTGCAGGGCCACCTTTTCCTATCAGCTTCCAGGGCCCTGGTTCTGAGCTGGAGTAGCTCCTCCTCCTCCCAGTCCTGCCCTCAGTGCTAGGCTTAGTCCTCCTGCCTGTGTGGTGCCAGGACTCAAACCAGTGAAGTGGGAGCACTCTATACCCACGTGCGCCCTGTGCAGGTTGTGGCTGGGGCCTGGGGGACCGAGGCAGCTTTGAGCCCGCCTGCAGGAGCCCTGCATTCATGAAGCCGAGTTCATCAAGGGGCAGTGGAGGCCAGCTTCTCCTTCGAGATGGCTCCCAACCTGGACCCATGAGGACTTTGGAACAGCAAGAACAGCTGTCCATAGAGGATAGTGTGGCACTGCTGAGGCCTTGGAGAGCTGCCCCTCCCTTCCCCTCATTTTACCCCCTCACCTCCACCCCTCGGGAGCCACAGGACCCATGATTGGCTGATCCCCACCAACTGTGGGTTGTGCTGCGTGGCCTCTACCGGCCTTCCCCACATTCCAGACCCGGCATCTGCCAGGTCTTTGAGAAGATGCTGGAGAGAAGATGGTGCAGGGCCAAGAGCAGGATGAAGAAAGGAGACCTTGGGACAGCAGAGCCCCAGGCCCACAGCAGGCACTTCCGTGGCAGCAGCAGGAGCATGGGCCATGTGTCTCGCTTGCCTCCCCTCCTGTGGCTTTGGTTCGGGTCCCATCAACAGGATCAGAGGAGAGAGGGCCAGGGCCAAGCGGGCAGCCAGTGGAGCATAGAGCAGGTGGCCCTGAGAAGAGAGGGGAGGTGCCCTCTGGGCAGGCACAGTCCATTTAACTACTACTCCAGAGCTGACCTGTGGCAGGTGCTTCTGATGGTGTCTCGGCTGCGAGGCCACAGGCTGGTGAATCAAAAAGGCCAGGATCTCGGGAGAGACAACTGCACATGCAGATCTGGTTCTTTCTGTCCTTGTTAGGAGCCCTCTTGCTCTGGCTCTATGTTGCATTTTAGTGGGACCAAACTGAACAGCTAAACACCTGAGGCCATGACTAATGGCGTGAACCCTGTTATTAGGCTGGGCCGACAGGAAACCGCCATTTCTGAGGGTGACTCCCTGGCACAGACACCTAAAGACAAAGGCCTTCCCATAGGCAGAGCTGGGAACTGGCCGAGCCCTGCAAACCCACAAGTTCAGATGTGTCAACTCTGTGTTTTAAAATGTTATACCAAATGTGTCTGATTCTCCTTTTCATTACTGGCCACGAGCTGCCCTAATTTGAGGATATGCATGGATGGCCCACTGTGTTGGCATGCCCAGGCTTCCAGGGAGAGGCAGGTGGGACCTGCAATGCAAGACAAAAGGAACCTCATGAAGCAGGTTTGGGGAGCAGAGCAGAGCCAACCTCATGCTGGTCAATGAGAAAGAATATAATGTTCACACGTAGAGGACAAGCGGAACTAGTAAGGACAGGCTTTATCCACTGAGAACCACTGATGTTTTAGGCTGCACAATGGTCTGTTGGGCAGTGGGGCTGTCCTGTCCACTATAGAATGCTTACCAGTATTCTTGGCCTCTAACCACCAAATGGCAGTAAATTGAGACAATAAAAAAATGATATTAAAAAATGTCCCTGGAGGCAGAGAATGGATCCTGTAGCTAGATAAAAGTGAGGGTCTTAGAAGAAGGCTGGCACAACGTATTTGGGCAGTTGCCAGCCACTTGGCTTGGCTAGCATGCTGGAGATATTTCTTCTCTCATACACTCGCAGAGGCACTATACTGGACTGAAAATAAGTTGAATAAAACAAGCCTAGAAGTCTCTCTGTGGAGCTTATGGCCAGTAGGTAAGTATAGAGCATGTGTGTGTACATGTGTGTGTGTGCATGTGCATGTGTGTGTGTGTGTGTGTTTGTGTGTGTGTGTGTTGTATAATATATGTCGGATATACACATATATATACTAGAGGTCCGGTGCACAAAATTTGTGCATGGAAGGTGTCCCTAAGCCCTGCTTGTATCCTCTTGCAATCTGGGACCTGTTGGGGAATGTCTGACTGCCGGTTTACGCCCTATCCCTTTCACAATCTGGGACTGCTGGCTCCTAACTGCTCACCTGCCTACCTGCCTGATTGCCCCTAACCACTCTGCCTGCCTGCTATCACCCCTAACCACTTTTGCCTGCCTGCTTGAATGTCCCTAACTGCCTCTGCCTTGGCCCCTGCTTCTGTGCTTTGTCTGGAAGGTTGTTCAGCTGTCCAGTAAAATTAGCATATTACACATTTATTACTATAGATATGTCAAATTAGAAATAATTATGAAAGTACCCATTTCATTACTTATAAGGCCCTGTATGGCCTAGCCTTTCTAACCTCCATCACCATTTCTTAGCATTTGCTGCTTCCCTTCAGTCCCATTGACCATCTTCAATGCTCCAACCTGTTATACCTTAGGCCTTTGCACTTGATCTGTCCTCTAAGTGGAGCGTTACCCTTCTCTGTCGCTCTCCAGGTACACTCTCTAGTTCACCTTTGAGGTTTGAGCCTTGTCACTTTTTTGGATCATGCTGCCTTAGTGACATGATCAGATTTATGTGTTAACAAGCTCATTCTGATTGCATGGGAAGTATCGATAGGTACAATAGCAAAAGAAGAAAGAAGTGAGAAGGTCACCTAAGAGGCTGTTGCAGAAGTCCCAGTGAAGGACAATGTGGCTTGGACAAAACTGGTCACAAGCTAAGAGGGGGAAGAGTTTTTTGCATTCAACATATCTGGGGAATAGATTCAAAGGACTTGGTGATGGATAAATGTGGGGTGAGGGGAAAGGGCATGTCACGATGAACTCCCAGGTTCCTAGCAGGAGCAAATGGTGGGTGGGTGTACAGTAACTGACATGGAGAAATTTGGAAGAAGATCAGCTATGTGTCTGCATGCATGTTTGTGTGTGAGAGCATATATGTGTAAGTGTGTGCACACATGTGCCTACATCTACATGTGGATGTACAGGTACAAGTGCTGGGAGTGCGGGGTGATCACAATCAGTTAAGACATGATCAATTCTCAATGCTAATAGCAAATCCAAATGGAGATGCACAGTGGCACGTGCTTTATGATTAGAACTCAAGACAAGTCTGTGTTGGAAATATAAGTTAGGAAGCTAAGAGCACATGGGTGGAACCATATGAAAACCCTCATAAGGGGTAAATAAGGTTAATTCAGGTGCTGGGGTAAAGCTAGTGTGGCCTATGAAAGAAGGAGAAATGGGGTGGGAGATGCCTTTTTAGGAATTTTCTTCAAAGTCAGCAAAACTAAGAAAGATGGTTTCTACGAGGGTGAGCAGTGCTGACGCGGGAAAGTGAGAGTGAGCTGCCAAGGAAACATTTTTATTGGGCAGGTGGAGGCTGCTGGTCTCTGTAAGAGCAGTCTTGGCTTGAAGCAGGTAGGAAGTGGGTCAGCAGTGAACACAAGAAAAACCAGGTGGAGAAGGGGAGGCTGAGAATGCAAGAGGAAAGTAGGAAGGGCTAAGAAGAGGAGTGAGCAGATGAGCAGGCTGAATCCTGAGCAGATATAGAGAAACTGGTACCTTTGGTTTCTCTGTTGTTCCCACATAAGAAATTAGGGCTTTGGATTCAAATCGAGACCAGTTTGGCTCAGTGGATTCAAAATTATGGATACTGCATCTACCTTCCTCCCCTACTCCCTCCCCCAAACAACAACAACAACAACAACAACAACAACAACAACAACAACAACAACAAAACCTGCAAGGAGCTCCTGGGGACTTCTAAGTGATCCAAGTTTGCTTTTGTGAAAGATCATACTGGTGAACAGCCTGAAGGATGGATGAAAGCACCGCTGGCAATAAGGAGTGAAGGTAGGCAGCCTGAGGCAGGATGATGGAGTCAGGAGCTGCTGAGGAAATGGATGCCAGAGACTATGGCCAGGGCTTGACGAGAGGTGCGAGAAGGGTGTCCAGAGTGACTTGCAGGCTTCACCTAAGTGACTGGGGAATGCGGGGCCACTTGCAGGTGTGGAGCACAAAGGCAAAGACTTTCTGGGATGTCAATCAACCCATTTTAGCAAGCTTGATTTGTGACAGAAACATTCTGAAGGGACTAGTCAGAAGGATCTGGGTTTAGAAGAGTGTTAAATGGTGGAAAGAGAGCTGCTGTGTGATTAAGCAAGGCCGTGTGCTTTGTGTGGGCCTCTCTTTGGATGCACTCTCTTTGCTGGTCCTTGTGCCAAAAAAAGCCATGAGCTCATGTTAGAATGGACATTAGCCCATGGGGTGATGCCTCATCATCATTTCCAGATGCAGCAAAGACACAGACATTCTAAATTTTCTGCAAAAGGGGCTGGGAGATCTTCAGGAAAAGAAAAGGGATAGGACAATGGCCCAGACATTGAAAAACTTCTCAGAAGAGCCTGACTGGAGTCAGGCTTCCAGTCCTGGAGCCTGTGCTCTAATCGTCATACAGAGAAGCAATATGCTAATGTAAGGAAGGTGCAAGATATTTAGAAAAGCAAACATCCCAATTCCATAGGCCATATTTTCTTTAGATTAAGTGACAACAGCTGGAAATAAGGGAGAAATGATGGGCTTTCAAGATAAAGGAAAGATGGGAAGAATTTTAAGTAAGCAAACTTTTAATTTAGAGGATAACTTTAGCTGATGTGGATGGGGGGGGGGAAAGGGATCAAATTATTATTAAGATAGTGACTTGTTCTTAGAACATAAACTCAGCTGAGTTAAGTATTCATTCATGGTTTAAACATCATTTTGCAGATACCTCAGACCTCCACCAAGTAAGGCAAGAAGCAAAATAAGTAAGGGAAATCCTTAGAGAAAGTTCAAGGAAGAGCAAACATTTTAGATCTTGAACCACTTTACACCTTTATTTTCCTCACGCATAGAAAAAGGCAGAACTCATTTTTTGAAACTATACAAACCTGATAACAAAGAACTAAAAAAAATTAAACAATAGGACATGCTCTTCCTCCAAGGAATATGCCTCTCCTTCCCCCACAGGTACAGGTATTTCCTAATCTCTAAGGGACCCACTGGGATTACAACCAGGAGAGCAATGGGCAGTGGCAGCTCATCCCAGCCCCTGAACCTGTCTCCAAGGTCCTTTTCTCTCTGGCTTCTTAGTGAGCCAAGGCAGCCCCGCCCAGGCTGTCCTATTGCTTCTTCCTATAAGCCACCCCCACATCATCTATACTAATAAAATTGGTCAGGGTGCCCTCATGCAATGACCAAACAGCAGGCTGCGTGGGGCAACCAAACCAGCAGAGGGGGCAATGAGGGGTGACCAGGCTGTCAGGAGGGGGCAAAGAGAGGGGTGACCAGCTGGCAGGGTAAGACAGTTACAGATGATCAGGTTGGCAGGCAGAGGTAGTTAGGAGTGATCATGCTGGTAGAGGGGGGAGTTAGGGGTAATTGGGCAGGCAGGCAGAGGCCATTAGAGCCGTTCAGGCAGGCAAGCAGGTGAGCAATTAGGAGCCAGCAGTCCTGGATTGTGAGAGGGATATCCGATTACTGGTTTCGACTCAATCCCCAGGATCGGGCCTAAACCGGCAGTCAGACATCTCCTAAGGTGTCCTGGACTTGAGAGGGTGCAGGCTGGGTTGAGGGGACCTCCTGCTGTGCATGAATTTCATGCACCGGGCCTCTAGTTTATAATAAACCTCAAACAAAGAGTGTGCCATGCCAGCATGGCCAAGGGTGAATCTGAGGAGGGGTGGTAAAGGATTGAAGAGAAGACATAGAAGAGAATACAACTGGGGCTCGGTGGATCTCCTGTGCTGATGCTTAATTTTATAGTTATTACAACAAGGGTAGATTAACATGTTTACAAATGTTCTTGTTTTGGCAACACTTTCTGCACCTTCCATAGCCCATTGGATACTTAGGAAGGAATTAGGGAGGGCTACAAGGTCAAGCTTAATTATGCTAGGAGAACTATGCCCTTCAGGCTGGGACTTGTTTGTGGCCCTGCCATAGGTCAGCTTGAGGCTTGACCCTAGAGCCACTCCCTACAGAAGAGAATATACATTATTATATTATTCTGTAAAGAGAGACTAATCCTATGAGCTCTTCTAGGTAATAAGAGTTTGATCTTTTGAAGTTTTAGAGAATGCAAAAATAAGCACACCAATGGATATGGTGTCACATTTAGATATTCCCTCCTCATAATTTTTAATGTAAGTTTAATGTTAAAAGTATAGCATATTAAAGTAGGTGAATCCTTCTATTAAAAACTAAGTTATTTAACAGTGTTTCATTTAGCTAAAGTTTGACTCAGTATAGAGTAATGACTGGACACTGTTAGGGGAAATCATCAGAAGATATGGCCACCAGCTAACCTCAGAGCTAGCCACTGGCAAGTGGAGGCCCCTCATCCCTCCCTTGTCCTTGGAACATTGCTGCTTCTATGCCTTTCCTGGTTTTACTGTCCTAAGGATATTTTTACTGCCATCACGGACCCACTACCCTTTGGCTCAGTGCTGTGTAGCTCTTTCCTTTGAATATCCCTTTCCCCCAATCCTTTTTCTTAAATAAATCCATTTTTTCTTTATTCACCATCTGAGCTGGCTAGCCTGCCCCGCACCACTGACTTTAGCCTTTCATTTTGGTGGCCCATATGGGGATATCCAGAAGAGAAGCTTCTACTTTTTCTCCTTTTCTCTTTATCTCTGACCCCCAAGACTCTTAGTCTTAGGGTTCAGGATTGACCAAGCCCCTCTAGACTCCCGAGTAGCAGCAGGAGAGCCAGATGACCAGTCCTCCTGATTCCTACTAATGGGGGAGTCACTTCATTTTTGGGAAAAGGGCACTGGGGATCAAGACTCTCAGCTCCCATGGGATCACCACTTGTGGGCATGCATCAGCCACTTAAAAGTCATTAGGGTGGCTGTTCCTCAAAGACTCCATGACAGGATAAACTGGACTCTGGACAAGCAAGATTGCACTAGGCAGCTCACCAGTTTCAAAGAACACACTCACTCAAACCCTGGCCCAAACGCTTTTTAGGATTTTATTTCAGGGACTGTGAGTTTTGACATTGCCAATTCAGGTGTTTCAGGGGGAGAAGCTCACTTGTCCACTGATTGTGTCACATTAGGGTTTCACTGGCAAATCCCAGCACTGAGTCTGACCAGTCCCATACTAGGGACTAAGTAGCAA
This sequence comes from Lasiurus cinereus, assembly GCA_011751065.1. Taxonomy (NCBI): domain Eukaryota; kingdom Metazoa; phylum Chordata; class Mammalia; order Chiroptera; family Vespertilionidae; genus Lasiurus; species Lasiurus cinereus. Next base: position 7,630,461 of record JAAGEH010000021.1, read on the forward strand.
GGATGCTCCTATTTATCCCTAGCCATGGGATAAATAGTGAATCTGAATCTGTCTACTGGGGGACACCTCCTAGAATTGGTATCAGCACACAGAAAGAGGAGCAACCAGGCTGGGATGCCAGCCCATGGGTTTCTCCCTCCCATGAGGCTATCACTTTCCCTCCTGTAGTCGCCCTTTCAGAGTAATGCCATGGGCAACTCAACATCAACCCTCTCAAGATTTCATCTATGGCCTATGTTTTAAAGATTTACCAGGTAAAATTAGAACCAAATGCCCCATTTGGTTCTAATTGCAATACAGCATGACCACAATATAAACTAGACAATCAAGAGAACTGGACACAAAATGGCACCCTTAATTATAATACCACTAGAGGCCCAGTGCATGAAATTCCTGCATGGGTAGGGTCCCTAGCAGCTGCAAGCTGTAAGTGGGGGCCTCCTTTCCCCTAGCTACCTGCCACTGGTCAGGGTGGAGCTGACTGGTGGGAGGGGCCGCAGGTGGTTGGCTGGCTGGCCCCATCCCCTGGTCAAACCCTCAGTCAAGGGGACAATTTGCATATTAGGCTTTTATTATATAGGATTCTCTAGTTGGACTTACACTGCTGCTGCCTAGGCAAATGGTCTAAGATTCCCTATGTTCAGACTTTCTTTACGCTCTACCTGATGAAAGCCATTTGCAAAAGTTGACCTGGACCTTGATTGTTTGCTTGGTTTGCAGCAACCTTTCCAGGTAAGAAACAAAGGTTGCTTTCCTGGCAGATGGCAGAGAGAACCTCAAGAGATTTGGGAGACCTCAAGAACTTAAGGAATCCATCCAAACCCTTGCAGACCAAGCCAGATGACAGTTATGTGATTTGGCTTCTGTGCCCTAAAGGGCTGACTGAAACTTAATCTGAATATTCCTTATAAGTGAAATTCCAGCAAAATAAACCTGAAAAAAGTCTAGATAATCAATTGCTATTCTTATTGTGTTCATGCAAATAATCAGGCCAAATTAAAACTAAACTTGATAAGATACTCTTTGATAAAAATGGGGATATTTTTTTTTGGGGGGGGGAATGGTGTTTCAATAGACTTCATATACACAGTTGTAAATGTTAGACTCTAATTTAGTTCATTATCTTCAAAGTTTTGTTTTTTCATCCATGTGCTAAACTAAACTAGATCCTGAATTATTTCCAGTTTCCTTAAATATTTGACTACAATCCTCCAAACTGATGTTTCAGTTTTATCTCATTCTTTGACTTGGAATTATTAACAGCCAGAACTTTATCTTTGTGTTGGACCATTTGTCATAATTTTTGTCATTCTAGCTTTTGCCTTATAATACTAAAAGATCCTATGCCCCGTTACCTAAAATAATTCAGTGCCAAAAACCCTTGAGGGAAATGTTAGATAGACATAGCAGAGCAAGGATGATGGGCCAAATACAGAAATTCACCAGAACAGAAATACCTGATGCCTAACAAGGGGCAAAATTGGGAAAACAAAAACCTCACCCCCAAGGTAACCTTTCCTCTCCTAGCGTATTGCTGATCCTGGAGCTTGGACGCAGATCTTTCCTATTGCTGCTGGTCAGGCAGTTTAGACCCCGTCACCTTTTCCTTCCTAAAGATAATATCTAGCATGCCCTGAATGGCTCAATGGTTGAGCATCAACCTATGATTTAGGAGGTCATGGTTTGATTTTTTGGTTAGAGCACATGCCTGGGTTGTAGGCTTGGTCCCCAGTGGGGACACGCAGGTGGCAGCCAATCAGTGATTCTCTCTCATCATTTACGATTCTATCTCTCTCTCCCTTTCCCTTCCTCTCTGAAATCAATAAAAGTATACTAAAAAAAGATAACATCTAGGCCTCAGTTGCATTTCAGCTCCAGTCACAGAAAAGCAGCAAAACCAGACAAGTGATGCTGTGGCTGCTTCAGGACTGCTACATTGACTAGTGACCCCTTGCCCTGGCTCCGACCAGTCAGTGGAGACGATCCCAAAAGAGCACACCTGGAAAGCTGGTGAATATTCTATTAAGACTCTCCCCTGAGACCTTCCCCTTAAGATGTTCACTTGTAAGAAAGAGACAAATATGCTCAGAACGAAGTACCCAGTGCACGATCTCCCTCCAAGGAACACACCTGTGCCATTCCCTCTACTTCTCCTTCCCCCATAGGCACATGTCCCCCAACCTCTGAAGGACCCCAGGAGACTTACAACCCCAGGGGAGCAATGGGCAGTGGCAGCTTATCCTGGGCCACCCCCTGACCTGTCTACAAGGCCCCTTTTCTCTGACTTTTCAGTGAGCCAAGACAGCCCAGCCCAATCTCTCCTGTTGATTCTTTTATGCCTTTCCTTGTTTTTCTGTCCTACGTATATTCTTTCTGCCATCATGGGCCCTCTACCCTTTGGCTCAGTGCTGAGTAGCCCTTTCCTGTGGATATCCCCTCCCCAACCCCCTTTCCTTTAAATCCAATTATTTTTTATTTAAAAACATGAACAATATATTAATTTCACTTCTAAATACAAAATAATAGCTAATCAAATTTAATAGAGTATGAAAAGAGCAATTTGCTATGATTGAGTTTGAGTCATCTCATGACTATAAAGACAGACATTATTAAATCTAGCAATACTTCATTTTTGAAAGAAAAATCTTATGATTGTATTAGAAATAAATGTCTCAGAAATAAGTCCATACATTTATGGACAATTGTTTTTTCAATAAAAATGCTCAAATAATTCAATGGTGGAAGAGATAACCTTTTCAGCCAATGGTGCTGGGACAACAGGATAGCTGTATGCAAAGGAGTAAAGTTGGATCCCACTTTATGGTATATATTAAAATTAAAATGAAGGGTAACTAAATGTAACAGTTAAAACTATAAAACACTTAGAGGAAAACATAGATCTTCATGACTTGGACTATGTAATGTTTTCTTAGGTATAACACCAAAAGACAAGTAAACAAAAAAGATAAATACCACTTCATCAAAATTAAAAACTTTTGTATTGAGAGGATATTAACAAAAAAGTGAAAAACAATGCAAAATATTGAAGAAAATTCTTGCACATTATATATTTGATAAGGGCATAGTATCAAAAATACATAAAAAGCTCAATAATAAAAACACAACTTAATTAAAAAGGGAGCAAAAGATTTGAATAGAGATTTGTTCAAAGAAGATCTACAAATGTCCAATAAAAAGATGCTCAACATCATTAGTCTTTAGGAAAATGCAAATCAAAAGCATAATGAGAAGCTATTTCATACAGTTGGAAGCTGCCCATTGCCTTCACTTGCAGAGAGGTGTGGACAAGGAACCTGGATGGCTGGTCAACCTTGAAGTTCTGAAAGGTCAGAGCCAACCACCTACTTTTAGTTGAGATAATGATAGCTAAAGCAATTTCCACCTTTTAGTTTTATGTAAATCCTTGCTGATTGGCTATTATTGGAATCGCCTGCCTAAGACTATGGGTGTATCCCACAATCTGAATAAAAAGATAGCAAGGTCAGAGCAAAGCAGAGTCCTTCCCCTTGAGTTGGACTCCCACCTGGCCCCCAATTCCCAAATTTATACTTTCTTGTCTAGTCTCTTTCATTTGAGTGCGGCCTTCTCCAGAAGCTGAACCCTGAACCATGTGGGATGTGTGTGTGTATGTGTGGGGGGACACTCGCAACTGGTGCCCAATCTAGGGCACTTACATTATACCCACTGGGATGGTTAGAATTAAAAAGACATAATAAGAGTTGGTGAGGATGTGGAGATATTTGAACCCTCATACATTTTTTGGAGGAAATCTAAAATGATACAGTCACTTCAGAAAACCTCTGTCAGTTTCTCAAATAGTTAAGCATAGAGTTTTCATATGACCCAGGAATTTCCATAATTGAAAGCATAGGTTCCCACAAACACTTGCACATAAATATTCTTAGAAACATTATTCATAGTTCAAAAAGTAAAAACAACTCACATGTCCATCAAATAATGAATGGATAAACAAAAGTGGTCTATCCATACCAAGGAATGTTGTTTAGCTATAAAAAGAACTGAAGTACTGACACATGTTATAACATGGATGGACCTTGAAAATATGGTAAGTGAAAGAGGACAGATACAAATGTATGATTTTATTTATATGAAATATTCAGAGGCAAGTTTTGTAGAGACAGAAAGCAGATTGATGGTTGCCAGGAATTCGGGGAAAGAAAGAAAAATGAGAAGTGACTGCTAATGGGTATGGGGTTTCTTCTTGGGGTGATGAAAATATTGTGGAATTAGATAACAGTGATGGTTACATAATTTTGTGACTAAACTAAATCACTAAACTATATGCTTTAAAAAGCTGAATTGCAAATATTCCTCAATTTAAAAAGACATGTAATAAAACAACAATCATTCCTATTATGAATTTTTAGACCAAGAATAGAAATTTTCTTCAGATGATATGGATTATTTATCTCAAACCATATAGCTAAAAAACTATAGGTGTTTCTATATGTCATTGATTAAAACTTTTATTTAACATTGTTCTGAAAGTTACAACAATTTCAGTAAAACAGAAAATTTATATATAGTAGACATAACATTGTGATTTTTTTCAGAAGCAGACAATATATTTACCTTGAAAATTTAAAAGAATTATCTAAATTTTATTGAAAAAAGAGTTAATCAAAGGATTGAGCTGTAAATGAACATCAAAAGCTTTTTTTATATTAGGTGTGACAAATTAGAAAACAATCTGGAAAATATTCTGTTCACTGGAAATACTGCAAATGCAATGAACTGTCAAAATGATTAGCGTGAGTTAATAACCATAAATTTTGATTTTCCTGTAATTTGCAGTATTATTTTTTAGAATTTTCTATGTTGAGTAACATGGCTTTTATAATAAAAAGGCAATAAAATATTTATCACAATTACCTCAGGTTAGAAACAACTTTAGGGGCCTTCCCCATCCACATTTGTGGCCTACAAACCACACCTTGAGAATCCCAGCTCTTAATATCTTACTCCTTGGTCCTTCAGCATTAAATTGGCTTTGATTTTAAGTGCGCTCTATAATGGATGAAAATGGAGCCACCTCAAGAAAGTTAATTACAAAGCTCTTTTTGTGGTATGTCTTTGTTTCTTCTAAAGGCTGAAAGCTGCGAATGAGAATGAGAGGGAGATCTTAGAGAGAAGGTGGGGGAAGCTCAACTGAAGGAGAGGTGAAGAAGGTTACACTGGGAAGAAACAGTGCAGGGGGGAGAAGGGGAGGTAAGTGCCCGAGAGTGCAGCAAAGCCAAGGAGGTTGGAGAGGGGTGTAGAGGAATGGAGGGAAAGAGCCGATGTAAAGGAGAGCACATTGTCTGGGGAATGAGGCATCACTACAGGATCTATAGGATGCTTGTGGGGAAGGTGAGCATCCCACAGAGTGGTGACAGACTGCCATGTGGGAGTCCCAGTCTCAGTGTTCCATGAGGAAGGCTGGTTAGGGCAGAATTGTGTCATCCCCTATTAGATGTTGAAACCCTAATCTGCTAATGGGTATGGATGGGTTTTAGACTGTTTTGGGAGAGAGGGCCTTTGACGAGGTACTTAAAGTAAAATGAGGTCATTTGGCTGGTCCCTAAACCAATATTTGGAATATTTGGTGACCTTATGAGAATGGAGATCAGAATACAGATCTGCACAGAGGGAACATCATGTGAGAACACAGGGAAAAGATGGCATCTGCAAGTCAAGGAGAGATCTCAGAAGGGACTGCCCCTGCCTGCACCTTGGCCTTGAACTTCTAGTCTACAGACTGTGAGTCAATAAACGTCTGTTGAACTCAGAAAGCAGAACCTTGTTGGTGGGGAGGACCTAACAAATGAAGGCAGATGCCCAAGCAGAGAAGCCAGAGGCAGGAAGGCTGCAGCCAGGCAGTCTCTGGTGGGGAGCTTCCCTGGCCCCGGTCCTAGGAAGGTAGGCACACAGTAAGAGCTCCAGAATGCCTGATTTCAGAGCCTGAAGGCACACGTGCTTTAGGAACATGCAGCTGACTTTTGGTCAATGTGTTGGCCACAGGCCTGAGCACTTCTGAGTGCCTTGGGCACTTGGAGGGGAATCTGGTTTGCGATAGCATCAAGGTTGGTTAAAAGAGCACAGCAAGGCCCCACTGAGAAATGAGCTGAACACATGGACAAGGAGGACTTGGGTTTGCTGAATTGTATGGAAAATTGGAACAAACAGTTAATGAAATGCCACATCTAGAGCAGACCCTGGTGTGCACATGTGTGTATGCATGTGTGCACATGTGTGTGTACCAGTAAGTGCCAACAAGAGGGAAACACAATTAAGGATGTCAATCATCATCCAGACACATGTGGAGTATGTATATGTGTGTGCACATGTGTGTAAAGTGCCAAGAAGAGGGAAACATAATTGAGGATGTCATGCACTATCCAGCCATATGTGGGGTGGGTGCATGTATGTGTGCAGGTAGCTGAGCAAAAGGGTAGGTGGAATGGATGCTTCTCAGTCTCTGGGCTGCCTCTGCTCCCTCTGCCTTGGAAGAAGCAGGCTCTAGATGCTGCACAAAGGACCAGTGCCCTACCTCCTGCTCATAACCTAGAAGGCGGGAGGAGCACCTGGCCCACTTGTGAGGAAGGCCTGGGCATAGCCTAGAGCTGCCTGGGCTCTGGGGCCATCAGCCAGCTCCCCTGTGGCCAGCCCTGGCTAGATTTGGGTCAGTGTTTGGGAGGAGCCTGAGTAGACCTGAACTTGATTTTTCTGGTCTGCTCTTAGTTAGTCAGGATTGCTGAGAACAGCACTCAGCTAGCCAGAGTTGGATGGAGAGAAAGTGCCTCTCTGCAAGAGTCGCACCAATGCCAGAGAAAAGCCAGGCCAGCAGTGGAGCCTCAGCCTGAAGATAGTTAATCTACCAGCAAAATGCAAGGTGTGTTCCAAGAAGGTGCTGACCTGGAGCTGCTGTAAGACAATCAACAGCCAATTGTTACTTGGACAAGACCCTCTGAATCTTGTAAACCTTCTCGCAAAGCCCTCGAAGCCCTCAGTTGACTCAGAGTGCTGTGTCAGTGGCTCCCATTCACCCGACTCTGTTTCTCAGTGGCGCTCCACTGGCATTTCCCATGCAGTTACTTAATCGGGCATTCCCATCATGTCCTAAATGCCAGTGATACCTACTCCTAAGATTCTGTAATAGTAAACCATGCCTCACACATTTCCAAGGACCCCTGGAGGGCTGGTGCTGCTCATGGAAGAAAGGGAGCCACTGGTCACCTCTCCAGGGATGGCCCTATAAAACTCCACCAACATTTCCTTAATTGATTACACCAAATCATAAGCACCCACAGTGCAGAGTGGGGGTGGAACATCTCGGGGTGAGGGAGCAGAAATAGCGTAGATGCCAGAGGAAGTCCAGGCCAGCCAGGGCCTCAGCTTGAAGATGCCTAATCAGAGAGCAGGGTGATGGCATCAGAGCTGCCTCCAGCTTCAGACCTCCTTGGCCCAATAAGGCTTCAATGCATTAACACTCAAACGCAAGGGAGAGGTGCCTCTCCCCAGAAATGTCTTGGTTGTGCAATTGCATTTCAGGATAAGAGGATTCGGAACTTTCTGGGTTCTATTCAGGGGTGACTATTTTGTAACTACCAATTTGTACTACTTACTCTCTTCACCTTTCTCACCTGGGCCCCCTAAACTCCCTCCTCTCTGGCAACTATCAATTTGTTCTCTGCATCTCTGAGTCTGAGTCTGTTTTGTTTATTTTGTTTTTTAGATTCCACAGACAGTATAAATAAAATAATATGGTATTTGTCTTTCTCTGTCTTATTTCACCTAACATACTATCCTTTAGGTCCATTAGTGCTATTGTAAAGTAAGATTTCATCTTTTTTATGGCTGAGTAGTATGCCATTGTAGATATGCACCACAGCTTTTTTATCCACTTGTCTATTGATGGGTACCTGTGTTGATTCCACATCTTGGTTAGTCTAAATAACACTGTAATGAACATAGGGGTGCCTATATCCTTTCAAATTAATATTTTGGGTTTCTTCAGATATATACCTAGAAGTGGAATTGCTAGTCCCAAGGAAATTTTATTTTAATTTTTTGAGGCACCTCTATACTGTTTCCCATATTGGCTGTACCAATCTGCTTTCCCACCAACAGTGCATGAGGTTCCCTTGCCAGTACTTGTTTGTTGATTTATGGATGATAGCCATTGAAGCAGGTGTGAGGTGACATTTCATGGTGGTTTTAATTTGCATTTCCCTGTTGATTAGTGACATTGAGCATCTTTGCATTTGTCTATGGGCCATCTGTATGTCCTCTTTAGAGGAGTGTCTTTTCAGATCTTCTGCCTACTTTTTAATTGGATTGCTGGTTTTTTGGTGTTGAGTTGTTTATAAATGTTGAATTTTAACTCCTTATCAATTGTATTATTATCAAATATTCCTTTCAGTGGGCTGTCTTTTTATTTTGTGGATGTTTTCCTTTGCTGTGCAACAACTTTTTGGTTTGTATAGTCCTATTTGTTTATCTGCTTCTTTTGTTTTAATTGCCTGATGATATATATCACTAAGAGAAATGTCAGAGAGTTTAAGCCCTATCTTTTCTTCTAGGAGAATTACTTTTTTTGAGTCTTACCTTTAAGTTTTTAATCCATTGTGAGTTAATTCTTGTATATGATGTAAAAAGGTGGTCTAATTTTACTTTTTAAAAAATGTATGTATCCAATTTTACCAACACCATGTATTGAACAGACTGTCTTATTATTACATGTTCTTATCTCCTTTGTCATCTATTAATAGACCATAAAGATGTGGGTTTTGGGGAGCCTCTCTATTCTGATCCATAGATCTGTGTGTCTGTTCTTATGCCAGTTCCATGCTGTTTTGATTAGTATAGCCTAGTTCAATATCAGGATAATAATACTTTTAACTTCATTCTTCTTTCTCAAGATTGCTGTGGTTATTCAGGGTCTTTTGTGGGTCCATATAAATTTTGGGGTAATTTGTTTCAGCTCTGAGAAAATGCCATTGGTATTTTGATAAAGATTGCATTGAATTAATACATTTCTTTGGAAACGATATATAACATTTAGACAATGTTAATTCTTTCTATTCATTAGCACAGTACATGCTTCCATTTATTTGTATCTTCTTCAATTTGTTTCTTCAGTGTCAAAATTTTCTGAGTACAAGTCTTTTACTATGGTGTAATTTATTCCTATGTAACTTATTTTATTTGCTGCAATTATAAACATTATTGTTTTCTTAGCTTATCTTTCTGATAGTTCATTATACTATCTAATGAAAGAGTAATATGCAAATTAACCATCACTGCACTACATCCACAGCCATGCCCACCAGCCAACCAGAAGAGAGTATGCAAATTAACCCCAACCAAGATGGCTGTGGCCACAGAGCCAGCAGGAGGGAGGCTTGGGTTACCCTGGCGATGGAGAAAGCCAAGCTTTCCACACACCCTGGCTGGCCCAGGTCTCCACTCAAGGCTACAAAGTTTCAATTATAGAAGATAAATACATCTCAACAGAAATGGCTGCTGCCATGGAGTGAGAAGGAGGCTTGGCTCTGCTTCAGGCTACAAAGTTTCAATTGTAGAAGATAAATAAATCCCACATCCCAGGGCCTCTGCTTGGGTCGCCAGGGGGTGTGGCTGGCTTGCAAACCACCACAGGCCCCTCGCCCATGCCATCCCATGCCCCAAGGGAAGCCCCACCATGATCTGGGACACCCTTCAGGGCAAACCAACTGCCTCCCACCCATGTACCAGGCCTCTATCCTATCTAATAAAAGAGTAATATGCAGATTGACCATCACTCCAACACACAAGATGGCTGCCCCCATGTGGTCAAAGATCCTGCCTCCATGTGGACACAAAATGATCACCACAAGATGTCCAGCAGGGAAGGACAGTTGGGAAGGACCAAACCTGCAAGGGAGGGCAGTTGTGGGTGATCGGACCAGCAGGGGAGGGCAGTTGGGAGGGATAAGGTCTGCAAGGAAGGGCAGTGGGGGTGATCAAGCCTGCAGGGGAGGGCAGTTAGGGGTGACCAGACTGGCAAAGAAGGGAAGTTGGGGGTAACTGGGCCTGTAGGGAAGAGCAGTTGGGGGAGACCCAGGCCTGCAGGGGAGGGCAGTTAGAGGTGACCAGGCCCACAGGGTAGGGCAGTTAGGGGAAAACAGTCTGGCAGGGGAACAGTTACGTATTACTCAGGCTGGAATGGGTGTAGTTAGGGGGTGATCAGGCTGGCAAGCAGACACGGTTAGGGGCAATTAGGAAGGCAGGCAGGTAAGCAGTTGGTAGCCAGCAGTCCCAGATTGTGAGAGGGATATCCAAAGGGTTTTAGATTGGAGAGGGATGCAGGCTGGGCTGAGAGACACACACCCCCATGCACGAATTTTGTGCACCAGACCTCTAGTTGATATATAAAAATGCAACCAATTTCTGAATATTTATTTTGTATCCTGATATTTTATGAATTTATTTACCAGCCTAAGAATTTTTTGTTGCAATTTTTAGGATTTTTTCTACATAATAACATCATCTGCAAATATGACAGTTTTAGTTTTTCCTTTTCAATTTGGATTCCTTTTATTTCTTCTTATCTGATTGCTATGGCTATGACTTCCAATACTATGTTGAATAATAGTAGTGAAAGCAGACATCCTTGTTTTGTTCCTGATCTTGAGGAAATTGCTTTTAGCTTTTCCTCACTGAGTATGATTTTAGTCATGGGTTGTCATGTATGGTTTTTAATATGTTGTGTTATGTATTCTCTAGCCACACTATGCTGGGAGTTTCTATCATAAATGGATGCTGGATGTTGTCAAATGCTTTTCTGCATCTGTCAATCTGATCATATGATTTTTCTTCATTTTGTTTATGACATATCACATTAATTGATTGGCTTCCCAGGAATAAATCCCACTTGATTGTGGTTATGATCTTTTGCATATATTACTAAATTTGGTTTGCTAATATTTTGTTGAGAACTTTTGCATCAATTACTTTATAAAATAAGCATGGAAGTCTCCTCTCCTCTTGAGGTTTTTGAAATAGTTTGAGAAGGATAGGTGTACATTTTTCTTATAATGTTTGGTAAGAAACATAATGCCCATAATGCCTTCTTCTGGCATAGGACTTTTATTTGTTGGGAATATTTTTGATAACTGAATAGATTTAATTGGTTGACAATGATCTATTCAAATTTTCTGTTTATCTTGATTCACTCTTGGGAGAGTGTATGTTTTTAGGAATTTATCAATTTCTTCCAGGTTGTTTATTTTTTGCCATATTGTTCATAATATTTTCTTATTATTTTTTTGTATTTCTGTGGTGTCAATTGTTACTTCTCTTTTATTTCTGATTTTATTTATTTGGGTCCTTTTTCCTTCTTAATGAATCTGGTTAAAGGTCTATGAATCTTATTATTATTTTTTTAAAATCAGCTTTTGGTTTCATTGAACTTTATATTGTTTTTTTATATGCTATTTAATTTATTTCCACTCTGATCTTTATTTTTTCTTTCTACTCACTTCAGACTTTGTTTGTTGTTCTCTTTTTAGTTCCTGCAGGTGTGAGGTAAAAATTGGAGATTTTTCTTTTCTTGTTAATTCAAGTAGGCCTGTATTGACATAAAGTTCCCTCTTATGACTGCTTTTACTATGTCTATACATTTTCGGTTGCTGTTTTTTTAAATTGTTATTTGTCTCAAGATATCTTTTTATTTACTTCTTCATCTTATTGTTAACCCATTTATTGTTTAGCAACATTAAAATATATAGTGTAGCTCTAGCTCGTTTGGCTTAGTGGATAGAGCATCAGCCAGTGGACTGAGGGGCTCTGCGTTTGTTTTTGGTCAAAGGCTCATACTTAAGTTGCAGGCTCCATCTCTGGCCTGGCCCTAGTCAGGGCACATGTAGGAGGCAGCCTATCAATGTGTCTCTCTCACATCTATGTTTCTCTCCCTCTGTGCCTCCTTATTCCTTCCACTCTCTCTAAAAAACCAATGAAACAGTATCCTCATGTGAGGTTTAACAAGAAAAAAAAAAAAGCTCAAAAAGACATAGGGTAGCTGAACTGATAAAATATATAGGGTAGCCTCTATATGTTTGTGTTGAGTCCTAGTTTCATACCATTGTGGTTGGAGAAGATGCTTGATATTATTTTAATTTTTAAAAATTTATTGAGTTTTGTTCTGTGGCCTAGTAGGTAGCCTGTCCTAGAAAATGTTTTGTGTACACTTGTAAAAAATGTATATTCTGCTATTTTGGCATGAAATATTTAAAAATATCAATTGAATCCATCTGGTATAATGTGTCATTAAAGGTCACCATTTTTTTGTTGATTTTTTTTTGTCAGAAGATCTATCCATTGATATCAACGAGGTGTTAGACTCTATGACTGTATTGCTACTGATCTTTCTCAGTATATCCCTCAAGATTTGCTTTATGTATTTAGGTGCTCCTATGTTGGGTGCATAAATGTTCGTGAGGATTATATTTTCTCATTGAATCAATCGCATTGTCATTATGAAATGATCTTCTTGGACTCTTATTATAATCTTTGTTATATGTTTTTAAATTTGTTTTTATTGATTTCAGAGAAAAAGGGAGAGGGAGAGAGAGATAGAAACATCAATGATAAGAGAGAATTATCAATCAGGTGCCTCTTGCATGCTCCCCACTGGGAATCAAACCACACCCCAAGGTACATAGGTAGATGTTCAACCATTGAGCCACACCATCTGGGCATTTTAGCCTTTATTTAAGGTCTCTTTTGGCTGAGTACTGCTACACTAGCATTTTTGCTTGTTGGTTTCCTTTTTCATGAAATAAATTTTTTTCAACCCTTTACTTTCAGTCTTTGTGTGTTTTCCAATCAGAATTGGGTCTCTTATAGACATAATACACATAGGTCTTTTTATTTTTTTTTCCATTCAGCTAGTCTATGTTGTTTTCTTGGAGCATTTAATCCATTTTCATTTAAAGTTATTTCTTGATAGGTACATAGTTATTGCCATTTTAATATTCATACTTACGTTTTTTCCTTCTCCTTCTTAAAGAAGTCCTTTTCACATTTCTTGTAATACTGGTTTGGAGGTGATAAGCTGATTTATTTTTTTCTTGTCTGAATAGCTCTATCTCACCTTCAATTTAAAATGATAGTCTTGCTGGATAGCATAGTCTTTGTTGTAAGCCCTTGCTTTTCATCACTGAATATTTTGCGCCAATCCTATCTGGCCTGAAAAGTTTCTGTTGAGAAAATCACTGAAGTCTTATGATAGCTACCTTATAGTTAACTGTCTTTCTCTTGCTGCTTTTAATGTTTTCTTTTTGGCTTTAGTCTTTGCTGTTTTAATTATGATGTGTCTTGGTGTGGATATCTTTGAGTTTATCTTCTTTGGGACTTTCTGTCCTTCCTGGATTTCTGTGTCTCTTTCCTTCACCAGTTTAGGGAATTTTTCAGTTATTATTTCTTTAAATAGGTTCTCCATTTCTTGCTCTCTCTCTTCTCTTTCTGGTACTCCTGTGATGGAAATGTTGTTATGCTTGGTGTTGTCCCAGATGTCCCTTAAACTTCCTGCATTTAAAAAATATTTTTCTTTTTGATGTTCTGATTTGGTGTTTTCTGCTACCTTGTTTTCCATATTGCTGATTCGATCCTCTGCTTCATCTAATTTACTGTTGTTTCTTTCTAGTATATTCTTTACTTTATTTCAGTTATTATATTCTTCATTTCTGGTTCTTTTAATGGTTTCTATGTCCTTTTTAAGTTTAATCTCCTTGTTGGAGTTCTCATGGAGTCCCTCTATTCTTCCACTAAGTTCTTTGATCATCCTTATAAGCATCTTTTGAACCTTGTATCTGGTAGATTGATTGTCTTCATTTCATTTGGTTCTTATTCTGGAGATTTCTCCCTTTCTTTCACTTGGGGCATGGCTCTTTGTCTCCTCATTTTGCTTGTCTCTCTGTGTTTGTTTCTGTGTATTAGGTATAAACACTATGTCTTCCAGTCTTGGTAGGATGGCCTCATGTAGCAGCTGTCTACTGGGCCCTAGTGGTGCAGCAGCCTGATCACCTGAGCCTGAAGTGTCTCTCATATGGGTTGTGCCTCTTGTTGTAGTTAAGCCTTGATTATTGTTGGCATGTCCATGGGTGCCTTTGAACCTCAGGCTGGCTGGTTGTGAGGACTGACCACAACCACAGTGTATTCCTTCTGTGCAGGGATTGCCCCACATAGCAGAATTTGCCCCAAAAGGTCGGATGCCCACCCAACCCCCACTTTGCATGTGCTTCTTGTGGAGATAATTGAGTGGTGCTCTGTTTTCTGACCCCATCCCCCAAGTGTGTTGTCTCTGAAGCCACTTGGGAGGGTCTCCAGTGCAGGCCAATGCCTGTGACCAGCCCTGGACTACCTCTTAGGAGCTACAAAGCTATCCTCGGTTGGTCACTGCATCTACAGGATCTTCCTGCACACTGGAGAGGCCAAGCTGTGAACCAGGACTGGCTGCCACAGTAGTTGGCCTGGGGCAGGTCAGAAAAAAGCCCAAGGTATCACAAGTCCTGCCTATTGGGCTCTGCTGCTTAAGGGCCTCGGGTGGTATGAGAGTTGTGTGAGGCAGGTAGGGGTGAGTGGTGTTCACCAGATTAACATAGTTTCAATCTCAGTACCATGCTGGGAATGAGGCTACTCAGCGAAATTCTCAGAGTACGTGGAGGCCAGCTGCCACCCATCTGGGACCTTTGCAGGGAGTCTCAGAGAGTCATTAGGGTGAAGCTATTAGAGTTCACCAGGATAAAATAGATTAATATTTGATTGTGTGGAGGAGGGGTTAACACAGAAAAGGTAGGTCATGCAGGAAGGTGACACTTACCTTGAAGCCACACAACTCAGTTTCTGTGTGTGTGTTTCTGGTGCCCTCCTCACCCCCACTCCCTGCCCCTGAATTTCTTGAGAGCTTTTCAAAAAAGACTGGAATGTGGGCCCAGGCTGACTGCTGCTGACAGCGTCCCAGCCTTGTGTAACTTGTGGATGGAGCCAGTGTTGCTCACCAGGCTAATGCCACATGGGGAAGGGATGGTGCTCAGGGGCCATCCTGTAGGAGGACTCAACACATGGGCATTGGAAGCAGTCTCTCTAACCAGACCTTGCCCTAAAGCCATACATCTCAGTCTCTCCCTGTGACTCAGACATCCTCTGAGCTGCCATTCCTCCTCTGTGGCCCAGGTGAGTACCTGTGAGTGAGGATTTGTGCACCAGCCCTTTAAGAGGATGCCTGGGTTTCCAGCAGCCTTCCACCTCACCCTGGTGGATGGGAACCCTGCTGATTTCCACCATCAGATGTTAAGTGGACCCTCTTCCTGGCTCTGGTTCTGGGCTAGGGCACTTAGTCTGGGGCAGAGGACCCAGGAGACCTCTGCAGCTGCAATGTCCCTTGGGTTCTCAGCCGCCACATGCAGGGCAGCACTCACATCTCCACCCTCCTCCAGGCCCCACCTGGCTTCTTCCGATGACTCCTGTTAGCTAGTCTACATCTGGCTACCCAATTTGACCGTCCATAATTCAGTGGTAACTTTAATGTGGTCATGGGGATGGTGATTGCAACTTCCACCTAATCAGCCATCTTGGCCCTTTCCTGGCCCTTTTTTCTGATGGCTGACCTTGGGGACTCAGCCTCCAGGGACAGTCATCTCCTGGATCCTCATCCCCATCTCCTTTTGTTAGGCCCTTCACCTGAGCTCTCAATGTCTGCCTTCCTCTGTCTTCCTCTCCCTCACTCCTTCCCCCTGTCATGGACTGAATTGTATTCCCCATATCCAAATGCTAGAGTCCTAGTCCCCAGTACCTCAGAAAGTGACTATTTGCGGGGGGGGGGGGGGTATTTAAGGAGGCACTTGAGTTAAAATGGGTTCATTGTGTGTGTGGGATCCTAATTAAATATGATCAGTGTGCTCACAGGAAGTCAGGACACAGGCACCCACAGAAGAAAGACCATGTGAGGACCAGAGAGAACACAGACACCGGTTAGCCAGGGAACAAGGCGCAGAAGTAACCCTGTGAATCCCTTATCTCAGACGTCCAGTCTCCAGAACAGTGAGAAACATTCCTGTTTCTAAACACCCAGCAAATTACACATCTCCCTTCCTTTCTCCATTTAATAATTCACTGAAGCACCCCTGGAATATTTACTGGTAGCCCTCCCAGGAGCTGGCACGAAGAAGGAATGGGCTTTCTAGGCTCAGCACTCAGCCCTTCTCCCATCACAAGGCACTGGCCTGGACAGTGGCATCTGTGCCCTCCTCCACCAGGGCGTGGGGCGGAGTCAGGTGTTTCTCTGGCTCTCCCTTCACAGACTTTAAAATTCAACATTTCTCTTACCTCTTCTGTCAGCAGCCTTGGGCAGATTAGACTAATGTGGCCACTTTCCTTAATGGTCCCTGTGCTGTCTGAGCTGGGAGTGAGATAAGATGCCTTGAGGGCTTCAAGGAGTCATTGCAGAACTATAAGAAGACGCTTAGTAAATAGGAAAATTTCCTGCTCTACAAACAGGTCAGAAGAGATAATTTCTGATAATCTCCCATATCATAGGTAAGGCTCCAGATTCACGTTTTTCCAGGAAGTCAAGGAAAGGCAGTGATTTCTCCGAAGCCTGCAGCTAAAGTTGCCATTAGCTCAAATCCTCATGCACTGAGGCACATCTTAGGGTGACTGGCTCTGAATCCCACAACACACTTTAAAAAAGTTGATTTTAGAGAGATATGAAAGGAGATAGGGAGAGAGAAACATCAACTTGTGGTTCCATTTATTTATACATTCATTTGTTGATTCTTATATGTGTCCTCATTGGCAAGCTAACCTTAGCGTATCAGGACAATGCTCTAACCACTGAGTACCTAGCCAGACCTCTTACAACACTTCCTGACCTCTCCCCCTTTTAGGGTCCCGCAACATCACTAGGATGAAGTACACACTCCTTGCCCACATTAGAGGGCCCCTAGGACTTTGTTCCCATTTGTCCCTTCATCCATATATTTACTGGAAAGGGCCCAGGCCCGGAGCAGGTGCGCCTTGTGCAAGTCTGTAGTGTGTGGGTTCTTGACTTCACACAGGAAAGATTTCACAGTGCAAGTCTAGGTGACTGAGAGTACACTTGTTAAAGCTGGGAGAGGGAAACAGAGGAAAGACTGGGAAAGAAGGCTAGCAGCCTTGCTTTGGTTCTCTAGAAACTCTATGAGAAAGAAGTGAGCCAAGGTGGGTGGGGCTGCTGTCTGCTCCCTGTAGAGTCAGAGCAAAGGGAGCCTTGGGGATGGGCTCAGAAGGCAAGCCCAGGATGAGCTGTTCTTTGCTCGACTGGTTGCCAGCCTTGTGGAGCCCCAAGATTAGGAGATGCACACCTGTGGGGAAGGAAAAGGAAGGGAAGGTCAGGGGTTCTCAGCGGCATGACCAGTGACATACCAGGGGAGGAAAGGCTACCCTGGGGGGAGGTCTGATGCCAGTTTTGCCCATTGCTAGGCACCTGGGGGCTTTCCGCCCTGGTAACCTTCTGTATCTGCTGTAAATTGCTCAGGCAGTTTGTTCATCTGTCTGTCTCAGTTTCCCCATTCCACTGGCCGAGGAATTTTCAATCTGCTTTCAGGACACTGCGACTCCAGGTTCATCTTCATTGTAAAATTTCCAGCGCCAGGAAAGGAAGTGGGCCTGGTCTCTGCTGTGGTCAGTGATGTAGATAACCTCCCCCATTTCAACCCCTTCTATCTGGAGACTTCCAGGCTCCAGAGGCCATCTCTCTCTGCGTTCAAACAACTGGCAGAGCCCACAATCACTGCTAAGTTTGTGGAATAATCCCAATTTATTAGAGTCTCTAGTGAGGTGGGTTTGGAGAAGCCCTTTCTATGTAAATACCATATATGATCAGGCTCACAGCCTCACAGTTCCAGGCCTTTAAGGGAAAAACCAGAGCACTCTACTCCCTCCCCCATGTGTGCATCAAGGATGCTCCAGATTTCATGACAGGTCTGCTGGCCACCAGTGGTTCCTGGCTGTCCAGGTTGGATGGGCATGTCCTCCGTGAGGAATCCAGATTGATTGAGTAGAGGCTCCAGGCAGCTGAGTGTCCACAGGGACCCAGATCAACTGCAGGAGTCTGCTGCTCCTCCAGCAGGGGGCGTTTTAGAAGAAGCATTTATATATGTGTAATTGGATTGGATTGTTCTGATTCAGAAGGAGGCAGACCTGACAGAGCCAGGGAGGGACAGGGATGTCAGCGCAGGGTTTTCCTATCGCCCTAAGCTTGTGAGTGAGAGCAGGGCAAAGGTCTCTGCTATTGTAGCCCAGCAACTGAGAACTGAGTAACATCTGCCCATCTGCCCCAGGGCCTGGATTTCTTTCTCTGCTCCTGTATCATGGTCTTGTGGATTGTCTAGGAAGCTGAAGAGTCCTGAGGGTGAACACAGCTGCAAACAGAACAACGTTATGTATCACAGGACTGCACAAAAAACACTTCCCAGCCTCAAATCTCCAACACAGCACGAGGGTGGCACAGAAAAAGGTAAGGTAAGGGTGGTCCCAAGCAGGGCCCACCATTTCTGGAACCCCTTGAAGACTCCTCCTGTAGACTCATACGAAGCAAACCTGTGTGCACTGTTCTTGCTCCTGAGATCCTGGACTAACACATGGGCTGGGCTCAGACCCCAAGTTCAGAACAATGGGAAAGAGCCCAGGCGTTGGCTCGGAGTGACCTGGTTGAATGGCTTGGTCACCACTCTCGGCTGTGAGACTTGGGTCAGCTCCTTCACCTCCCTGCCTCCGCTTCCCTGTCTATGGTAATGATGCATGGATAGCTGACACTCATGTCCTTCACTGGAACAGTCTCACTTGATCTTAAAAACCTGTGAGAAACATGTCCATTTTCCCATGGTACAGATGGTGAAAACTGAGGCATATGGAGATTAAAGAGCTGTCCCAGGGTCAGGATTGGGTGGCACGGTGCCAAGTACCTACCCCAGGCTGCGGCTAAAGGCACCCTAAATGGCCATTATTTCTGATAGTGTCCACCCTCTGAACTTGTCCATATGGACCCTTTCATTTTGCAAGAGTCCCCACCACTGACTCCCACACCCAGTACAGGACAGCAGAAGAGGGCTTTTCCCCAACAACCTCTTGACATGCAGATGTCTGGAGCAATGGCCGGGGTCTGCTGGGCAGCTGGTTAGCCTCAGAGAGGGGCAGCCATTGCATTTGGCACTTTGCCCCCACTCCACCCTACCTCACCCCATCATCCCCTTGCAGGCTGCAAGCAATAAAGATGTCTGTGATGCTAGCATACAGCTACGAACCTCCTGTGTCCAGCATCAGCTCTCAGAGCCTCAGTTTTCTCATCTGTGAATGGGGTGGCAAAAATGAGACATGCACTGGTCATGAGCTAATGATCATGGGTGCGCTCCTTGCGCAGAGGGGCTCCAGATACCCAAAGCCGCCAGGCAGGCAGGCCGACCATGGGCGGGCGGGGCTGGGCCAGGGCTGGGCCCGGGCCGGGCTGGGGGCCGGGCTGGGGGGCGGGCGCGGGGCGGGCAGGGCGGTGAGGCGGCCGGGAGGCGGCTCAGCGTCACAGCGCGGGTGGCGGCAGGGAGATGCGGCTGCTGGCGCTGGCGGCGGCCGCCTTGCTGGCGGGGGCTCCAGCCCCGGGTAAGCGCGGGGGCGGGCGGGCGGGCTGGCGGTTTGGGGACCCCGCCATGGGGCTGCGGGGCTCAGGGCTCGGGCTCGGGCTCGGGCCTGGGAG
Organism: Lasiurus cinereus; assembly: GCA_011751065.1. Classification (NCBI taxonomy): domain Eukaryota; kingdom Metazoa; phylum Chordata; class Mammalia; order Chiroptera; family Vespertilionidae; genus Lasiurus; species Lasiurus cinereus. The sequence continues at coordinate 7,650,250 of JAAGEH010000021.1, forward strand.
GAGGCGCTGCGCCTCTGGCCTCCCAGTTTCCTGCGCTGGCGGCCAGGACTGAGCTGTCCCGCGCCATTCGCTGCCTTGCCAAGGGCGCCTCCACCTCTCCCCACAGGCGCCCCCCCCCTACCCCCGCAAGCCGGACCCCAACTCCACTGGGAGGCTTGGAGAAGCTGGAAGGGACCGGGTCTCCGGGGGAGATTTCAGGCACAAGGCTCGAGCCCTGGTTGGTTTGTTTTCTTTCTCTCCAAAAAGTCAGGGCTCAAAACTGTTGTCAGGTTAGACTGGGCAGAACTTTCGAACTCTCTTCTGAGCGGCCCCAGGCCAGAGGAGCTGGGTGTTCCCGGCTGGCACGGGGGCTGGAGACGCGTCCCTGGGTGGTTTGTGATGACCAGGCCTGGCGCGGGATGTGGGGGGGGGGGACGTCTGGGCGGGGGAAGGTACCCACCCCACTGCTGGCTGAAGAGGCTCATGTACAAGGCGTCCTGCCCAGGGGCAGCCTCTGCCCACACTCCTGGCGTGCGTTTTGCGGTTTCTGCCCTCATTTCTAAGTTGCTGAGGAAGTTTCTCTCTGTGTTCCTCAGGGCCCTGACTGCCTGGGGCTGGAAGGGCCGTGCTGCTTAGAACAGTGGTGACAGGGGTACCGCCAGGTCCTGGGACCTATCGGGTGCCAAGTGTGCTGCACAGTCCTCAGTGTCACAGCACTTCACAGTAACAAGGATAGGAGCATCCTCACATCTCAGGCACAGACATTACCCAGTCTCACTTGCCAATGACCTCTGAGGGAGGTGCTATTATTGTTCCCAATCTGCAGGTGAGGAAGCTGAGGCACAGGCCCATGAACTGATTTGCTTTAAGCCACAGGCTTGTGAGTGGTGGGACTGGGATTTGCTCCTAGGAAGCTTGCCTCTAGACCCTGCTCATACTGGCTAAGCTGAGCTGTCATTATCTATATATATAAAAGGCTAATATGCTAAGTGTCCTACAATCCGACCCTTCACAATGACACACACTGACCATCAGCTGCCATGACGTATACTGGCCATTTACAGAAAAACAGCATTGCAGACCTGGTGCCCACAAAGCAACACTCGGCTTCCCCCAAGTGAAGACACAGGCCCTGCCACCACCCTGGAGTGACAGCCCACCAAGTCACAGCTGATGCTTTTGAGACCCCATGGTGCAAAATGTGGCCGACAGCCCAGCCCAGCCCAGCCCAGAAATGGTGCCTGGGTAATGACATCACATAGCAATGCCCTGCTTCCTTTCCCTAGCAACTAGCCTCCTTGGAGTTTCTTCAGCCCAGGAACATGATTTGCTTTATAACCAGGGGCAAACATTTCACACTTTAACCAAATGTCTGTGAAGTGTTTTCTCATGCCTCATCTCATTTGATCCTCACAGAAGTCCTGGAGCAGGTAGATAGGAAACTCAGTGGAATCCTATTTTTTTTTTTTATTAGTCTGAAAACAGAGACTTAGGAAGCTTAGAAACTTGATTTTACTGAAAAGAAGTAAGAAATGGTGGACCTGGAAAATGACTTCGGTTTTCTCACTGTGCAGAATATAGTCAAACACTGCTGCCGTTAAATATTTTACCCTTTGTTCTCCCTGCGTGATCTACCATAATAATCTGCTTTGTGTTGATATTTACTGCTGTGTTGCTGACAATTACCTGAAAGAGAAGTTGGAGTGGTTCACTGAGCTGGAAAAAGTTTAGCTAAATCAGAAAACAGATCTAATTAAAAAAGTTTATTCTATAGCTATAAAAGGCTAAGTTGGCTTGCACATGCATGATACATATAAAGCTCTCGCTGGCGCCAATCACACACGTGTGTTTCCATCTGTCATTGTCGATCGTGAATTTGGTTGACATTTCTATTACAGAGAAAGGGCGAATAGTGATATTAAAATATTTCTTCTAATTAATTTCCTTTCAATGTGCATGAATTTGTGCACTGGGTCACTAGTTTTGTAAATAAGAAAGCTGATGCTCATTAAGGATTTTCCAAGGAAGTCTGTAAACTGGGGATAAACATAGTATGAGGATAAATTGGGACCCAGCTTCCAAGTGGAGAGCAGGCCTTTGAGCTAGCACCCATCAAAATCTGGGAGCTTATTGGGTCATGGTGGTGGGAAGAAACTCACCCTTGTATCCAGGCTACCAGACCAATGGTGTTCTCAGTGAACCCGAAACCCACGGTGTGGGAAATGCTCCTTTCAGGGTTGTCACTGTTTTGGTTGATAGAGGCTGCAGGCTTCACTGGATGGTTGGGCTGGGCCAGCTCAGGTGGCCTCTGGAGTACCCAGCAGCCAGCAGGAGGGAGGCAAGAGGGCACAGGGATATATGTCCCTAGGGCTCCATGACTACCTTCCTAACCTTAAGTGCTGTCAGAGAGAGGCCCCCAGAGAAAGGCCTCTTGAGGTGGAGGACATCTCATGTTCCAGGAGGCCTTGCTGGATCCAGGGTTCTTTAGAGCTCGTGGGCTGTGCTGAGGCCATCCCTCAGGTAATGGCGACAGCACCTGCTTGTGTGGCCTTTGTCATGTGCTGCCCACTCTTCCAAGTGTTTCACCCAGGACTCCTTGTCACCATGCCCGAGGAGCTACTTTATACATACTTTACCCTTGAACTTCTCTGTATTTGGGGACAAAGCAGGACCTTAGCAGTCACCCGGTCCCACCTCTATTTTACAGAAAATTTACCAAGGGGGCATATTTAGGAGACACCACGTTGTAGGACAGGGGTGGCTGGGATTGATTCTGGAGCCATCTGGTTGAAGTTCCAGCTCTCCCACCTTCTGTGTGAGTTTCAGCAAGAGGCTTAGCCTCTCTGGGCCTCAGCCCTCTTGTCTGTAAACTGGGGATAAACATAGTATGAGGATAAATTGGGAAAATACATCGAAAGTGCTTAGAATAGTCCTGGGCATGGGTTTCACATGCAGCAAATGCTAGCCTGCATCCTGGCCATGCCGTGTGCTTGTCCTGGATGCCAGCGGTGTCTGGTGCTGGGCTGATGAGCTCTGGCTCCTGGTACCGTGGGCTTTTAAGTGATACAGTTGCATCTGTAGAGATTTATTTGTTATGAACACAGACTAACTGTTCAGTAAGAATGAGATTTTGGCTGCTGAGTGGTATATACTATTTGCATTCCTTAGAGATATAGGGGCTCCTGCTCCCTGAATAGAACAGAAGTGTGGGACACAGAGCCACCAGCACATCCCTGGCCAGGTCGGGGGAGAGGACTCATTATTTCCATCACAAGTCCTGCACTCCCTTCATGTGGGTGCTGCCATCCTCCCCTGACGAGGAGAGGTTGTGTACTGGCTGCATAGGTTGGGTACTACGTGACTACACTGATGTCCTTAGGCTGTTTTCTGAGCCATTAGAAAACATTATCCAATGGGAACAAGAGGCTTAGCTCCCACTGGTCTTACCCACAGGAATTAGCTATCTTGCTTACAGTCAAAACCAGATATCTAATTTGTGGGATCTGGTGCAAAATGAAAATTCAGGGCCCCTTATCCAAAAATTGTTAAACCTTCCAAAGAATGACAGGAGAGATTAAACCAAGTGGGGGTCCCTCCCAATATAGGGCTCTGTGACTGCAGGACACATCCAGTAAGCCTCCCTACTCAGTGTGCATGTCACTTTTTATTGTCCCCACCTGCTCAGTTCTCAGGGCACAGACACTGCTATGGGTATTTTAAAGTTATTTTCCCACAGGAATTATCTTCCCATTTTTCAGATGAAGAAACTGAGTGTCTGAGAGTCTTAACTCCTACTAGAACCAGGTTTCCAACTTGGCTTTGTTGTATGCCAACCCCAGCTCTCCGCCCAGCCCCCCAAGCCACTAGGGAGGCTTGGGTCCAGGAGCAGCCTGATGCCCAGCTCACATGGAGCACCCAGGCTCCCAAGTAACAGAGCTTGTGCTTATTGAAGGAAGGAGGCTCCCTGCAGCAGCATCCTGCCTCATGTTTGGGGCTAGTCTCTTTCCTGTCCACACTGTCATATTCCACCTCTAAGAGCTGGCCTTGGAGGCCGTGAGTGCTGTGGAAAGTCCCTTCCTGAAATCCATCTGCAGACCGGAGCTCTCCATTTTCCCTCGTGCCGAGTGCCTCCTGCCTCAGGGCCTTTGCACAGGTGGGCCCTCTCCCGAGAAGGCCATTTCTTCTGCCTCCCTGAATTTTATGTCATTAAGTACAATTCATCCTTCAGCCATGTAAACCTCCCCAGGGTCCCCTCCCTGACCCGTGACTAGATCAGGATCCTGCCCTGATTTGTGAGGAGCCCATCATCTTTTCTTTGTGGCATGTGATATTGTGTCATTCCATAGTCTAGTGTCTTTTTCCTGATGACCAACTGCCTATGGATTTGCAGACCTGGAGGCTGGACGCCGAGGGCGAGGTGCTGCAGAGCTGGCTTCTTTCAGAGGCCTTTCCCCTGGCTTGTGTATTGCACTTTTTCTCTCTTCATGTGGTCTGCCTCTGTGTGCCTCTGTGTCCTGACGTCCTCTTCCTGTGAGGATACTGGTCTTGTTGGGTTAGTGTCCACGCTAATGGCCTCATCTCACTCAATCTCCCCTTTAAAGGCCCTGTCTCCACAAACAGTCACACTCTGAGGTCCTGAGAGCTGGGATTCAGGATGTGTATTTAGAGGGGACCCATTCAGCTCAGAAGAGGGATCTTTGCACTTCAGTGTGAGGGAACGGGGGTGAAGGAAGGCCGAGGCACTGGGAAAGGGACAGGAGGCTCATCTTGGGAAGAAGGCTCATCTGCTGCCTCTTGTGGGAGCTGCTGGCTCCTGGCCTGAGCCTCAGAAGTAGAAGAGTTACAAGTTTGCCTCCAGGATGGAATCTGGCCTCCTGTGGGGACCGAGCAGAGCACTTGGCACATTCTCCTGGTTTCCGTCACTATAAATAATGCCTCCTTCATGCAGTGTTAATAGGAGGAGACTGGGGTGTGGGGGCCCAGCCTTGCTCTCACCGCACCCATATTGTTTCAATTTCCTGCCTCCAATGGGGAGCCAGGCCTGGGGGTGGAGAGTTGCACTCAGTTCTGGAAGCCAGCTGCTGCACCCCTGCTGCTCTCTGCTAGGGAGACCCCTTCTCCATGGAGCAGGTCAGCCCACTACTCTCTGCCTGGGTGCCCCAATCCCCATGGAGTGGGTCAGCCCCCTGCTCTCTGCCTGGAGACCCTGTCCCCATGGAGTGGGTCAGTCCCCTACTCCCTGCCTGTGAGGCCTGTCCTTGTCCCAGTGGAGTGGGTCAGCCCCCAGCTCTCTACCTGGCCCCCATGGAGCGGGTCGCCAAATGGTCTGGCTGTGTTGTGCTTCCTGGGAACGCCCACCACACGCCCTTTAGATGGCCTCTGCAGCCAGAGGAAATGCGTCTGCACCAGTTCAATTGGGTGTATGGGCCAGGTGCAGGCCGAGAGGGTTAGCTGCAGGGGAAGCAGCGGTGACTATGTGGCCAGTGATTGTCAGAGGTCATTCCAGGAGCTTGCCTTCCTGGACCCTGCTGATCTGCATCTGCAGCTCCCTCGGTCGGCTGTGTCCTGTCGCTGCAGACACAGGAGACCTCATTGTTGTCCACAGCGACTCAGCGTCCAGCCAGCATCAACCTTCTTCTTTTGAATTTACTTCTATCTGTTTTAAGAGACTGACATAGTGTGGCAGGCTCAATGGCGACCTCAAGATGTGCGTCCCAATCCCTGAACCTGTGTATGTTACTTATACGGCAAAGGCACTCTGTGGTGTGATTACGCTACTGGTCCCGGAGTGTCCTGGTGGGCTTGTTTTCTAAGAGGTGAGAGAGAAAAGGAAAGAACATTGACTTTCAAGTCATGGCTCTCAGGGTGTTAGTTTGTTAAATCAATAGTAGAAACCATACAAGAGGGTGAACTAATTGGCTGGTTTTCACCACGAAAAATATTTTTATTTTTCCCCTTCCCCCACCACCCCACCCTGGCTCACAGCCCCTTCGCAGTGTGAGTCTGGTCTCTGATCTTGTCCTCTTTTCTCCTTGCCCACCTGCAGCCCTGACCAGGGGCCAGAGCTTCTGCTGACTCTGACCACAGATGACCAGATGGCTGTGGTGTGGAATGGCCTGGTGCACCTGCTCGTGCAGTGGGGTGGCAGGGAATGGGGCGCCTGAGTTGTGCACTGGGCTGTGCAGAGGCAAGAAGTGGCTCCTGTGAGAAGAAGCCCTGCTGGCAGCAGAGGTGCCGGGCCTCCTGTTTCTTCCTGGTTCTGCCTGCAGAGGCAGGCGCCACCTGTGGGTTCCAGGGCGGCCGAATGGTCGTCCTGCATAATACAGAATGGCTGCTTTTGGAGGGTCTAAGAAGGAACCAAAGACACCCAGTAGCACGCAGGGCCTGGAGTCTGGAGTGTTTGGGGGTATTGGGAGTTTCTCTCACCCTGTTCCTGGTTCGGTCTTTTTTTCTACACGTCGGCTCTTAACTGAGTCTAAGAGGCTCAGAGCAGGAAACGGAGAAGCCCAGCGGCTGTAGGGGGGTGCTGCTGGTGGCCTGGTGACAGTGGGAGCAGCTGGAGTAGGAATGGTGCCCGAGGGGCAGTCCCATCCTCCCTTCCCTTCCCCCCAGCCACGGCATTGTCCACTCAGGCAGACAGCGAACTGGTCCCAGCAGGCCTTGGGGAGGCGGGCTGAAAATTTTTAAGATTCTAAAAATCCAGATTTTATGTGAAATATTCTAAATGTTACACATCAGTAACTAATTAAAATAAAATGGAAAATTGATGGGCTCCCACAGAGGTTCCCTAAAAGGAGCTCCTTGCCTCCTGAGGCCAAGTGAGCAGGGAGGGTGGGCAGCCCCCCTCCTGCAGCTCCCGCTCCAGGAATGAAGGGCGCTGTGTCCACCTGCAGAGGCTCAGGGCCTTCCTCAACATCCTCCTTCCTTTTTCTCTGCAGACATCTGTGGGGCCCTCAACGTGACTGTGTCTCCAGGGCCCGTGGCAAACTACCTGGAGGGCGAGAACGCCACTCTCATCTGCCACGTCTCCCAGAAGAGGTGGGGGAACAGCTTGCTGGCTGTTCGTTGGTTTTTTGGGCGTCCCAACTCCAAGGTGACCTTGATGGTGAGGAGCAGCAAGCACGGGGCAGTGAAGTACTATGGGAGGTTCCACAACAGCTCCTACCAGCAGCGGCTGTGCCTCCGGGAGCAGAAGCAAGGAAGGCTCCACAATTACACGCTCTCTGTTCTGACCCTTCGGCCAGCTGATCAAGGGCATTATGTCTGCAAAGTCCAGGAAATCATCCAGCAAAGGAATAGGTGGACGATCTTGTCCAACAGCTCCTCAGAGACGGAACTGAGAGGTAAGCATGTGCGCCCTCTTGCAGAGGCGCGGGAACAGGTCTGCAGTCCTCACCTGGCCAGGCCGGGCCTCCAGGGTTTCTGCTAGGACCCAACTCAGCTCTCGGGCCTGTCAGGCTGAGGTAGATCTTTCTGTGGATGCTGGGCTGAGCTGTATTGTAGACGAGGAAGCAAGGACAGGAAGGAGCCAAAACCCGGCCTCCTGCTGCCCAGCCTGCTCTCGGAGCAAAGCCTCCTTCACGTTTGAAAGAGGGGACTGATTGATGCCTCACCTGCGCTCAGGCTGGCAGCATGACTGCTTTGGCTGTGGGCGTCAGGCTTGGGGGATGAGGGAGGCTGGGAGGCACGCAGTGGGAGGTCCTGTGGTCAGTTCAGGTCTCAAAGCGGGGAGACTGGTGACTCTGATCTGTTCCCCAAAGGACCCGCTCCAAGGCTCATGCTGCAGTGGGACTGGGGGCAAAGGACAGCGTAGCCCTCCCCTCCTGGAGACAGATGGGAGGTGTGGCCACATCCCGGAACATTTTAGCTACCTAGTGCCTTATTGGAGGATTATCATGTTTTATCACAAATGTTCTATTCAGTGAGACACCTGCCACCATTTTAATGGACTTATTGTTATGTGCGGAAATGACATCTTGGATTGCTTTGAGTTTGTTCGCCATAAATTAGGTTGTCCCAATAGGAAAAAGAATTGGATTTTATTGGATAAGTGCATCAGTGATGTTCTGATGAGCTTTTCCAAGGGATAAAACCCAGCGTGAAAGGTTTTGAGTGCATGAACAAGGGATAGGTTAAGGCAGAGGTGGGCAAACTCATTAGACAACAGAGCCAAATATCAATAGTACAAAGATTGAAATTTTTTTGAGAACCAAAATTTTAAAAATTAAACTTCTAATACCACTTCTTCAAAATAGACTCGCCCAGGCCATGGTATTTTGTGGAAGAGCCACACTCAAGAGGCCAAAGAGCTGCATGTGGCTCTCGAGCCCCAGTTTGCCGACCACAGGGTTAAAGGAATAGTTTATCCGCATAGTCTTGGAGCAGCCCAGTTTTGTCCTTAAACTTTGCTTATTGTAGTGTTCTTAGGCACAAAATGATATATTATCTAAAATGTTGAACACTTTTTCTTTGTAAGCAAATTAATTCAAGAGAATAAATGATCTTAGTATAAATATATACTTTGGCACAGAAAGCAGAAAAATATTTCAGATGACTGAAGGCTGAGGGAACCCAGTCTGACTACTTGGCTTGGAAGCAGGACTGTGTTCTGGTTTGGGGTCACAGAGCATCTGGGCCAGAATCAGTCTCTCGCAGTGAGGGCTCTGCCAGTTAGAGCAGATTCCAGGTTCCCCACATTCCGTGGAGAGCAGCCCTTTCCTTCATTCATCTGAATCTATTCAGGAGGGGCTGTGTGTACTTGCTCCAAACCTGAGGCAGTTCATAGGAACACCCTGGAGTTGAAAAGCTGCCCCCCTCGTCTCCTTCTCCCACTTTATTCCCTTCTCCTCTCCCCTGCCCCACCTTGTCCTGGTCTTTCTCCTTTTCTCCAAAAGCCCTCTCTCTCTCTCACTCTTCTTCCCCTCCCATCCGCAACTCCCTTTTTCTCCCCGCTCTCCCCACTTCCACACTCACTGCCTCCTTTCTTCCTCTTCCCTTGATCTCTGTCTGGGACTCAGGCCCCCACCCCCGCCTCGCTCTTCTGAGTGGTTCTAACTCTCCAGCAGCTGGGCTTTGCCCTGTGTGCTCTGCTTCGAGCTTCCTGTTCCCACGGCTCTGGCTCTGGTTCCTCGTGGGTCCTCGCAGTTGCTCACCCTTTGGGCTGGTTTTTGGTGAGGAAGTTAAAAACCTTAGGAAGCAAAGATTGCACTTCTAGAACAGTCCTTGTGGACTTCCAGGGGTCTCCACTAGAGGTCAGGGAGAGATAGCCCAAGGGGAGGGCCTGAAAGCCATTTCTTGCTTAGGCCAGCCATGCTGCGGGATACGGGCTGCGGGTCCAGGTGGGGTCAGGGCTGTGCCCACGCCTCCATCATTGCCAGGAGCCTAGTTTTCCTGCATCTTGTCCTCAGTAGTCATTACATGGAAAACAAGAGTGAAACAAACAATACAATGGACAGTTCTATGGGCAAAGATGTTCGAGTCGGAATATTAAATAGAGATGCTCAGAGGCAGTCTAGATTGAGTGCCTTTGCTCTGGGCCCTGGGTCCTAAATGCTACTCTCCCCCTTCCCATGGGCTTTTCAAGCCACTTGCCCAGGGGGCAGCTTTCCTGGGATCCTCCTCTTCCACTCCCTCCCTCTCCCACCCTGGACTGTGGACTGTCCTTGCCATGTTCCTCACTGAGCTGGGCACCTGTGAGCTCCCTGCCAGGCCCATGCGCGGTCTCTGCCCAGCTCACCCTTCGACTGTGGCTGACTCATGCTGATGCGGGCTGGTTATTGGCACGGAACAAGGTCAGACACGAGCTGCCCCTTATTCTTCATCCTGCTTTCCACATCCTGGTTGTTTTCTGTTGCAAAAATAATGTAGCTGAATTAGAGAAAACATGGAAAAATACAGAAATGACTTGCAGTACCTCTACCGACATAAATGAACATTTCATTGTAAATCCTTTCAGACATTTTTATGCAAATAAAAATTAAAAACCTAATTCCACTCATTCTATAAATACCGTTTGGGGACTGGCTTTCCTCACATGACTAATAGTGTGCACTTCTTCCTGTGTTGTGAGATGTGCTGCTACAGCATCATGTTCGTGGTGGAACAATGTTCCATAAGTGGATGGACCACAGGGTAGCCCCCGAGTTACTGTTACTCATGTGGTTCTAATTCCTTGTCAGTAAATCTTCACTAACGTCCCTGTCCTTAGAATAAAGTCCCAGAAATAAGATTGCCGGGCCAGTGGAATACTCAGTTTAAAGACTAATACAATTTAAAGCATTGAATTGACCTCTTGAGTAGTTAATGAGTTTATATTCCCACCAGCATTGACATTGTCTTTTCCCATGGATTGTTCTCATATTATATACTTTTTGGGAATGATGATGATGGTGACTGTGAATGCCTGGAACAAGAGTGATGTACAGCTCACTCTCAAGTACTTGATGAGTGAATGACTTGCTCTTGACTTGGTGGACAGTGCCTCCCTTTCTGGGAGACCTCACCTCACTTCCCCTTGGCCTGTTCCAGTCATACATCTTATTCAAGGTTCCTCACCATCTTTCCTCCCCCACGACGCCTTCTTGGTTTGTGCCAAACCCGTGAAGACCTCGTCCACCCATGGCATGTGTAGCTTATGTGTTTAGTGCTGCTACACAACATATGTAGTCACACCAGTGTTTTTTTGTAAGCTGCTGGGGCAGAGATATGACGTAAAATATACCTATAAAAGAGTCAAACAATGTCAAAACCAAGATGTTAGAGTCTCTCTTCTCCTCCTTGCACCCTAATGCCCAGCGGTGATCGTAGTCAGATATGTGGTGTATGTGGTATATCCCCTTCGGGCCCTCTTCTGCTGGCATTCGTGCATACCCACACACATACAGTTCAGCAGGCCCATACTTATTGCTATAAGTGTCACTGGTGATCCTGTATGTGCTTTTGTGTAATTGAGATAACACCAAACTATGTCTATCATTCCCCAGGGATAAAAACTTAGGGAATTTCCAATATTTCATTAACACCAGAAGTGCTTCAGGGAACATCCTAGAATATGTTTCCAAGTGTTTCTGCTGGTTAGGGGCTTGCTTGGCCTAAGGCTACCCATAGGTAAATCTTTCATAAACAGTGCCAAGATGCTCTCTGCAAGACGTAACAGACTTACACTCTGACCGTCATTGCATGATAGTATCTGTTTCCCTGAAGCTTCATTAACAATGGATATTATTAATATTTTCCATTATTTATCTTGGTAATGGGAAAATAATACTTAATATTGTCTTGATTTCAATTATATTCAATGCAATACAATTTAACTAAAGCACTGTATTGAATTAGTAGTGAGGTTGTACATCTCTACATGTGTTTATTGACTGTTTAAAAATGTTCTTCTGTACATGGCCTGTCCATAACCTTTGCCTGGTTTTCAGTTGGTTGCTGTGTTAATCTGTGTGTTTTTTCCTGATCATTAATTTATTAGCTGTTACACATCCTGCACAACTATCTTCCTATTTGTTACTTGTCTTTACATTTTTTTTTCCATATAGACATTTTACATTTTCAGGATATTTATGCAAAGTTGCCATTTCTTTTCTTTAGGATATTTCTTTTTTCCCAGTTGTAGTTTTTAATTGACATATAATTTATTTTCCACAAATTGCACACCGTACCTTGGTTTTATATCTTATCTAAAAAGATGTTTTCCACCCTAATCTTATAAAACTGTTTCCCACATTTTTCTTTAATGCTTATAAAGGATTAAAAGAAAGTATTACTCCTTCATCTATTTGGAGTCCATTTTTACGTAAGGTATGAGTAGCTAATTTACTTTTTATTTCCAAATGGCTATTCTGTTGTCCCTACACTATCTGTTACTCAGATAAAATATTCCTGTCTTGAAATGCCACATTTTATAAGCTAAATCTGTACATTTAAATGCAAATTTTAAATAAATGTCTTGCCTATTCTTATACATTTAATTTTTCCTTTAGGTGATTTTACCTATTTATAAAAATTATGTTATAATTTTTAGCATATGGGCCAGATGGACAAATAAGGTCCAGACACAGGCTCAAGTGCTGGAGTTAAAATTCCTAGTGCTTCAACAAGAGAAATGGCCAATGGAATCAGGCTAGAAAAATGAATGAGATATGCATTTGCATTGAGAAGCAACTGAAAAAGACTCTATACAAAAAAGTAATATAACTCATTATGTTACCAAATAAAAGTCAAGAACTTTTGTTATGTTAGGGTTTGATTTTATTAGGATTTAATTGACTTTATAATTACCTTGGGTGGATGTATACATCTTATACATCTTTGTGATTTTAAATATTCCTATTCAGCCCTGTTGTATTTATTTTTTTGTTGTTAATCCTCACCCAAGGATATTTTTTCCATTGATTTTTAGAAAGGGTGGAAGGGAGGGAGCTAGGGAGGAAAGGAGGGAGAGAGAGAGAAAGAGAGAGAAACATTGATGTGTCACATTGATTTCATATCTTCTGCCTGGGACTGGGATTCAAACACGCAACCTTTTGGTCAGTGGGCTGACACTCTAACTGAGCAAAACTAGCCAGGGCTGAAATATCTTTATTTATTTACTGTATTTTTCTGGTGTATAAGACAACTTTTTTAACCCAGGAAAATCTTCTCAAAAGTCAGAGTCGTCTTATATGCCGAGTGTCGTTTTATAGGGTGAGTATATCCCAAACTCTATATTTTAACTGGAAAAGTTGGGGATCGTCTTATATGCCCAATCTTCTTATATGCCGGGAAATATGGTGTTTATTTTACATTTTAATTTCTTAATTTCTTTATGAAATGTCTTTAAGATTTCTTTACCTAAGAAACATTTTTATTGTGTTTATTTTATGCTTGTAATTAGGATATATCCCTAATCCTTACACATGCACTTTTAAACACACATATACCTCTTTAAACTGATTATTCCTAGTCCATAGGAAAGTTTTTGACTTTTATTTGGTAACATAATGAGCTATCTTACTTTTTTGGATAGAGTCTTTTTCAGTTGTTCTTAATGATACGTGCAAATGTATATCTCATTCATTTTTCTAGCCTGATTCCTTTGGCCAGTTCTCTTGTTGAAGCACTAGGAATTTTAACTCTAGCACTTGAGCCTGTACCTGGACCTTATTTGTCCATCTAGCCCATATGCTACTGTTGGAGACTGTTGTTACTTCACTAAAAATCAGCTTTGAGGTGTCCATGACTTTTCCACGATTCCCACCAGTAAATGTAACAGAAAAGGAACTGGGTTTGGTCTGACGGTGTCTCTTTTTCTTTCTCAATTTGTTGAAGTCCTTATTTAAGAATCTATTCTGGCCCCCCAGTGTGGCTCAGTTGGTTGGGCATCGTTCTGTGCACTGAAAAGTGTCTAGTAAATTTCTGGTGAGGCACATACCCAGGTTGTGGGCTCGATCCCAGGCCAGGGCATGTGGAAGGCAGCTGACTGGAGGGAACAATGCATCTCACGCAGTGAGCGGTGAGCGGTGAGTGAAGCCGATCTGGAAAAGCCCTGCCCCTTATGATCACAGCTTTATGGCACCTAGAAAGGCGGACCTTCGAAGACAGCAGAAAGATGAGAGGCTGCCAGGAAGGCAACAGAGAGGGCTGACTGGGGAGAGCACTGTGAGCTCAGGGCAGTGAAGCACTCTATGTGATACAGCAAGGTGGACATGTGTCGTTATACATCTGTCCACACCCATAGAGCCTACAATGCCAAGAAAGGACCTGTGTGAGCCTTGGGCTGCGGGTGAAGGGATGTATTGGGTGGAGTCACTGACTAATGACTATGCCACTGCTGGCGATGCTGATGATGGGGGTAGCCGTGGGTCAAATGGGAAGTCTCTGCCTTCCCCTCAGTTTTGCACAGAACTTAAAATTGCTCTAACGTCTTAATAATAAAGACAATCCTAGAAACCTGTCACAGATAAATGAACATTCCTATAGCCTATACTTTAAAACCGACCTTTCTCCCTTTAAAAAAAACACAGACACACACACACACACACAAAAACAACAATCCAGAAACTTGTGTGCCCCTCGTCCTTTGGCACTTTTTGCATTTCTAGGACATCTCGCTTTTCCTTAGCTGGATCCTATTTGACCTGTGAATCATTTAAGGAAGGTGACAAGTTCTGCTTCTCCGAGGGTGGACCGCGAGCCCACACTGCACAGATCCTTCCTGGGGAGGCTCACTTGCCAGTGGAATGCATTAAACTGGTGAATATTATTGGAGAAGCCACAGCTCCGTTAGCATGAGCGCTGATCAGTCTAGCAGCTCAGTTGTCTGTGGATATTACTGGGGGTCAGGTCTGTTCCTGTAACAGCAGTTCCTGTCCCTAGCCCTTTGCTTTGCTCTCTGGGAAGGGGTGCCTTACAAGGGGCATGCGGGGAATTGGGCATAACCCGCAGCTTGCCACATCCTTGCTGCAGACCAGCGGGGTGGCTCCTGCGGAAGCCCCGGGCAGTGGTTGTGTGCCTTTGCAATGCCTCACCAACCACAAACAAGTTCAAACACCAGAGCAAAAGCCCTAAAGCCATACGGCCACCCTGTCTCAGCAGCACTGTCCACTCTGCTCTGCTTTCTGTATTTTTAAAATTTCCCCCAAAATGGGGTTCATCTTAAGCATGTGTGTGTCATGACCAAAAAAAAAAAAATGTAGCAAATTATTTACACAAATGAGTGAACTTGTTATGGCTTTTTCCTGGTGACACCCCTGAAAGGCTGGCTAAGAAATGCAGGCTGTATCAATTTGGCATAAAGCCTAAATTACCATTTTATGTTTTAATGGTGTCCATTATTGAAATATAATGGAAAATGGGGATTTGAAGAGTGAGGAAGCATTAAACGGGTTTATCTGCAAGCCATGTATACGTGGGATTGTTGGGGAGGGCTCCCGGCTGTAAGGTGGCTGGTGCTGGTTGGCACAAAATGAAGTGAATAGTAATGAAGAATGAAAATATCTGACCCTGTAGATAACAGTGACATGGGGCTCAGCTTATCTGAGAGAAGCTGCCATGCCAGATGAACTTGTCAGTGTCACTGTTATCACACAAAGTAGAAGAAAGGGCAACAAATGCTGCACAGTTTCCTCATTTGCTGTGCCTTGCAGAGTTGCTGAGCGAGAAGCCCAATCTGCAGAGGAAATGGACCGACGCATCCTAAGGGGCACGTGGCTGGAGCCTCTGTAGAGATTGCCAGGGGAAGCCAGGGGGTCCGTGTTGGGTTTGAGTTCATTTAATTGTTTTATCAATGACATTGAAAAAGGAGCACACTGCACCCTAATGAACTTTACAGAAAATACAAAATTGGCAAATGTTCTTAATGTCAGAGAGGAGTGAAACATAATAAAAATGAATCCAGAGAGGTAAGAAATGCAGGCAGGAAATTATAGAATGAGATTCAATTTGGAAAATGGCAAAGTAATACGTTTGGGGGAAATGACCGTGGGCCCTGTTGGGTCGTCAAAGGGATGCTCGGGCTGTCCCTGGGGGGGCATTGTGACGGTGGCGCTGAATTGGATGTGCGCCTGCAATGCGATATGGCGGCACGGCAGCGGGTCGTTTCCGTCCTCGTGCAAATTGTCTTGGTGTCCCTGAGAAGGAAGGCGGTTGTGTCATGTGTCCTGTGCTGGTGAGACTGTAATGCAGACGACACAGTCCATTTTGGGACCTTCATTTCCAGAAAGATAGATTCAAACTACAGAAGAGGGGAAACATGCTAAGGAAATGAGTGGCAGCCTTCGGAGATATGGTAAGTTCAGCCGAGGAGCTGTACTGGCTCAGGGAGGAGATTTTGTTGGAGATGATATTGGCTGCAGGGCTCAATAGTGCCGGGTGGACTCACTCCCCGCCTCACGAGGTGGGCACCGTTGAGCCTACTCTGCACCCAGAAACGTGGGTGCGGACACATGCCAGGATCTCTCGACAGGGGTGGCAGATACACAGACAGACATGCTGTTAGAGTGCAAGTGCAATGATAAGGGAGCAAATGGGCATTGTGGGATCCATCCTTCTGGGGTGAGGGAGAAGGCAGTGCTCAGGCTGACACTGAGACTCAGGGGGGCATGGAGTGGGAAATGAGGCCTTACAGCAGTGGGTCAGGACCCTGCAGCCTAAGCTGGGGGCCAGGGGCAGTGAGTGCTGCCAGGTGAGTAGGGGAAGGAGGCGGGCCTGGTGGTGGAGGAGCTGGGACCCAATGTAAGGGATTTACACTTGACTTTGTAGGACAGTAGTCTCAACTGTGCCTACTGATGAGTATTGCCAGAGCTGACATGATGGCCCCCAGGCCTCGCCAGGAGAGACTGGTCAGTTTGGGATGGAATTGGAATGCAGAACATGCAGTCCAGGTGATTGGATCCCTGGGAAGGTTGAGGAATCCCTGTGTTAGACCCTAGGAAGCCTGGAAATCATGTAGAGTCTTTTGCTGGATCCCTCTGTTGACTGCTTGGGACATGAATGTTGAGGGAGCAGACTAGAGGATGAGGAAGGAGTGTCTTTGTAGTTGTTCAGGCTTGAAGATGGAAGACTAAATTTAGAGGTAGAAATGAAGAAATAGTACAAAGTCAAATGAGAAGACTTTGGAAGTGACTGGATGTGGGCAAGGAAGAGAGATTTAGGGTTTCTCCCAGGGGTCTAACTCAGTAAGTACGTGCAGGGCGGTGCCCACAGCTGCAAGAGGGATGGCGCAGAATGGGCAGCTCTGCAGGGGAGGTTCAGGGTGGGGAGTGACATGGTGGCAGGCCATGCTGCACGATGGGAGGTACATAGACACATGGAGGCGACAATCTGTCTGCTCTGGCTGCTGGGCCCTGGTTTGTAAGTCAGGCAGGTGAAGCCAGGGGGAGTGAGACCCTCAGTGGGTGGGGGCCAAGGATGGCGTCTTGGGAAATACCAACATTTGGGGCAGTGGGAGGAGCTAGCTTGGCTTGGGTTCTGGAATGGGCTCCTCCTGGCCAGCCTCTTGACTGTCTAGAGAAGGCCAGTGTCCTCAGTGGAAGAGGTGAGGCTGCAGAAACTCTTCCAAGGATCTGGAGGTCAGTGTGCATGTGGTCAGGAAAGGTGAGAGTACACACAGTCCAGAGGAGTGAGTGTGCATGCAATCAGAGGAGGTCAGTGTGCATGTCATCAGAGGAGGTCAGTGTGCATGTGGTCTGGAGGAGGTCAGTGTGCATGCAATCAGAGGAGGTCAGAGTGCACACAGTCCGGAAGAGGTCAGTGTGAATGTGGTCTGGAGGCAGTCAATGTGCATGTGGTCCAGAGGAGGTCAGTGTGCACAGTTTTGAGGAGGTCAGTGTGCATGCAATCAGAGGAGGTCAGTGTGCACGCAGTCTCTGGAGGAGGTCAGTGTGAATGCAATCAGAAGAAGTCAGTGTGCATGCAGTCTGGAGGAGGTCAGTGTGCACACAATCAGAGGAGGTTAGTGTGCACGTGGTCTGGAGGAGGTCAGTGTGCATGCTGTCCAGAAAGGTGAATGTGCACACAGTCCAGAGGAGTGAGTGTGCATGCAATCAGAGGTCTATGTGCATCGAGTCCAGAAGAGTGCGGTTCTAGGTGGGAAGGAGGCATACCCATCCACAGCAGTTACCCAGAAGCCCTGTGCCCTCCACTCAGTGACAACTATTCCAAGGTAACCGCTTGTCCCTCAGTCATCACGATCAGGTAAGATGCAGGGAAACCCACCAGCCCCAGGAACGGTTGGAGGTCTGAGTGTCTGTATCCATGGTTGAGGCACAGCAGGTCTAGTGCTGGCGACAAGGCAGTTGGGGTGGAAATGGGGGGAGGGTGAGCAGACATTTGGGAATTTTCCAATAGGAGACAAAGTTGCTCACAGGACCTGTTCTCAGGGGTGACTTGTTTATTTTGGGGGTCTCTCAGGTTTGGTTTGAAGATTTAATAGATAAACTAGTGCAGAAATGTCCAAGTGTTCTTAATTCTTGATGGCCTTAAACCAAAATAAGTAGCTATGGGTTTTGTTTTGACATAGTGGGGTCCTACCATTTCATAAGTACTAGAAGCCTAATGTATGAAATTCGTGCAAGGCCTTGGCTCTGGCCCCCACCCACAGCTCCCAGGGCCAGGGTCCTCTGCCATCTCTGCCATGGTCTCTGCCCCCTGAGGCTTTGTCTGGAAGGAAGGACATCTGGTCTAATTAGCATATTACGCTTTTATTATTATAGATTATTATAGATTTTTGTCCTAGAATCTGCAAGTGTGATATGTCCCCAGAGACTGAGGTGAGCTGTTCTCTTTTGGGTGAGTTTCAAGGTCACTTTTTAAAAAAAATATGTTTTTTTCTGTTTTTTTTTGTTTGTTTGTTTGTTTTTATTTGTTTGTTTGATTTTTAGAAAGAGAGGAATGGAGAGAGAGAGAGAGAAACATCAACGAGAAACACTGACTGCAATCAGAGGAGGTCAGTGTGCACGCAATCATTGACTGGCTGCCTCCTGCACTCCCTGCACTGGGGATGAAGCCCACAACCCGGGGATGTGTGTGGGTTGATACTCAACCACTGAGCCACACCAGCTGGCCCCAAGGTCATTTTTTAAATGAGGTGAAGATTTGACATGTAGGGATCCAAACCTCTCCAATAAGTGCAAATTAATGTTTCACTAGTTATGGTAATTTTTTTTAAATTAATGGTACTTTCGGGAGATGTTCGTTGTCCCTGTAGATGCCAAGGTATGTCTGCTCCCTACGCTCAGTGTTGGTAGGTCACTTGCTGTGCATCTGTGTGTGCCATTGAAAGACTAGCTGCCATCTTCCCATCACTGGGTCATCAGGGTCCTGTTCCTCTCCACATGCCCTCGCCACCTCTGTCCGTGTCCCTGCACCCAGGCACTTCTGGTTGTGTGTTGTCTCTGCTCTTCAATAATCTCTAGACCTCCCTTTGTGGCCCCTGTTCCCACATCCTGGGGGTCTCACAGCCTGTATGACTTTTCCGTCCTGCCTGGTACCCTGTGATGCCCATACATGACCTCCGTGGATACTGATCTGGCCTGGTCCCTCCCTGGCCAGGTCCTGTTCTAAGCCAGAAGGAGGCTGGGTGGGGATGGGCAGTGTCTTCGGGAGTATCTGAGAGGGGCCCTAGGGCTCCTGGTGGAGGGCAGGCTCTGAAGGGCCCAGGGACCACGTGGTCATAGCTGTCCCTGAGGGTTTAGATGGGCCAGTTTTCAGCACTCAGCCTGAGGGTTAGCATGCCCCCTCTCACCAGGAAGCACAACCTCCAGGTTCACAAGAGTGACCTTGCTATGACATTCATTTTTGGCTTCTGCCATTAGGGCATCAGCAGCTTTGAGTCCCCAGCTGTCATTAAAAGATCTCCCTCCGTGGCCCATCAGCCCAGCCGCCCCAGACTCAGATGCAGTCTGTGCTGGGAAATGAAGCTGTCTTCCTCTAGGTGACAGAGCTGTGATGGAAGCGATTGCACAGGCTTGCTCCTGCTAGCAAGCCAGCTTTCCATCTAACTCAAACAGCATGGTCCAATACCCCAAACGGTTGTTGACTTACAATAATCTATGTAATCTGTAAATGTGAAGGGTCCTCAAAGCACGGGGGAAACTGTTACCTGAGGCATTTGGGGCAAAGATGAAAGTATAGTACAAAGTTAGAGGGGACCTAGTAATTGGATCTCAAAGTGCTACCACAAGGAACCAGTGTTTCAAGTTTCAGTGGAAGAAATTAAATAATTCCTTTTTCTCCAGAGACATAGGAGAGATAATTAGGGATGAGATTAACTAAACATTGAGTGCTACTTCTTAATTAAACAAGCACACATCAAGATATTTAAAGTGTCAACAGGTCCGGATGCTCAAAGGGAACGAATTGACAACTGGAGTGTAATTTAAACACACTTAAAGCAATTCTTCACTGTACCCACACTCATTCCCACAGCCACTGTCTGGAAAAATTGAAGAGACTGGAAATGTAAACGGAGCAGCTGTGTAATCTGCCTGATTGATTCCCACTCTCCCGGGATCCTGGCTCACTGTCTAGGGGAGGAGATGTGTGTAGATGTGGGTAGAGATCTGATAGACAGAATCTAGGTGGCTAAAAATAAACGAGAGTGCAAAAGGGACACACACAAAGATCACTCTGGCATAGGAGTAAGAGAGAAACAGGATATTCTTGGGAGGAATATGACAACAGCACCTGGGAGGGTGTGGGCTTTTTCTGGGGCTTCAGGTGACTCTTAGGGGTCATGCTGATCAGGAGACCCAAGTAGTCTGAGCAAAGATGTGGATTGGGGAGGAGAGGAATTTGCAGATGATTTGATGGAGTTGGGTGCATGTTTGTGGCCAGTGGTAAAAGGAACGGTTGGCATGGTGGAGCTGGTCAGGAAGCTGCCTCCCAAGACTGTACTGGATTCTTCCTGCATGCACCCTCACATCTGATAGCACACGGAACACCACAGTTCCTTCAGATGGAAGAATGAATGAGTGATCTAAACCCTTTGGTAAAATGCTGTTTTAGTTAATAGCAACAAGGAGTGGAAGGTAATATCAAGCAAAAATGTAGATCAATCCTGGAGTCATATTTGGAGAAAGCCAGTTACCAAGCCCTAAGTTTCAGTGTTTCCTAACCACAGTTTGGGGATCCATGGCCTTGTATTCTGCAGCTGATTGCTTTTCCAATGGCCCTGTTGCCATGGGAAGCCTGTTTAATATGTTTTATGTTTGCTCTTTGGGTTTGTATTTTAGAATTTGTCTTAGAATGAATGCAAAAGGAAAGAATGACTTGAAGTAGATGAAGCTCAGACCTTTCTGTTTCTCATCCGCTGCCAATCAGAGCCAGCTCGGAGGAATATGACAATGGCACCTGGGAAGATGTGGGCTTTTGCTGGGGCTTCAGGTGACAGGGGCCATGCTGCATCAGCTCCTTTGTAAACACACTTGTGAGATTGGCTTAGTCCCAAGATTTGTTCTTAGTTTTGTTTTCCTGAATTAAATTGAAGACATTGGTTTAGTTTCCAGTCCTGGATGCTGCCATAGGCCGGAAGGGAGATTGGGGCACAGGTCTGACTCCTCAAGACTTGAATTCCCTTCCCCGTGTCTCTGTGGACTTGATCCCCACTTTCCCAGTGGGGCAGGGACCTCAGATCAGACGCGATGCTGAGCTCTCCCCAGATTGAATTTCTCACACCAGAAGCTCATCGTGGAACCTGGAAATCTCCGTGTTATGAGAATCCCAGTGAATCCTCCTACCACTGGACTTTAGAAACACAAGACTCTGAGCACTAAGTGAAGCAACGGCCTGTACAGTCAAGGTCTGAGGAATCTGGAGAGCACTTAGCAGCCTGGTGCAGACAGAGTCACATGGAGGCGTGCCTCTCCTCCTCTTCTCCAGACCTCCCCCAGCACGTGCCTCTGCTCCTGTGGTCTGCATCCTCTGTCTGTGCCAGGGCCTCCTGCATACCCTTTTCCCCAATGCCTGCACACTGCAAAGCTTTCTGCGTGAGAAAGTGCCCCTTCCTTTGGATGTAACCTGTAGATGCAATGTAAATGTCTTTGGTGTAGGATTCTTTATTCAGGTGAACAGGTGGAAGAGATCACAAGAAAGGGGCCTCTGCATGTCTCAGCCAATGGTGCTTTCAATCCCTCACCGCAGGGCCAAAGAAGGTATCAGTGTCCTCACTGAGCTGGAGCCCAGGAAAGGGCCGGACGGACCTTCGCCACAGCCTGTGAAACTCCTCCAGGGGAATAGGCATCCGGTTCCACTTAGGAGCGAAGGCTCCTGTTTCGCACCATAGAGCGATGGCTTCCCTGAAGGGCCTGCTGCCTCCAGAGGCCAGGCTGATAGGATCTGTGGGTCTCAGGACCTCTGCATGGCACCCTCCCAGGCTATTTGATCTGGGGCCACTTTTCAGCAGCTCCTTCCAAAGGAGCCAAGACCTGGTGTCTGTCACAGCACATCTTGCTCTCGGGGAGGGCATAGGACGACCTGCAATTCTGGGCCACCGCCCTGGAGGGCAGGGTGCTGGCCCCCCCTGGTGCCGGGTCTTCAGGGAATGGCAGAGTGGTCAGGAGGCCAGTGATGATGAGCTCCAGAGTGCTCTTCACTCCCCTTCTCCACCCTGAGCCCATGTGCTCTCTACGTGGAGTGAAACAAAAATAAGTGCCCGCTCAGTTCCTAGTGAAGCTGTGGAAAGGGCTTGACGCTGAGGCCAACAGCTCCCTTCTGCTGCCCCGACCTGTCACACTACAGCCTCCCCGCCTTGCGCAGCTGCACCACAGAGGGAGGTGGGCCACTGCTTGTCTGCTACTGAGCCCTGCTGCTACCAAGCCCTGTCGTCATGCCGGCCTGCTGGATCCCCCTCCCACCTTCCATGTGCCCTCATAGCTGGTGGACTCAGATATGGGGCTTGACAATGGACCAAAGTTGTTTATGCAGAACCTTGGGAAAATCTCAGGAACTCTGCTGAGTTGAGGTGAAGATTTTCTTTCTTGTGGGCCATGTTGTTGATCAGTTGCTATGTGATCCCATAAAGCAGCTGCACTGGATTTGTTCCTTTAAGACAAATTGCAGCTCAGTTGCAGCACCTGTCCCCACATGCCAAGGAGGGGACCAGCTTCCTGTCCCACATAAGGCAAAGGGAATTACAGTTGGACTAAATCAGGGGTCCATAATTTTTTAAAAGAAAAAAAAGAAGAGAGATGAATAAACAATGATCTAAAGGCACTTGGCTTTGCTAGACAGAGAGTGCC
This sequence comes from Lasiurus cinereus, assembly GCA_011751065.1. NCBI lineage: Eukaryota > Metazoa > Chordata > Mammalia > Chiroptera > Vespertilionidae > Lasiurus > Lasiurus cinereus. Next base: position 7,672,950 of record JAAGEH010000021.1, read on the forward strand.
ATCCATGGCCATTTGAACAGCTGAAGAGTCATCCTCGAGGCCGAGGGCTGACGGCACAGGGTAGGCAGGCATGGGTGTGGGAATGAGTGGAGGTAAATGTAAAGTCCCTGCCTTGCAGACCTGGTGTTCTGAACACAGAGGGCTCACGAAGTCTCCAGCACTGTTCTGAGCATGTCACATGTACTAACCCCTGTGCTGCCTACACTTACCTGAGGTGGGGGCTCCTGGTTATTCCTGCATAACAAGTGAGGAATGGAGGCACCAGCAGTTAAGTGACTTGCCCAAAGTTACACAACCAGCAAATGGCAACTTAGCATTTCAACCCAGTCTATGTCCGTTCATCTCAAGCTGTAAATGCATGCGATTCACCAGGGACTCTTGGTTGAAAGCAGATACTGTCCAGCAGACCTGTGCTGGCACCAACTGGTCTGCACTCTCAACCAGCCCCCATGGCACATACTGCTGGTCCTGGAGCCACTTGCAGTGGGCGTGAAACTGAAAAACCATGCACGTAAGGGCACAGAGCTCCTGAGATGCAAGGACAGCAACGACAACACATCAGCCCTCTGGGGATTCAAAATGTCCTCAAGATCAAGTCTCTTAGCACCACAGGTCCTCTCACTCCCTCCTGTCCTGTGCAGGGTTTGTTTTCTGTTCAGTTCTACTTGCCCGTTTTCCACACATAGCTGCCTGTCCTGAAGTTTATGATTTCTTCCAGCCTGAGGATCCACAGCAACCACATGTATGCTTTCTTAGTTTAAATTCTTGAAGGGTGGGATCTGATTGTTTACTTTCACAGCCAGCGAGTGCAGAGGCTGTGGGTGGAGCAAACGAGGCAAGAAGGATGGTAGGCAAATGATCTGACATATCTAATATAGTGCAGGACCACGTACCCACTGAGTCCATGCCTGGAGCCTCCTTGGTGGGGTTGTTAGAAGGAAAGAGATAATTTATTTACTCGGCCCCTGCCAGCTGCCAGGTGTGTGCCCACGGATGGGGATATGCAGGTGGGAGATACAGCTCTGGTGTCAGGGGAATCAGGTTCTAATGGGAGAGTTCTTCTCCAGAACAATAGGCTAACTTACAGCAGACCCAGCCCTCCTCTGAGAATAATTAGAAAAGCTGGCAAAAGCTGCATTTTAGCTTTGCTAATTACATATTTATTCCATAAATACATTTGTATTACATAATTACACATTATCTCTGTGCATATTTTAGCTATCCTACTTGTTCTCTGAAAGACAACATAGATGATAGATGATAGATAGATGATGGATAGGTGATAGATGATGGATAGGTGATGGGTAGATGATGGATAGGTGATGGATAGGTGA
>JAAGEH010000021.1:7674532-7770456 GCA_011751065.1 Lasiurus cinereus
GGACAGGTGATGGATAGGTGACGGATAGGTGATGGACAGGTGATGAACAGGTGACAGATAGATGATGGGTAGGTGATAGATTCTTTTTATTCAGGTCCTAGATCTCTTCTCCAGAGCTCTTCAGTTTGGTGGCCATGAACCATACATGCTTTTTAAAGTTAATTTAATGAAAATGAAATACAGTCACAAATTCTACTTCTCTTACAGAGACTGTGTGTGCAGCACAGGGAGAGCATTTCCATCATCTCTGAAAATTCTATTGAATAATATTTTAGTTTCCTGGCACCTTGCATTTTTGGTTGGGTTAAATTTTAGATTTTTATTTATGACTAGAGGCCCAATGAATGAAATTCTTGCAAGAGTAGGCCTTCTTTCCCCCAGCTGCCAGCACCGGCTCCCCTCTGGCACCTGGGACCAGAGTTTCCCTCTGGCTGCCAGCAGGCACTCAGGACCTGGGCTTTCCTCACAGCCTCAGCTTTGTCTGGAAGGTCATCAGGAAGGATGTCTGGTCTAATTAGCATATTACACTTTTATTATTATAGATAGTATCACCCCTGTGCATGGGACTTTCTGTGGTTCAAGACTTTAATTTAATATGATATTCAGATTTAATAGTGTAACTCAACTCTGTTCCTATGCCTGTCCAGAGCAGGCCCAGCGAAGTCAGCGGCTGAAAGCAGACAGGGCAACTCAATCCAACACTAGGTCCTACTACTCCGCGGGCATCCTGTACAGAAAATGGGGTTCAGAGCATGGACCCCAGTAACTATGTGACCTCAGGCTTCTCTATCTTGAGATGCCAATGGTAAAGTCAATACTGTGTTGGTTCTCGGAATCCCCATTGGGGAATCTGTTTTCGAGAATGTGGGGGAGTGGGGCTTCCACTGAAGTGTATCCCAGCATTGCCGTTTATTGGCTTTTAAACAGACAGCATCACTCAGTGATTACACATGTGTCCTGGCACCTCTCTGTGGCCCGTGCGTCGTGGCAGGTCACTGTGGTTCTGCACAGGCGAAGGTGACTGGTAAAGGTCCAGGGGGCTGTCCAACCTGGTTTTGGGCTTCGGGGCAGGCTGGGCCTATAGCTGTTCTACTCACTCTGTGCTGTGTCATTTTGTCTTGCAGTGATTCTCCTCAAAGCTTCTGAAGACTCATCCTTTGGGAAGACGGGGACATGGGCATTTTTTGCAGGTAAAGCTTGCATTCTGTTTTATTTTACGATTTACCTCACCTTGAGGTGCTAGGAAAGGAATAGAATAGGAAGAAAGGACCCTAACTTCTTAGATTTGTCACAATATCAAGTTGTTTGCTTGCCCTAAACTTACTCAAGACTAGGAGGAGAATTTCTGGTGGTGTGCAGGGGTTTAGAAAAATTAGAGGTGAAAGCTCCCATCTGCATAATTTGGGGCTTTGTTTTGCTCCAGAATTCCTACTCTCATGTGATATTAGGGAGGGATCTTTGAGTAACACAAAAATGGCAGATGCATCCACTGTGATCAGTTCTTTCTCAGATTCATAAGGAGTCTGGGGTTCTGGAAACAGCTGGAAATCTTAAGCAAGTGGTTTTCAACCCATTTGGAATCGCAGGGGTCGTTAGAAGCACTGATGCCTGTGCCCCATTTGCAGAGGTTCTGATGCATGGGAAGGGCTGGAAAGTCCAGATGCTTCCTGTACAGCCAGGCCTTCCAGCAGTGGCTCCCAAGGCTGACCTCACACTCGCAGCATACAGACCAGCGGCACCCGGGAGCCCTTATGGGTGCACTTTGGTGGGCACTGCCCTCGCTCTCAGAACCAGAAACTTTGGTGGTTCCGAGGCAGCTCCACCTGGAGCCTTGGAGCAGGAGCTTAGCAGGAGGCAGCTTGGCCTCCCAGGGACACTGGCCAACAGGTGGATATAGTTTTGGTTGCCACAGCTAGCATTTTGGTGCTATTGGCATCTCTTGGGTAGAGGCCAAGGATGCTGCCAAACAGTCTATAATGCACAGGCCAGCTTACCACAGCAAAGATTGTCTGGCCCTTAATGCCACACCTGCCAAGGCTGAGGAACCTGGCCTTGCAAGGAGGGCCACAGAGACGATCACAGAGGTGAGGACTTTGACCGTGAACAATGAGGGAATGTACTTGTCAGCTCCCAGGCAGGGCTCTGGTCAGCACAAAACCGAGTACTGATAAGAGGTGATGGGGATGCTGTGAGGGGTCACCTCTAGTGCAGGCAGGGCGTGAGTGGGTGAGAGTGATCTTGTCACAAGGATCCCAGGAGATTGTGCCTTGGGGCCTCACCATCCCCTTCAGGTGTGATGGGAGCAAAGCTTGCCCTAGGGGACAGCAGTGGGAGCTAGATAAAACAGTAGGTCAGGTCGGTGTTTCTTTCTCCCTCTCCCTATAAAGTCGATAAAGACTTTTTTCCAAAAGCATTTTTCCTTTTGGGAAAATGCAACCATAGTTATGAACCTTGTTTGCCAACCATAATGTGTCACTCAGGTAGGCCATTAGGATTTATCGTTGCCTTTTGAAGTCACAGATACTGTTGCTCTGGTCACACTTGGTTCCAACAGTGACTCTTTGTTTCTGCTGCTTTGCTTCTGCATGTTTTGTAGCGGCCTTTTTCTTTATTTATGACCTCTAGCCAAATAATCTCAAATTTCCTCCCTTGGCCTTTCATTCAGTGAATGTCTGATCATTAGCAAACATGAAAGTGACTTGACTCCTGTCAGCAGGAAAAGCGGTCGACTTTTGCCCATGCTTCTCTGTCCAGGACTGCGATGGGTGAGAGGCCTGGGGAGCCCTATGGCAAGTTGCTAGCCATGGAGACAGAGCGAGCCCTCTCTACCACCAGGTGACAATCTCTGGGAGTCACGCTCCCTCCTGAAAATCTGATGATTACAATTAGGAAGGATCAAAGATTGTGAGTGCATCAGGGCTCCCTGTGTGTCCAGGATAGAGATGATATGCTTGGGAGGATTGTAGCCTTTAGTCCCCATAGCCCTGCAGCTCGATCAGCATCTCTAAAACACACTATGTGGGTAATAACACTTTACAGTTTATGTGTGGCTATAGAGCATCAGGGTTACTCTCTGCTTAGCTGTATGCAGTGCAGGTAGCCCAACATGTCCTGTCTTCTTGGCTGGGAAAGCAGCCTTGGCCTTCCCACCCCGAGAATGCCACAGACGACTGTTTCCATGGGACCCTTTCCCTAAGATTTCAGCACCCATTTCTCTGGGCTTTGCTTTTTTAATCCAGGCTCAGCGTTGGCAAGGTTAGGGGTACAGTTGCAGTTCCCTAGCATTTGATCCCAGGCCTTTGCCCTTTTGTTCCTGGATGGGAGAGCTACAGTGGGGCCTGCCAGCAGTCATCCATCCTCCAGGGCTTGGCTGGGCCTGGCTGTGCACTCGCAGCACAAAAAGGCATTGTCAGGCCTCTCAGGAGATGCTGAGGCTCATATTTCACAGGCTGGGTAAACAATGGCAGAGTGCACAGCTTTCTCCACAAAGCTGCCATCTCTCAGGCCTTGGCGTTGGGTCTGGAAATGGAGAGGACTAGCATCAAATTTCCAGATTCAGTAGTTCAGGAGAGTTGGGTTCCTTGACTGAGCTGAGAGGTGCTGGGCTCACTAGGTTTCAAAGCAGCTCTTCATACCCAGGTAGCCTTGGGGCTGTCCAGCAACAGGTGCTATGTGCCATTCTGGTGGCCACTCTGCAGGCCTGTGTGGCCTGCTTTCTGGGAGGGTGGGAGCTGGCATGCAACTCTATGCACCATTTCAGCCTTCCTACGGAAGCGATCGTCTCTCCAGCAGGCTGGCCCCGCCATCTGCTTCAGGGAGGCCTGGACCTGGGGCGGTATCTGCATGATGGCTGGCAATTGAGCCTAAAAATAGCATTGGTGCCTTTGGAAGTGCAATAGCAAAAGACAAAAGTGAAGCTGAATTTGGGGATGAGACATGATGTTAGGAATTATTTGAATGTGCAGGTAAATGGGGCATCTTGAAGCAAGCTCCAGATTTAGTGAAGCCACAGACATTTTGTTCAATTAGACACTGAAGGCTGGGATTCAGTCTGGACCAGCATTGTTTGGCCTGGCCTGTTCGAAAACCTCGGAGCAGCATCCATAACCAGGGAGGTGTTTACATCAGGGTTGAAGGAGGAGGGCCAGCAGGCCAGCCTGAGCGAACTGCCTGTGACCCAGCGGCCTGCCTGCCTGGGTCACAGCTTTGCTCCAGCTACCCTGGGACCCAAGGTATCTGTGGCCTTGGTTCACAGGGCTCAGGGCTGGACCTTGGTTCACATAGTCTTTATGCAGCAAGAGGAAAGTTGGAACAGAGGAAAACATGAGAACTTTGGGGTGACCATTGCTGCCCAACCTGGGGAAGCTCAGTGTTTTGGCGTCTCTCCTCTTGCGGGGCCACACGTTTTAAGGTGCACACAGATTCAAGGGCACACTAGACTGCAGGTGGTCACCGGAGCCTGTGGGGCCTCACACAGCTGCTGGTGCCTGCTGGCCAGAGGGCCTGTGTGCTTGGCAGGTAGTGGAGCCTTCCAGGCTGGCCAGATGTTTTATGATCTGTATCCTTGGCTACCTGTGGAGAGCCCCATTGCATCGTGTTGAGGAGGCTGTTATCTGAAACCCTAACATGGGCCCCTTGGAGCCCCTCACCTCCTGCCAGGGCAGAGTGGCCACAGATGTCTACACTATGCTCTGGGAACACAGTGGTAGCGACTCACTGTGGCCTTGTCTTTCTGTAGTTTCTACAGTCCCAGAACCAAGGGCAGAGTTCAGATGCAGAGGTGGGCTGTGCATCATGGTGCATGCACACAGTAGGACAGCTTCTCTCCACCCAAGAATGACACTGAGGCCACATTTTCCTTGCCTTTTGGTCTAGGTGCCACCTCTCCAGAATCCCTAAGAGGCATATATGCCCACTTGGCCCACATCTATCTGCCTGACACTGGGCCCACACTGTTCTCCATCCCTTTGTCCCAGACTCAGCTCTGCAGCCAGTTCCTGGTGAGTCTGCTCCATGGCAGAAAACTCAGGACTGTGCCCTGGCCAGTGTGGTTCAGTTGGGCATACTAGAGGCAACTGATCAATGTCCCTCCCTTCCTCCCTTCCTCCCTCCTTCTCTCCGTTTTTCCTTCTCTAAAACCCTGAGTGAGGATTAACAACCAAGAAACAGCCAGGACTGTGACATGACTGCACACTCTGGCCTGCCGCATCCTGTCCAGCTTCCTGCCTGGGACCTCTGCTCTGTCCCTCTGGGCCTCATTATTTTAAATGGAGGCCACTCCTCCCTCCTCACTGGCCGCTCCGATGCTCCACCGTGTTAACCACAGAGCCACACATAGGAGACACAGGCGTGGCTATGGGAAGCTGCTTTAATTTTGGTCATAGGAGGGAGTTTTCTCTGTTCTGTCTCAAACGCCTCACATACTCCTGAACTCCTGACCCCTGTAACCTGCTCTGCGCTCCCATCCTCTACGCTCCCATCCCCTGGGACTGGATGGCCCAAGTGGCTTCCTGTCCAGAAACCAGCAGGCGTTTTCTTGCGCATCTAGTGATCTGCAGGAGTCCATGGCCTCTGGAGCTCTTACCAGCCCTCTGCCCTATGGCCTCTCCTCAAACCTCCCCCTCCCATCCCTGCTCCCCCTGGGAGATGCTGCCTGTGCTAGCTGCCCCTGCTTCCTGAGATGTCCGCGGTGCTCCCTTCACCTGCCAACTTAGCCTGCTGCATCTCCATGGTGGTGCCCAGGCTCTAGCTCCTGGGAGCAGGCCTCACTCACCCTAGAAAAGACACTGAGTCTGCTCGCTCCTGCGGGTGCTCCTGGTTCCTGGTCAACTGGCACTGGGCTTCCCTGGGGCCAGCTGCCAGGGAGAACCGAGAGGAAGCCAGGAGTCCGAGTCCAACCCATTCTTCCGCCGTCTGTGGCATTGACCATGAGCCTCACCTGCCCCCCAGGGTAGCCCAGCATGCTTTTCTTGTAGCTGGTGTCACGCAGACTGGTGCTAAAATTGGTCATTGGATTTTAAGAAATAGACGCATTTTCATGTGGAAATCCCACCCCCTGATGGGATGGTGTTAGGAGGTGGAACCTAGTGGTGATGTTGCCGTGGGAATGGAGTGCCCACATGGGGCATTAGGCACATTGTAAGAGGCGGCCCCTGAGAGCCTGCTTGCTGCTCGGACAAGGGAGGATGCTTCTAACCAGGAGGAGAGCTCTCCCTAGACACCAGAGCCATCAGCACCTTGATCTTCTAGAAATAAATGTTTGTTGGTTAGCTCACCCAGTATATCTTGTTATAGTAGCCCAAACTGGCTAAGACATGTATGAATATGGTGTAACTATTTCAACTTAACCTTTATTTTTGAGAAAATTGTAGATTAGCCTGTATTTCTGAGAAATAATACAGAGATAGATTCTTTGTATTGGGTTGTACTCTTTGCCTAATTTCTCCCCATGGTGACATTTGAAAAACTCTAGTCCAGTACCACAGCCAAGATGCTGACATGGATGCCTCCAAGAGGTGAACATTCTGTCACTACCAGGGTCCCTTATAGCCAAGCCTGTTTTTCTCTGACTCCCTTCGTAAACGCTGGCAACCACTCTCCTGTTCTCTATTTCTATAGAGCTGTCATTTCAAGAATGGTATGCAAAGTAAACATCATGCAAAATCAAAATCTCATGTCCGTAACCTTTTGGGGTATTTTCACGCAGCTCAGAATGCTGGAGGCTGCTCCCGGGTAGTGTGTTCTGTAGCTTGCTCCTCTTGGTACCAGGCATGCCCACACCGGGGAGCTCAGCTACCCTCATCCCCCTGTCCTCAGCTTGGCTGTGGTCTGCAGAGCTGCTGTGGACAGACATGCGGGTTTCTGGGTGAACTACGGTCTCCATTTCTCCGTGATGCAGGCGGAAGCTAGCTGTGCCTTGTAAGAGACCGCGCTATGCCACTTCTCATTCTCACCAGTGATGTCTGACTGGCCTGGCTCTGTCCTTGCAGCATTTGGTGTTGCCACTGCCTGTAGTTTAGTGGTGGTGCTAGGTGTGGCATGGCCCACTGTGCTGAGCCTGCACATCTTCCTAATGGCTGTGGAAGGTGAACATCTGCTTGTGTGCTTATTTTATTTTTATATGCTTATTTGCTGCATGCATATTCTTTTTGGTTAATTGTCTCTGTACGTTTCTGCCCATTTTCGAATAGGGTTGCTTAATATTTTACTGTTGAGTTTTGAGAGTTCTTTATATTCTAGATATTAGTTAGTCCTTTGCTCAATTTGTGGTTTGCAAGCAGTTTCTCCCAGTCTATGGCTCATCTTTTCATCCTATTCATGTGGGTGTTTATAGAGCAAAACAAGTTAATTTGCTTACATCAAATGTATTAACTTTTCCTTTTATGGATGCCCTTTTAGTGTCAAGCCTAAAAATTCTTTGTTACTCCTAGATCCCAAAGATTTTTCTCCTGTCTTTTTTCTAAACGTTTTCTAGTTTCTATTTTACGTTTGGGTTTGTGGTTCATTTTGACTTGTTTGTGTAAAGTGCACGAGGCCTGTTTGTTGTGTGTGTCTTCCCTGCCTTGCGCGTGCCCTTGGTAACACTGTGCTGCCTTGCAGATCTCTACGTGTGCGCCGTGCTCCTGTGCTGCGTGGGCATCCTCAGCGTGCTGCTCTTCACCCTTGCCATCGCCTGGCAGTCTGTGCTCAGCAAGAGGAAACCCAGAGGTAAGAGGGCCGACCTGTCTGGAACGGGAGCACAAGCCAAGAGACACTGGGAGGGTGCTGGGCTAAGAGCCACCTGGGCTGAGAAAGGCATCGTGAGGCAGGAATTACTTCCCTGTGTCTAGACAGCTGGGTGAGTGCACCATGTCTCCCCTGCGCTCTGCTGAAACCAGCTGTGACCACAGATGACATCCTCCAATCCCTCCTTTTCCTCAGACCCCCTCCGTCTTGGGTAGGCCCTTACCTCCATTGCTCTCCCAGAAGGGATTGCGCATCAGATGAGCTTGGGTTTGATTTGGGGTCTTCTGCTTAAGGCTGAGGTCCAGAAACTTTCCTTAACCATCTGAACTTCAGCTTCCTCATTCTGCAATGAAATGGGATTGGCACCACCTTCCTTAGACTGGGTTGTAGGTTCATAATTTAAGCTCAGTGCCTGGTGCTGGGTTGGCAGGCAGGCTTAGGAAAGCCCTTCCCCTCTCCCTACCCAGCCTGTGTGTTCCCTCTTCTTGTTGGTGTTCTGTTCCCTGGGCTGTCTTCTTGATTACTCCATCTCCCTCTGGGTGCTGCCTGCAGCCCCTTCCTGAGCTGATGCCACATTTCCAGCAGCTCCTGTAGTCTCGTCTGAGATACCCTACTGCAGCCCCTGCAGAATTTCTGAAACAGATGGGAACGCTGAGCTTCCAGGGATGAGCTGGGTAAGAGCTGGGCTCCCACATTAGACCACTTTGGTTCAAATGGCAATTCTTCACTTACCAGCTGATGACTCACCTGCTGTGCCTCACCTTCCCATCTAAGTAATGAGCAACCAGTAGCATATTAGTCTCAGGATGGCTTCTGCATTCAGTTAAAAACAGACTAAAGTCCTTAGCTCTCCTGGCTTTTTGTAAGTGTCCTTGTTTGTGATGGCCCATAGCTGTAGTTATACTTAACTACAGGCCTGGTGCATGAAATTCATGCATCGAGGAGGTTCCCTCAGCCCAGCCTTCACCCTCTTCAATCCAGGACCCCTTGGGGGATATCCAACTGCCTAGGGATCAGGCCTAAACCAGCAATCAGACATCCCTCTCACAATCCGAGATCACTGGTTCCTAACTGCTCACCTGCCTGCCTGTCGGATCACCCCTAACTTCCCCCCTTATGGCCTGCCTGGTCACCTCCAACTGCCTCCTCATTCACCAGCCTGGTTGCCCCTTAATGCTCCCCTGCCAGCCTGGTCACCCCTAACTTCCCCCCACTGAGGGCCTGGTCGCCCCTCACAGCCTGCTGCTCAGTCATTTGGTTGCCCCTCACTAACCCCTATGCTGGTCTAGTCGCCCCATGTGGCCTGTTGGGTCATCCGTTTGGTTGCAATGGTAGCTTAGGTTTTTATTATTATAGATTACTGGTAATCTAAGCCATGAAGTTGGGAGGTGTTAGATTTGGAGGTCACGGCTGAAGGGCACACTCTAAGGAGACGGAGCAGCATTTCCCGAGAGGACTCTCCTGAGAGGTGTAAGCAGGGCTGAGGGGACCCGGAGGGACACAGGCACTGACCAGCCCCTGTGGGAACCCGTTTCCACCCCACACCTTAGGGGACAAGAGAGGAGAGGTTCCTGGAACTTACAATACTTGCAGCTGTGGGAGAAGGGTCATCAGCAGGAGCCTTAGAAGAAGGACTTGGGCCATGTGGGACCTAGAGGCAACAGAGTGGTGCCAGGAATACCCCTCCTATGCCTGCCCTCCCTGTTCTGCTCCTGCAGGTGCCTTGGTCTCACCAACCCCAATCCACAGGGTAGTGCCTGGCAGGCATCACGGGGCTGGACAAGGTGGAGGAAGGGGACAGGGTCCCAGTCAGAGTGCTACACTCCCAACACACTGAGCACCTACAGGAGTAGTGAGGGCTGGAGCTAGAGCCTCCTCCCAGCTAGAGCCCTTCCCCAGGCGTACTGTGCCTGCACTGGCTCCAAGAACCTTCCTCATGGCATCTGCCCACCTCATCCACAGGTCCCGAGCTCCCACCTGCTCTAACCCTGGACCCTTCGGGAGCAATGCCTGCCCTTTGGGAGCATTCCCTGCCCTTTGGGAGCACTGCCTGCCTATGGGAGCACTACCTGCCCGTTGGGAGCACTGCCTGCCCTTTGGGAGCACTGCCTGCCCTTTGGGAGCACTACCTGCCCTTTGGGAGCACTACCTGTCCTTTGGGAACAATGCCTGCCCTTCGGGAGCATTCCCTGCCCTTTGGGAACACTGACTGCCCTTTGGGAGCATTCCCTGCCCTTTGGGAGCATTCTCTGCCATTTGGGAACACTGACTGCCCTTCGGGAGCATTCCCTGCCCTTTGGAAGCACTGCCTGCCCTTTGAGAGCACTGCCTGCCCCTTGAGAGCACTACCTGCCCTTTGGGAGCACTACCTGCCCTTTGGGAGCATTCCCTGCTCTTTGGGAGCACTGCCTGCCATTTGGGAGCATTCCCTGCCCTTTGGGAACACTGCCTGCCCTTTGGGAGCATTCCCTGCCCTGTGATAGCATTCCCTGCCCTTTGGGAGCACTGCCTGCCCTTTGGGAGCATCCCCTACCCTTTGGGAGCACTGCCTGCCCTTCGGGAGCATTCTCTGTCCTTTGGGAGCACTGCCTGCCCTTTGGAAGCTCTACTTGCCCTTTGGGAGAATTCCCTGCTCTTTGGGAGCACTGCCTGCCTTTTGGGAGTATTCCCTGCCCTGTAGGAGTATCCCCTGCCCTTTGGGAGCACTGCCTGCCCTTTGGGAGCATTCCCTGCCCTTTGGGAACACTGCCTGCCCTTTGGGAGCACTACCTGCCCTTCGGGAGCATTCCCTGCTCTTTGGGAGCACTGCCCGCCCTTTGGGAACACTGCCTGCCCTTCGGGAGCATTCCCTGCCCTTTGGGAACTTTCCCTACCTTTTGGGCGTATTCCCTGCCCTTTGGGAGCACTTCTTGCCCTTTGGGAGCACAGTGTGTGAGGCAGGGTGGTGCATCTCCTCTGCTCTCCTGGCACTTGGCTCGTGGCAGCTGCTCAGCAAATGCGGGACAAGTAGGCCTATTGTCCAGCTGCTGGGCTCCTGGCTGCACAAACTGGGAAGCCACAGAGGCAGCCCCAAGTCTGCTTTGGTCTAGGATTCCTCCACCTGTGCTCAGGACACAAGAGTGTTGGCTGGGCACAGTGTCCAAAAGCCTACTGAGCTGTGGAGAGCTTTGCCTGGGCATCTGGGTCCAGTCCCCGCCGCTCCTTCTAGTTCCCAGGTAATCCTCACCACCAATCCATGCCCCATCGCTCCCATTAGACAGTTGAGGAGTTTGGTCAAATCTTGGAATAGGGAGTGCCCAAGCCCCAGTCCCGCCTGCTCCCCAGCCTCACACATTTCTATTAAAAAATGCCTCAGCCATCTGGGTCTCACCTGCCCAGGTGTTTTCCTAAAGGCTTCGTGGCTGCTGGCCCTGAGGTCCTTCCCAAGTAGCACTTCACAGCTCCTGCAGCTCCTGGGGGCTTGGATTTGGTTTGTTGCTGCTGCTGCCAGCAGGCTGCTATCCTGTTGCCTAGGCTGGCATTAGGAGCCAGGCCCTAGGTCCCAGCCACATAGTGGGATCATAGACAAGACCTGGTCTGGGATCCTGTGAGCCCCCGCCCAGGCCCCTCAGAGCAGCATGGCCCCAGCCCTCAGGAGCAGGCTGTCCGCCTGGGCATCTGCTCAAATGCAGGTCCTGACTCAGAGCCTCTGACAGGCTCAAGAATCTGCATTTCCAATGGGGTCACCGCCGCTGGCAGGAGGCTACTTGCAGCAGCAAGAACTCAGAGCCAGTTCTTCTTATTTCTTCGCCTCCTAGCTCTGCTTTGCAGCAAATATATTGAGATAATCCCATTACTGTTTTCAAGTGAAATTCATAGACAAAATATGCTACCTGCAGGCACAAAAATCAATTTGATGCTCTAGCTATCATATAAAGGAGAAATAAATGAAACATAATTTATAGCACAATAAAACAGACTTTAGTATTGCACCTCTTCCTTTGAATGTTTGAATTTTAGAAAGGGCAATATTTCTTTATGAAATCATTTTACAGATACATATTTACATATATTATGTTTACATGTAGTATACATACATGTTGAATGTCTAATAGTCATATGTTGCATCATGATGTTTTGTTCAATGACAGACCACATATATGATGATGGTCCCATCCTATCTAATAAAGAAGGAATATACTAATTTACCATCATTCATCACAAAGATGGCAACACCCACAGCTGAGGCCAAGTTCCCATAAAAAGCCTTAACGAGCAATCAGCAGGGACCTAAGGCTATGCCCTCCACCATCATACCAGGCTGGGGGACCTCAGACTGCCTCCCCACCCGATGGGACTTGACAGGGGACCTCAAGGGTGCACTTCCCATCCTGGTGCTGGGTTAGGGGACCTCAGGCTGCTCCCCCCGCCCTAGCACTGGGCCAGGGGACTTGAGACTGCTCCCCCCTGCCTGGCTGGGCTTGACAGGGGACCAGAGGGGCCTGACCAGGACCTGAGGCTGAGCCCTCCCTCCTTCCCTCCCGCTCCCGCCTGGTGGGGCTTGACAGGGGATCTCAGGCCATTTATCCCACCTGGCAGGGCTTGATGGAGGAACTTAAGGCTTGTACCTCCCCGGTCTGGGCTGGGGAAACCTCAGGCCATGTCCCACATCCCCACAGGGCTTGACAAGGGTGGGACTGGCCAGGTCTGGATCTAGCCCAGTGGTGGTGTAGGGTGGCCAAGTCTGAGTCTCATGCGATTTTGAGGTGCATGTGGGTGGGCGGGGACTTGACTCTGGGTCCTGTGGTGTGCCCCAGACTCTGACAGGAGGAAGGTTTTCATATACATTTTACTAATTTTCTTTTATCTCTGACACTTCTATTATAGAGAAAGGGAAAATAGCAATATTAAATTATTTCCTCTAATTAATCCCCTTTTAATGTGCACAAATTTCATGCACTAGGTCACTAGTGAGATTATAATGGAACTGAAAAATTCTTTTCACCTAGTGACATCATAACTGTTGTGATGTTGTATTGCAACACTTTACCCATGTGTCTGTGGTGATGCTGGTGTAACAAATGCACAGTGCTCCAGTTGTAGGGAAGTACAGCACATATGCAGTATATACATTTGTTAATGAAGTACTGTGCTATTGTCACTATACTCCACCTATTACCATTATTTTAGAGTGCATGCCTACTTACCAAGTCTGCTGTGAAATAGTGTGGTATCATGCTGGTAGCAGCCTCGTCCATCTCGTGTTTAATTTGTCTTCTGATTGCACCATTGCCTCTCACACTTGTGGTGCTATATGAATGCAGTGTAGCCTAAATGTATAGGGATTGTGAAGTATCCAGCAATGGGCAGTCATGACCTGGCCCTGGCACTCACCCTCACTCACTAACTCCCCCAGAGGATCCCCCAGGCCTGCCAGCTCCATTAAGGTGAGTATCCTACATAGGTGTTCCACTTTATCTTGTATACCATATTCTACTGTGCCTTCTCCATGCTCAGATGTACAAGTATTTACTGCTGTGTTACAGTTACCTATGAAATTCAATATAGTAACATGCTGTCCCAGTTTGTAGCCCAGGAGGCATAGGCTATAGCCTCAGTGTGGAGTAGGCTGGACCACCTAGGCTTGTGCAAGGGCAGTCTGTGATGTTCACACAGGATGAAATTGCCTAATGACACATTTCTTAGAATACAATCCTGTTGTTAAGCAACACATGACTATATATTACATTTATATTACTTTATGTTTACATGTATTATATTTTTTTATACTAGAGGCCCAATGCATGAAAATTCATGCACTGGAGGGAGGGGTCCTTCAGTCCAGCCTGCCCCCTCTCACAGTCCAGGAGCCCTCAGGGGTAGGAGGCAACCCAGTGATCAGGGAAAGGCGATGCCCCAGCACACCTCTCCTGCTGCCAGTGCTGGCAATGCAAGCCTCAGCTGGCCCTGGCTACCTGAGCCTTGGATGGCCCTAGGTGGCTGGGGTGCTGAGGGGACTGGGAGACTTCAGAGTCAGGTGTGTGGAGCCACCCAGTCTACCTGGGAGCTGGCCCAGTAGGGCTGAGGAAACTGCGCACTGTCATCTTGTGGCTGTGGGTGCTGCCATCTTTGAAGGCATGACAGTCAATTAGCATATTTCCTTCTTATTGGCTGTGGGCACCACCATCTTTACAATGGCATGAGGGTCAATTAGCATATTTTTTCCTTATTAGATAGGATATATATATATCTATATATATACTTGAAATATATATATATATATAATTTATATACTTATCAAAGACTCAATATGCATGTGACAGGGACAAGTGTGGACTGACTGGGGTGTGCTTAAAGTTCAGGATTCTGATGAGATTCTAAAATCCCAACTTTTGCTAAAGTTTCAAATAAAATGCATTCTTTGCCTGATTTTAGCATTCCTTAAACATTCGCTGTATTTAAATGAGGCAAACACATAACTGTGTTTATATGTGAATGGATCCAGGTCCTAGGCTCTAATGATCAGCTGTTTTCTCTGCATGGACATCGGGAGAGCCACCCAGAGTCCTGTGGACTGTTGTATACTGCTGCGTGTCCAGCAGGCCTGCTCTCTATCATCTAGTTGCCGAGCACTGTCCTAGGTCAGGGTGATAGCAGGGTGATAGTCAGACATGTCCTCAGAGCTCCAAGTGCCCTCAGGGGCGGGACCACTCCCTTGGGCTTGGAGCAGCCTTTGCCCAGGTGTCAGGCTCTGTCCTTGCGTTGGAGGAAGCTCGTCCTCCAGGAGTCCTGGGACAGTTCCTGTGGAAGTCTGCTCTCATCCTAAATCCTTGTCTGCCATGTAAGTCATTTTGTTAGGTCTCTTTCACATATGAGAAGTAGGGGATGCAGAGGCAGGTGAATCATTCAGACTGACCCCTTCCAGCTCCGATCCTCTGTGACCTCCACAGAAGCTGTCCCCAGAGCCCTGTCGCCATTGCAGTGACTTCGGGAGGGTGCAGTCACCTGGTGTTTCAGCAGCAAGTTGGTGGGTAGATTTGCAGTGAGGGGCCCAGAGCCTCCATTGAGCATTACAGGACCCTTCAAAACCTATTTTCTCCATGAAATTTAAAAACAAAAATGATCTGAATGGATGGAGGGGACCTATAAGTATGACCTTGTTTTCGTTGGTTCTGAAGATGCAGACAGACCATGTGTATGATGATGGTCTTGTCATTGAGTGAGCTCTTCCCTGAGCACATATGGTGCTAATACCCAGCATCTCTGCTGAGTAACAAACGGTCCTAAACATGGTGGCTTTCAATGTTTACTTCCTCAAGATTCTGCAGTCAGGCTAGGCTTCAGCAAGGCAGTTCTGCTAGGAGTCACCTGGGGTTTCCACGTGGTCTCTGTCATCTGGAGTTGACTGGGACTGGAGGTCCAGGAGGGTGCCACTCTCAACCCTGGGTCCCTCTTCTCTCACTGTCCTGTCTCTCTCTCTCCCTTCTCTCCCCATCTTGTCTCACCAGCAGGGTGGGTGACCAGACCACCCTACTTGGTGACTCTGGGCTTCAAGTGAATGTCTAGACCAAACACTGGCACGGCGGTCACTCTGCCACATTCTGTTGGGTAAAGCACGTCGTGGGAGTGTCCCAGAATTGAGAAGGGAGGTGACTCCATTTCTTTGTGGAAAAAGTGACAAAGAATTTGTGGTCATCGTAAACCACCACAGAAGGAAAACTGGATTGCTATCTGTTCCCCCTGACAAACCCAGGGAGAGTAAGGGGGGCGCCCAGCTCAGGGGTGAGTAAGGGATGCCCTCCAGGTGCTGGGCTCTGAGATTGGAGGTGCTCAGGGAACATTGCACCAATTGTGTCTAGGCCCAGATGGAAAGGAGTGGGGAGGGCATGGCACCAATTCCAAAGCAGCAGATTCCAGTAGCTCTCAGAGCAAGGGCAGGGGTAGGGCACCTCTCTTGAGTTGGGCCACACTGGAGGCTGCTGCCTTTATTGGTTAGCAGTGGATGGTCCTTCCTGGCTCTCAGTGGGCAGTCATGCATCTGTGGGCCAAACCACATGTCCAAATAAAATGCAACAGCACCCTTATAACTCAAATGTAGCACCTTCTTATACGTGACGCATCATGACAAATGTGTGTCATCCTGATGAGAACTATGAATATGCAGAAGGGCTTAGAGCAATGCTTGGTGTGTGGAAGCCCGGTCCCCCACTGTAGTGATGGTGTAGGGGTTTTCTGTGCAAGGGTGGGTGTGGGTCTTCTCCATGCTGGCTACCAGGATGCCAGCCACAACACTTGCAGCTTTCCAGGCTGTTCATGCGCACGTGGAAAGCAGAGAGGGGCCCAGCACCTGCTCCCCATCCCTCAGCGATATCTGTCTGAAAAAGGTTATCTGAGTCACTGTCCCTCCCCTGCTGCCATGGCCTGAGGTAAGCAAAGCCACCCTGGAAGCCACGTACGGGGGCCAGCTCCCTTCTCCTCAGCCTCCTTGCTGCTCGCCCTCAGCCCCTGCCTCCCTGCTGCTCCGCCCTCAGTCCCGGCCTTGTTTGCCTTCTTTTCTGGGAACACTCACTGTTCCCGGGAGCTGGGGCCAATGCACCCTTTGTTACTAGCCAAGCACTAAGATGCTCCCTACTCCCCACAAGCTGCAACTCCTGTCCATCCCTGCTTGTTGTTAGTGCCACTTGGAACTCCGAGTCACCGTGGAGAACACCAGCCTGATGGCCCCATAGTCTCTCAGACAAGCTGGCTTCCAAGGCCTGTGCTTCTTGAGAAATGCATCCAGCTCACTGCATTGGCCCCAGCCATCTGCCCACCTTCTCTACCTGAGCTTTTAGGATGACAGGTTGGAGGCCCACCAGAACCACAGAGGGAGCAGCCTCAGCTCTTTGTCCCCAAGGTCCTTGCTCATGGGGACTGTGTCACTGGTGCCTGCAGGGCCCCTGCCCATCTGCTCCAGCTGCTTCATGAGGCCATGGGGCCCAAGGGCCCGTGGCTCGTTCTCTTGGCTATAGGAAAGGGGCCGAGTGTTGTCCCACTGCAAGGTGGCATGGGGTGGCTGTGGACAAGGAGGAGCAGGGGCGCCCCTGGGTCTGGGGAGGACGCAGGGTTCAGCAGCATGGTGTGGAGACACCAAGCCACTGGAGCACGAGTCCTCCCAGGGCTTCCGAGAAGGCTTGCTGGCTCCAGGCACTGGTGCTGCTGCCATCCCTCCCCATGGGGACTCGTGACCTCCAGGAGCCGAGTAAGGACAGCACGGGGCCTCAGCCTGCCTCACTCACCAAGTCCCGGCACGTGTCCCACATCAGATGGGAGGAGAGTCCTCTCCCCTCACAGAGCTGTTGGGGACACATTTCCTGTGAGGTGGCTGGGCTCGCATGTGGGCAGCTCTAGGCAGCGCCTTCTTACTGGGCTGTTCACCTCCAGGTCGCCTTGTCCACCAGGGTCATGAGGACTGTGGGCCCGCAACCCCCACCACTAGGGCTGAGGACACATCCCCAGAGGATGCAGCAGGTTGGAGGAATGATATAGGAAGGTCAGCCACCATGGGAAGCCCCAACACAGCTACAAGGTCTGATAAGATGAGGTGGGCACGACTGTGGTCACCCCAAATCATCCACTGGAGGTGGTGAGGTCAGGGATAGCCCCAGGTAAGATGAGAAAGCCTTCAAGCCTGGACTTGTCACTTGGGAGGTGTGGCCATGAGTTGGGGACTATGAGTTCTGACCATAGCAGAGAAAGGGCTCCCCAGGCCTGATGCTTACAGCCATCTCCCTGTCATTAGGGTCCTCAAAGTGTGATCTCACTTCCTTTAGAGTCCTCAAAGTCTGAGACCACACTTAATGGACTGCACCTGGCACCTTCGTTTCTGTGCAGAGAGGAGGCCTTGTTGGGCACCGGGCCTAGCGTGCGAGGTCCTGGTGAGCGCCACTCTGGGATCTCTCCCGGGTCTCACTCCTCCCCAGGGGCTTCCCAGGACCACCTCCCGCAGAGACTGTTTGCACTGGAATCAGTCTGCAGGCTCTGCTTCTGAAGAGCCCAAGCTCAGACTGTTACCCCAGGGGTACAGCCAGCACTGAGTATCCTCTACTCAAGTAGGGCCAGGTGGGCGAGGTCCAGTTCTCAGGCTTCTGAGGTTCCGCCTTTGGGTTCTGATCACATTTGGCCCCTGGGGCAGTTTTTTTCATTAAAGGGACACAGCCCCCATTCACCTGGTTGCATCCTCATAAGCAAGTGCGAGGCTCACGGAGCCCCTCTGCTGCCCCTGCTCGTTGGCAGACCGCTCACCTCGCTGCTGCTACTGTTGCAGCTGGAGTGGACTTCCCCCCAGACACAGGCCAGCCAGTGCAGCCCATTCCATAGGGCCCAGTCCTGGCTCCTCCCTCTCTGGCTGTGGCCAATGGCAGCGTTTATCCTATGACTAAGTTTCTTCACCTGCAGGAGCCCTGCTACCCGCTGCCCAGACTCACTGAAAACAGCACAGATTAGTTATGAGAGGGCACTGCCCTCACACATACTGGTGCTCAGGCTGCCAGTGCAAAGCTTTGGGTGGCTGTCTGCCTTCTCCCTGTGGTCTGGCCTGTGTGCACCTTTCTTTCCTCCTCTCTTATAAGGATACCGGTTTTGGTGGATTGAGGCATGTCCTAATGACTTCATTTTAACTTAATCACATTTTTAAAGGCCCTCATAGTTCTGAGGTACGAATTATGCAAGCGCATAGCTCAGCCCCTAATACTAAGTGTGCAACCTTGGGCAAGGTCATTAACCTCTCTGTGCCTCAGTCCTGCTGTAAAACAGATGTAATGGCAAAGTCAGTGTGAAGATTAGAGTACAAAGTGTGGTCTCAAACACTTTTGTGCACATCATTCCCAAATCATTTCAAAGCTATGCGCTCTTGAATGTGTTTTGTTGACAAATATAAATTGTTGCAAAGGTTGTAATTCCCACAGCATCACAAATATTGACATCTTAAAATGAAATGGTTAAATCTCTTTTACATCTACATGTCATGAATTTAGTAACTACCTCTGTTGACTTAAAAAGGCTCCATAAATAAGTTTTAGCTTTCAAGAATTCTATGTGTATTCTTTCCCCCACCCCACCCTCTGAGCTTTTATTTTCAATCATTTACCCAATAAAACTTTATCCTGCTTTTTAGTACATTATTGACTTGAAAATCCTTTATTGATTTCCATATTATACTTCTGTAAAATAATATGTATAAAAATTTAAATTAAAAATTTCATTGCCTTATTCCATAAGTCTCTAGGTTTTAATTTTTTTCTGGATTAAGTTCTCAATATTGCACAATTAATAATATTTAGAAAATGACTGTAAAATTAATCAAAACCACATAAATACAAAATTTAGATAAATAATTAATAATTAATAATCACAAGAAGTAAAACTTTATTAGAAATGGATTTTATTGAAATGGATTTTTACTTTACTTCACATGCCCTTGTATAAATTTGGTTAGTGATAGACTTTAGCATCAATTTTATTCCTGTTTTTAATAGCTGTAAGCTCTGAAGTGCCTCGCTCAATATGAACAGAGGCTGAGATGGACCAAGTTTTCTGGTGCCACTCAATACTCTAAACTGCTTCCCAGTTATAAGTCGAAGTCATATAATAATTTATCATCATAAATGACTTAATACTCCACCAGCTGACAACTGGCTTAGGTCATCATTCAGTCCTGTTGAAAGCAAAATATTGGAAACCTCCCCCTGTGAAAGATTTAATGGCCCAGTCACTCATCATTCACCTTCTCAACACTGGCATCAATATTTCAAATCATCTCTTGTTTGATGCCCACTGGTCTTTGCCCCCCAGGACAGGCCTTCATGGTACAAATCAGGGAAGGTGAGGGTAGGCTAGATTTTCTGAAGGAAAAAGGGTGATGTGACAGGGAAGGAGGAAATGAGTACAGTCTGATCTCAGGTATGTTTCAGAAGGAAGAATTCTTAAGAAAGGATATCATGGAAGGTGAGAATCTAGAAATAGATTTCCCTAAAACCGTCCTTCCTAAGATGCCTAGGGCATGCAAACCCCAGGGTATACAAGCCACTGATCTACATAATAAGCTTGGAATAGTGCCAGGAGTTTATGTTGTGTCCCTTAAATGCTAACTATGAGTTTATTATTTCGTATCTATCAACTGTCCAGTACATAGTACTGGACTGGAATATAGTAACTGGAATGCAGAGGCAGTCTAGATATAACAGATGGCTGGTCCAGATAAGCCTAAAAGAGCCCCTCTAAAGCTAGTCCCATCATCTTGTTCTGGAATCTGAATTGGTCACTGCTTGACAGATACTCCAAAATGTGCAAGTTCAAACAACCTTTTATTTGCTCGCAATACCACAGGCCAGCAAATTTAAAGGATATATCTTCAAATATAGTCTCATTCTGAGGTACAAATTATGTGGGCTTCAACTTTACTTCTATTTGAGGTGAACCCAACTGTGACACTTATTTGGACTGGGGCTCAGCTGAGCACCCTAGTATCAGCAGCTGCAGTCCAATGGCCCATCAGCTGACCTGCTTTGGGGTCTCCGCTGAGATGACTTGCATCTGTTCCATGTGGTATCATCTTCTAGTAGGCTAGCTAGTCTTCTTCATGTGAGCAAAAGAATTCCTCAGAAGGATGGAGGAGGGAGGGAGGAAGGACAAAGAGGAGGAAGAGGAGGACAGAATGGGAGCAGTAAAAGGGAAGAGAGGGCAAGGGAGGAGGGGAAGGAGGGAGAGAGTAAGGGAGCATGCATGCACAAACCTCAGAGTACAGGGTCTTTTAGGTCTCTGCTTAGCTACTATCCGTTGGCCAAAGAAAGCCTTGTGGCCAAGCCCAGAGTCCATGTGAGAGGGTGCTATACATGAGTGTGGATAGATACAGGGAAGTATGATCATGGGGCCATTGGGGCTATCACACAACCCCAGGGCCCTGTGGCTGCTTCAGCTTTACCTCTATTTGATGTGAACCCAACTGTGAACTCAGACTGGACACTTGTTAGGATAACTGCCTAGGCATTCTTATTTCTCCTCTACAACCAGAACCTTGTTTTTCTCAAGGAGACCTACTTTGGAAGGTATCTAAGGCTCTTTCCAAGGGTATGCTGTTAGCACTGATCAAAGAATAGAAACCAGTTTATAGAAAGGAGAGTCTAAATGGAAATAGGTGGCCCCGAAAAGGCCTTTTCATCCTTAAGGCAGAGCTTAGAAATTGGGTGGTGCTGTTACTCCTAGAACCTTCAGGTTAGAACCCAACTCAACCAGCAAAAGAACTGACTGTTTTGGGTTGTGTAATCAGGGAGTCTGGAGTGTCTGTCTTCATATCTGGCTTGCTCCAGGTGTGGAACAGTGTCAAGTCACTGATGTCGTGCTCTGGCTCTGCTGTACTCATCCGAAGAGAAGTGTGAAAGCCCTGAGAGGTGGCCTGAACCAACACCTGGGCACATACATCTCCTATTCCTGGAGTATATATATCTAAAGTGGCATTTATTTACCATCTTCTATTTATTTTTCTTTTCACAGTGAGAAAATATTTAGTGAAATGCCCTCACAACAGGTAAGAATATTTTTGCTTTTATTTTCTTTAAATATTACCAAGAAATTGGTTAAATTTGTATCTTTACTTAAAGGTCTTCATATTAGTCCACAAATTGGCCTAAAAATGTGTGCCCCACATGATTTGCATATTTCCAGACTTCATGCTCTGCTTTCACTCCCAAAGGATCCAGAAAAAAGGTGGTTTCAAGCTGTCCGGCACCTGCTCTGGAGCACAGGCCCTCATTTAAAAAGGGGCTGGAAACTAGACTGAACCACTTGGATACCTTCTGACCACAATCACTCCTTATCTTTTCCCCCAAATGCTTGCTTGTTCTATGCCCCAGTCTGTAGAACACAGTCATCCTATATAATAAAATACTGTTATATGTAAATTGACTCTAACAGCAGAATGACCAGAACAACTGCCGGACCAGCCACTTTGAGGTACATTGACCATCTCTTGGTTCCATTCTCTGCCCGGCAGGCTCTGATCGCCTGATGGCTACCTGTGGCAGGGATGGGCCCATTGAGCAGGTGGGAACAGCCGACCTCTCAGTCCCTTCTCTCCCACCATCAGCTACCAATCACCGGATGGCGAACGGGGAACTGGGGGTAGTGATGATGGGGGATGGGGCCAGCTGTGAGAACCTGGGAAAGAGGGCCCTGATCACAGATCAGGCCTAGGGACTATACCAGAGCATGAATTTAATGGCAGGGCTTCTAGTTAATAACATATGTGCTAAAATGCTAGCTTTAGCTGGTCGGACAAACATCATGGTAAAATAATAGTTATAGTAAATATTGCAAACTCATAGTGTTTAAAAATGTGAGACTTTTGATCCAGGCAAAATGGCATAGGTCAGTTTGTCCCTGTTCTGCCCTGCTAAGCATAAACATAAACTTTGTAAATAATATGAGACACCAAAGGAGGACAATGAATGTTGGTTAAAGGAAAGTTATGAAAACCAAAGACAAAGGAAAAAAATCTCAAAACCAGTCAGAGAGAAATAATGTATTACCTATTAGAGGAACACAAATTTGAATGACAGCATGTTTTTCATCTGAATTCATAGAGGACAGAAAGAAATGGAACCACTTAAAAAATTTTTTTTTCAGTAATGTTAACCACTAATTTGATATCCAGAAATATTATCCTTTAGGAAAAAGGGGAACCCAACTCATTTTCAGATTAAGGGAAACTAAAAAAATCTGTCACTATCAGGCTTACTTTTAAAGAAATTCTTGAAATAAAAGAGAAAATCTTGGTGCATTAGAAAGGAAAAAGGAATAATGGAAGATAAATATGGGTAGTTAAGTAGGCTATTTTTTCCTCCTAAGTTTTAAAAATAATTTGATGATTAAAACAAAAATTATAAAGCCATCTGATACTCAAGAAGAGCATTATAATATTTAAAAGTGGGAAAGGTCAAGTGACCTAAATAGAAGTAAGGTTTACATACTTCACTGAAAGTGATAGAACATTGGTATAAGGAGATTTCAATATCCTACTCTTTCATTAAGATAAGTCTGAAAGAGAACATCAGAGTAGCTGTCCCTAGTGATCCCTATTGAACCCTGAGATAAAGAAAGCCATCCCAGAAGCCAGCACCAGAAGGCAAACCTCCTTCTCTCTCAGATTTCCTGCTGTTCTGTCCTCATCCCTGGCCTTGCTTTGCCTTTTTCCCTAGGGTGCTTGTGGTTCCCAGGAGCTGGAATTAATAGCACCCATGTGTTGCATGGTCACAGTTGGGGGAAGCATGTTTTTGGCTGAAGCAACATGCATGTACCATCAATGGAGAGTATCCCAAGGATGGAAGTAGATATACCATGCAAATAGTAATAATAAGAGAGGTTATAGCTAAAGTAATTTAAGATAATAGATAATTTAAGACAAGAAATATTACAAGAGACGAAGTTTCATAATTATAATGGATCTAAACATCAGGAAGATATAGTCATTATAAATCTATTAGTGGCCTGGTGCATGAAATTTGTACACATTAAAAGGGGATTAATTAGAGGAAATATTTTAATATTGCTATTTGCCCTTTCTCTATAATAGAAGTGTCAGAGATGAAAGAAAATTAATAAAATGTATATGAAAACCTTCTTTTTGTCAGAGTCTGGGGTGCACTGTGGGACCCATAGTCAAGTCCCTGCCCACTCATGGTGCCTTAAAATCATGCAAGATACAGACCCAGCCAGCCCCACCCTTGTCTAGCCCTGCCAGGTGGGGGGTGCAGCCTCAGGGCCCCTGTCAAGCCCCATATGGTGGGGGTGGGGAGCACAGCCTCAGGTCATCTGGTGCCAGGGTGGGGGACACAGCCTCAGGTCCCCTGGCCCAGAGAAGGAGGAACAGCCTGAGGTCCCCCATCAAGCCCTGCTGGGCAGGGGGTGTGGCCTGAAGTTCCCTGGCCTGGTGTTTGGGTGCGGGGTGTTGCATAAGGTCCCTGACAAGCCCTGCCAGGCAGGGGGTTCAGCCTTAGGTCCCTGCTGATTGCTCATTAAAACTTGTTACGAGAACTCAGTCTCTGCTGTGGGTGCATTCATCTTGTGTTACGGAAACTCCACCTTTGCTGAGGGCACAGGAATCTTGTGTTATGAAAACCCTGCCTCTGATGTGGGCACGGCAATATTGTGATGGTGTGATAGTCAATTTGCATATTTCCTCTTTATTAGATAGGATATGGACCTAAAAAAGAGCATCAGATACATGAAGCAAACACTGATATTTGAAAGATAAAGTAGTTCTTTTAGAATAATAGTTGATTCTATTGTTCCATTCTTAATAATTGATAGAATAGCTAGGTGGCAAATCAATAAGGGCATAGTAGATCAAGCAATTTGACCCCACACATAAAAATGCTCTACCCAATGACTACAGGATAAATTCTTTTCAAGTGTCTTTGAAATAATTCTTCAGAATAGACCAAATGCTAGGCCATTAAACAAAAATTAAGAATTCTTAGGAAAGAATACCATGGAAGGTGAGGGTCTAGAAATAAATTTCCTGAAAACCAACCTTCCTAAGATGCCTAGGGTACGCAAACCCCAGGGTATGTTAGAAATCATACAAAGTTTGTTCTCTTGCAAAAGCAGAATTAAATCAATGACAGAAAGAGATCTGGGAAATTGCCAAATGTTTTAAAATTTAAAATAACATATTTCCAAATAAAACCTGGGCCAAAAAAGAAATCACAAGAGAAATTAGAAAATATTTTGAATTAATGAAAATAAAAAGCCAATATACCAAAACTTATAGGATGCAGCAAAAGCAGTGCTTATACAAAAGGATTATGGTTTTAAATAGCTATACAGTATTAGATAGGAAGGAAGGTCTCAAATCAGTAACCTAACTTTTCACAATAAGAAACTAGAAAAAAGTGCAAGTAAAATAAAAAATAAGCAGCATAAAGGATATAATAAAGATTAGAACAGAAATCAGGGAGAACCAAGATGGTGGCATTGATAAACATGGCTACTCACTGCCTCCTATAACCACATCAAAATTACAACTAAAATACAGAATCACCATCATTTCCAACCATCTGGAATCTTGCTGAATGGAAGTCCTACAATTATAGAAGTAAAGAAGAAAGCACATTGAGACTAGTAGATGTGGGTGGAGATGTGGAACAGGCTGGTCTGACACATGAATGGCATTTTTTTTTTTAAATCAGAAGGGGT
Organism: Lasiurus cinereus; assembly: GCA_011751065.1. Classification (NCBI taxonomy): domain Eukaryota; kingdom Metazoa; phylum Chordata; class Mammalia; order Chiroptera; family Vespertilionidae; genus Lasiurus; species Lasiurus cinereus. The sequence goes on from JAAGEH010000021.1 coordinate 7,699,469, forward strand.
ATTTTCACTGTGGAGGTCTCCTGTGAGAAGCAAGGGGTTCCAGCCTCACACCAGCCCCCAAGATCAGGGTTTCATAGTGGGAAGAGAAGCCCTGTAACTTTGGGTTGTTAAAACCAGAAGGGATTGTGGCTGAGTGACACAGAGGCTGCTGGAGAACCAAGCAGTTCCTCTTAAAGTGCCAGAACACAAACTTACACAGGCTTGCTCTCTCTGAGCTCCAGCACTGGGCAGTGGCTTTGGGGGATCCAGAGACATATGGGGAGGAACTAGATTGTCTGGCATTGGGGCAGGAACTAGGGATGCTCACAGGGGTCATTGTTCTTATGCTGGAACTTCCTTCTTTTGCTGACTGGAAACCATATCTGAGTTTCTATCAAACTGACTCACACTATTTGTTCCACCCTGGTGATCCTCTGAGACCCTGTCCCATCCAATTTGCAGCCCCAACCAAACTGTTTGTAGTGGCTTTTCCATATGAATGGCCTTTCCTGGCTCAGGCTTCAGAGTTTCCTAAAATCTCTCAAATAAGCAGCAGCTGGTGTCAGCATTCCCTTTACCTATCATAAGAGGCCCATGATCCAGCACTAGCACCAGCCTGCCTTGCTTCACAGTTTGACCTCACCAGGGCTCTTTCAAGCTCAATACAAGTAGCAGCCATCTGAAGATTGCTCTTTAGCTCCTTCTGGGTGGCCCCAGGCAGTGGCTGACTTTACATCTCCTGGGAGGCCCCAGAGCCAGTGCACCCATGGAGTTTCAGACCATGCCAGATTACAACTCTACATATCCACACATGACACATTCAAGGGGTGGACACAGTGAGCACCAAAGTCACACTGAAACAAGTCCTGTTCTGTAGGGGTGTCTCTAGCATAACAGCTCTTCCACTGTAGTCACATAACCAATTGGCCTGGAGGTCAATTCCTCCTAGTGATGTCAACAGTAATCAAGGTTCAACTACAACAAGACTGTGCATACAGTCCACACAGGTGTTCAACTAGAGTGCCCAGCTCAGGTGACTGGGGAGGCTGAGCAATAGGGTCCTATAGGACACTTATTACACAAGGCCACTCTACCAATTCCAGGAGACATAGAAACTCTACCTAATATATAGAAACAAACACAGGGAAGCAGACAAAATGCAGAGACAAAGAAACATGCCACCAATGAAAGAACAAAAGAAATCTCTATGAAAACAGTGAGATAAAACAGAAGAAAGCAAACTACAGGATGCAGAGTCCAAAACCATGGTTGCTCATGGTTGATAAGGTTATTCAATGATCTTCATAAGAGCTTCAAGGAACTGAGTGAAACTTTCAAGGATCTTAGTGAGAATTTCAGACATGAAAAATGTACAGTCAGAAAGTAACCATACACTGAAATAAGGGATAATTTATAAGGATTCAAATGTAGAGTAGAAGATTATGAGAATCAAATCAGCAATTTTAATATGAAAAAGTAAAATGAATGAGAAGAGGAAAAAGAAAAAAGTATTCAAAAATATGAAAATAATGTAAGGAACCTCTTGGACAACTTCAAATGTACCAACATTTCATATTATGGGGGTGCCAGAAGAAGAAGAGAGAGAGCAAGATATTGAGAACTTATTTGAAGTAATAATGACAGAAAACTTCCCATACCTGGTGAAATAAATAGACTTACAAGTCCAGGAAGCACAGAGAGTCCCAAAGAAGAGGAACCCAAAGAGGCTCACACCAAGACACATCATAATTTAAATGCCAAGGGTTAAAGACAGAGAAATAATCTTAATAGCAGCAAGAGAAAAGTAGTTAGTTATCTACAAGGGAGTACTCACATGACTGTCAGCTGATTTCTCAAAGAAAGTTTGCTGGTCAGATGGGAGTGGCAAGAAATATTCAAGGTGATGAATAGCAAGGACCCACAACCAAGATTACTCTACCCATCAAAGCTGTAATTTAGAATTGAAGGTCAGATAAAGAGATTCACAGACAAGAAAAAGCTAAAGGAGTTCATCACCACCAAACCAGTATTACATGAAATGTTGAAGGGCATTCTTGAAGAAGGAGAAGGAGGAGGAGGAAGAGACAGAGGAGGAGGAGGAGAAGGAGGGGGAGGGAGTCATCAATAAATACATACCTATCAACAATTAAATCTAAAAATAAAAATAAATGACCAAGAATTTAATGGACAAACTGATGAATAAAATAGAACTAGAAGTATGGAAATAGGGAACAGACTGATGAATCTCAGAGGGAAGGGGGAGAGGGGGTAAGAAGAAATTAACCAAAGATCTTATTTGCATATGCATTACCTATGGGTACAGACAATAAGGTGGTGAAGGCCTGGGGCAGTGTGAGAACAAGGTGAAGAGTGTAATGGGGGAAGGGAAAGGCGGTTATCTCTAATACTCTCATCAATTAGGAGGAAAAAAAAACACACAGAAATCCATGATATGGAAAACACACACACATCCTATATAATAAAAGGCTAATATGCAAATAGACCAAATGGCAGAACAACCAAATAACCAGTTGCTATGATCACCAGGGGGCATGCGTGGAACATTGCAGGCATCGGCCATCGTGGGATGGTGGAGTAGATGAGTGGGGATGCCAGACCAAGGCAGGGCACCAGACACTATCATTGGAGCAAGCCTCTGGTGGTTACTGAAAATTCTTTGCTCCTGCATGCTGCAGTCCCGCCTGGCACTTGCACCTGATGCTGGTGCTGGTCCTGTTTGCACTCACTGCCAGCATCACAGTCACCTATCACACCCACTGCTGGCACCTGGCAAGGGCCCTGATCCCTTGACGTCATCAGCGGGTGTGAGCAGCAGCTTCCAGCCCCAATTGCCCCTCAGTGCTTCTCCACCTACCCATGCTTCTGAGGGGAATTGAGGCCAGCAGCCTCCTCTCACACTTGCTGCCAGTACCAGAGCTGCTGCTCATACCCACTGCTGGCACCGGCCCCACTTGCACCACAGCTGGCACTGAAGCAGCCACTAGCAACCACTGCTGGTGTCCAGCACTGGTCCCAATCGCTTAGCACCATCAGTGGGTATGAGCAATGGTTGCCAGCCTGATAACCCCTGAGGACTTCTCCTCCTTCCCCTGCTCCTGAGGGGCAATCGGGACAGCAGCTGCCACTGGCACCCACTGATAGCACTGGCTCAAATTGCTTTATGCCTTCAGCGGGTGTGAGTGGGGCCAGCACCATCAGCACATTGGAGTGGCTGCAGTGGGAGGGGGTGGGTGAGGGTGCAGAGGATGATCTGAGACCTACCCCTGTGCCTACTGCAGCCTCGAAGTCCATAGTTCCTTTTAAGGTGCATAAATTTGTGCACTGGGCCCCTAGTTCTATCTAATAAAGGAGAAATATGTAAATTCACCATACCTCTACCACACCCACAAGCCATGCCCACCAGCCAATTAGGAGCAAGTATGCAAATTAACCGAAAAAAATATGGCAACCGCCACAAAGCTGGAGCAAGCAGGAGGCTTAAGTTGCTCCTGGAGATGGAGGAAGCCAAGCTTCCTGCCTGTGCTGGCTGGCCCTGGCCTCCACTCAATACTACAAAGTTTCAATTATAGAAGACAAATAAATCCCAAGTACCAGGGCCTCAGCTTGGGTCGCCAGGGGGTGTAGCCAGCCTGAAAACCACCACAGGCCCCTCACTGAGGCCATCCCATGGCCCAAGGGAATCCTCACCCTGATCCGGGACACCCTTCAGGGCAAACCAGCCAGCCCCCACCCAAGCACCAGGCCTCTATCCTATCTAATAAAAGAGTAATATGCAAATTGACTGTCATTACAACACACAAGGTGGCTGTCCCCATGTGGACACAAGATAGCCACCATAAGATGGCCAGTAGGGGAAGGCAGTTGGGAGAGACCAGGCCTGCAAGGGAGGGCAGTTGTTGGCAATCAGGCCTGCAGGAGAGGGCAGTTGGGAGGGATCAGGCTGCAGGGGAGAGCAGTTAGAGTTGACCAGGCCTGCTGGGAAGGGTAGTTCATGGTGACCAGGCCTTCATTGGCAGGCAGTTAGGGGCAACCAGGTCAGCAGGGGAGAGCACTTAGGGGCAATTAGGCTGGCAGGGGAGCAGTTAGGTATCAATCAGGTGGCAGGGGAGTGGTTAGGGTGTGATCCGTCTGGCAGGCAGAAATGGTTAGGGGCAATCAGGAAGGCAGTCAGGCGAGCAGTTGGGAGACAGCAGTCCTGAATTGTGAGAGGGATGTCCAACTGCCCATTTAGGTCCGATGGGCAGTCTGACATTGCTCAAGGGGTTCCAGACTGGAGAGGGTAGAGGCTGGGCTGAGAGAAACACCCCCTCCATGCCCAAATTTCATGCACCAGGCATCTAGTAGAAATATAATGAAAACAAAAGTTGGTTCTTTGAAAAGTTCAATAGAATTTACAAACCTTAAGTTAGACTGTCCATGAGAAAGAGAGAGAGAGAGCTGGGGGGGGGGGAAAGGGAGGGGCAAGGAGAGAAAAAAACCCCAGTTACCAAAATTGGTAAGGAAAACAGAAAGTTAGACCCTACAGAAATTTCAAGGATCATAAAGAAAAATTATGAAGAAGTTTATTGTAACAAAGTAGACAACATAGATGAAATGAAAAAAAAATCCTAGAAAGACACAAATTACCAAAACCAATTAAAAAAGAGAGCTATAATTTGAATAAACCTGTAATAAATCAAGAAATTGAATTGTTATTGATTTGTTAGCTAAAACTTTCCAACCAAGAGAAGCCCAGATCCACATTGCTTTACTGGTGAAGTATATCAAGTATTACAGAAAAATGAATGCCAGTCCTTCCCAAAGTCCTTGAAAAAACTTGAGAAAGCAGATGGTATGAGGCAAAAGCACTCTTCACGACTCAGTAAGAAGATGGTAAATACAATTAAAAATGGACAAAAGATTTGAGTAGATATTTTCCTGAAGAACGTATAGAAATGACTAACAAGTTTGTGAAAATATGTTCAATATCATTAGCCATCAGAGAAATGCAAACCAAATCACATGTGATGCCACTATGCACCCACTGCAATGCTGTTGTAGAAAAGTCAGCAGTGTCATGTCTTGTCGGGATGGGTAAGACTGAGACCCTGTGGACTGCTAAGTGGTGGGAATGATAAGTGGTGTAGCCACTTGAAAAACATTTTGGTGATTTCATAAAATGGCAAACATAAACTTATCAAACTACTGAGCAATTACACTCATAGGAATCTACCCCAAGAGAAAGGAAAACATGTGTCTACAAAAAGACATCCATGGGGCTGTTCATAGCTGCTGTATTCATAGTAACGGAAGCTGGGAAAACCTAAATATATGAATCCACTAGTGTAGAAGTAAACACAATTTAGTATATCCATCCAAGGAAATGCCATCTGATAAAAAAAGAAAAAGAAAAAAGGAACAACTGATGTATGCTACAACATGCATGGGCATCAAAAACATTAATCTAAGTGAGAGAACTCAAATACAAAAAATTACATATTGTATGATTCTATTTGTTTGAAATGCCCAGAAAATGTAACTCTATGGAGACAGAAAGTAGATTAGTAGTTGCTTAGCACTGAAGGTAGAAATAAGGATTAACTGTAAATTAGAGGGAACTTTTGGGGGATGAGTGAAGGTGCTAAAACTGTATTGTAGTGATGATTGCATCATTTTATAAGTACGCTAAAATTATTGAATTGTATACTTATGATCAGTTGACTTTATGGTAAGTAAATTATACCTCAAGAAAACTACATGCTTCTTTTTAGAATATATGTCCCATCGGGCTTCAAGGACCGGCATTGGAGATGGGGGTGGGGAGGAGGTTGTGGCTGTGTGGCCGGAGGCTGGAGAGTAGCCTGCAGAGTTCCTGGGGATGCTGAGATCCCTGTCTGACCTTTCCATGTTACCACGCAGTGCCAGGGGCTCAGGCTGTTCCCCTCCCTTCCCAGGCCCTCTCCTTCACTTGCCCCATTCTGAGCTGGTGCTGTCTGAGGCTAGAAGTACAGGAGAGGGCATTATCCCAGCCTTCCAGCATTGGGGTTTGGGATTCCTACTAGAGGTCAGGTCTGACCACAGTCCCTAAATGCTGTCCCCTCAGCCAGCTGGTGCCGTCAGCGGACTGGTTGGGGGGCCCTGAGTTGAGCTCTCCCCCATGAGCCTGATTTCTGTTAGGCCAGCCCACAGACCTATCTGCCTCTGGAAAGCCTTCCTGTATTCCACTGTACCCCCGAACCCTGAAGGGGCCAGCCCTACTCCTGCAAACCTGGAAATGGGTTGCCCTGACTTCCATTGTCTGCGTAGATTAGAACCTCTTCCAATTTGACTAGATGCAGCCCAGGTCCTTGTCACGGTACCTCACTGTGAAGTCAGGCTGTACCTTGGCTGTGTGCTCCCATCTCTGTCCGGCCAGTGGCTCCAGATCCTGGCTCCACCATCTGAGCTGTGGCAGTGGGCAGCGAGGACCTTGGCATCTCAAAGTTTGGTCCAGACAAATGTCCTTCTCGGTCCTCTTAATCACTCCTCCGAAGGAAGAATGGCAGAGAGTACAGGACCAGGGCAAGGTGCTAGGGGAGGGATTCTCAGGAAGGGGCCACATGCTGGTTGGAGCCTGAAGTTGCTTGCGGGGGCCTTGTCAACTGCCTGGCCAGAACCTGAAGGCTCTAGAGAATTCCATGGCTTATTGAGAGAAGTCAATGGAAAGAAAATAAGTCTCATCCTGAGTTTGTGTCACCTATGAAGTCAGAAGTTGCCCTGACCTTCAGGTTGGGCAGTGCTTTTTCCCACAGCCAAGTGTCCTGGAGCAGCGGCCTGACATTCTCCACCACCCAGCAAAGCAGCTTGAATGCAATTCACATGTGTATGCAGCTGTGATGGGTCCCCACCCTCCACACCTGAGTGGGTTCAGATGCCTTTCTTCCTGTAAGCCTATTGTTGCAAGAATGGACAAGGGCACGGAAGAGGTGGTTCCCAGCTGGGGCATTTCCTGACCCTTAGTTTGACCTCTTCTTATGGCTTTGAGATGACAAAGAATTTGCAAATGGGAAACATTAAACTATGTTACCTGTGCCGATGGCAGCTACAGCTGAAGTAGGCAAACCTTCTGCATGCCTCTGGTGCACACTTTCTCACACACGTGGGCAGAGACTCCATGTGTTGGGTAAGTCATAGGACAGCTTCTCTGCTTTTGAGCTTAGTTTGAAGCATTCTGCAGTCTTTTCTGAACCATCACATATTTTTAAACATACCCTGACAATCGAAGTATGGCATCTAATTAACAAATGATTCACTCAGAATATTAGAATGAAAGCAGGCTTACAATTTCAAAAAGAATGCAAAGCTGTGTGCATGGAAGGTAGATGTGTAATGCACTGCTCTGTTGATGCAGTATGGGGTAATGGTGTTACATTCCCTCCTTCTCTGAAAGGCATCTGCTGTGGTGGCTCGAGGCTCTGGGGCCAGGCTGCCTGGGCTGAGTCCGGTACTGAGTCCGGCACTGCTACTGGTTGCTGTGTGCCTTTGAGCAGTTTTTCAGTGTCTCTGATAAGATGGGACGATGATGCCCTAGCACCGTGGTCGGAAAACTGCGGCTCACGAGCCACATGCAGCTCTTTGGCCCCTGAGTATGGCTCTTCCACAAAATACCATGGCCTGAACAAGTCTATTTTGAAGAAGTGACATTAGAAGGAGCTTAAGTTTAAAAAATTTGGCTCTCAAAAGAAATTTCAATCGTTATACTGTTGATATTTGGCTCTGTTGACTAATGAGTTTGCCGACTACTGCCCTAGCACATAGCGCTGCTGGGCAGATTAAATGAGTTAGTGCCTGGTGCATGCTGAGATCCATGCAGGTGGCTCTATTATCATTTAGTCATTACTTACGAGTGAGTCTTCTGCACAGGACGCTTGTAAGGCCCACAGAGCAAGGACAGAATAACATGGCCCAGGCCCTTGAGGTCTGTCAAATGGGAGACCCAGAGAGGCAACATTATGACAGCACCTCAGAAGGCCCACAGAGCTATCACAGCACCCAGAGGAGTTTCTCCTAATGGTCTAGGGTCTGGGGTGACAGGGGTGTCTTGCTGGAGATGAGATTTGGGCCCAGCATGAAGGGTGAGTGTCCAAGGAGAAGAGAACTGGTGCGAACAGATGAAGAAGCAGGGAGAAAAGCAGAGCAGGGAAAAGGCCTGGGCTGGAGGTATGGCTCCTGGGAGTGAAGAGCCTGGAGGTTCTGGAAGAGAGAAGGGAGGAGAGGCGGGAGGAAGGCAGGGCCAGGTGCCCAGGGACGGCAGTCTATTAACAACAGAAACCAAGCCTCACTTTCATTCCATCCACGTTCGGGCCACAGTGCTGAGCATGGACATGCACCACCTTCACTTCCCAAAAGCCCGTCAGTGGGTGCTGGGCTGGGCCCGTTCAATAGATGAAAATTGACATGAGAGTGGATGATGCTGAGCTGCCCTCCCATGGAAGCATAGGGCAGCCAGGATGCCAACCCAGGCCGCCTGGCAGCAGAGCTGACGTGATCCCAGGTGTGCATGGAAGCTGAGAGCAGTCTAAGTTATCACACACATGAGCCAGGAGGAGATGCTGCAGGAAGTTGGTTCCCACAAGGAGCAGTGGGAAGGGTGCAGCTGTGGGTGGACATGGCTGTGGGTGCAGGTGCGGCTGAATGTGGAGGTGAGGGGGAGGGGAGGGCTGCCACTGCCATGCATCCCAGACTTTGAAAGCCCAATGGCAGCAGACCTGGGTGCAGGGGGAGCACCTGTTATTGTTGATGCCAGTGAGTTGCCACCATAGTTGCTGGGACCAGCTTTCATCAGTGGACATTTAGCACTTTCCGGTGCAGGATTCAAGGTTGTGGGGTAGTGAGTGAGCCACATGCAGCCTTGGCAAAAGGAGCACCGAGAGCTTGAAAAGGAATGAAGGGCCCAATCCCCAGGACGAGGGTCAGGGCTCTCAGGTGTGACCTGGAGGTGCAGGTAGGAAGGGAGGAGGCATGTGGGCGCTCCTGAAGGTAAAGGGATCAGCTTAACACGACTTTCAAGGCCTTTGTGGAGTTGCAGGATCAGACGGAGAAGGTCCGGGATGCCAGCCTGGATGATGCTGGCTGGACAAGCACCCACCTCCGTCTGCCCCACTCACAGCTCCCCACGGGCTTCCTGGGACAGGTGCTGGCATCCCCAATGTCCAGTCAGACCCCGCCAATCTCTGCAACCCGAGACAGGTGCTGTGCCAGGGATGAGGCATGCCCACTCATTCAGCAGCAAGAAGATTAAACAGCCCCTTGAGGCATCATTTGACTCAATTCCTATGCTGAGGTCAGAGATTGCCCTGGACTAAAGGGGTGACGGTTAGATGTGTGAGGGCGAGGGCCCCTCCAAGAGCAGCTGCTGCAACCCAGGTGACCTTAGTGACCTCAAGGGAGTGAGGAGGACCTGGAGGGAGTGAGGCCATGCTGACCCAGGCCAGAGCGCAGCACTGCAGTGTCACCCCTTAGCCATTTAGTGAATGGACCCCAGTTAGGAAGGGGTTGTGGCTGGGCTGTGGTTTCTTTCACAGGGCAGCTCGGTTTATGCTGTCTCACTTGCTTTTTCTGCTCCCCAGCCCTGAGCTCTAGGGGCGAAGTGGGCTCTCCCTTGCCCACTTCCATTTGGGCACTGGCACACCTTCTTCCAAACAATTCCAGGGACAGGAGCGTGCTACCCTCCCCTGCTGCCCACTCTCGGGCCAGATGGGCCCTGGATCTTGGGCCCCAACCACTGCTCCTGCCTCTTGACCCTGGCACTCAGGTGGGCTCCCTCTCCTCCTGCATGGCAGACGTAAGAGCAGTTGTAAGAGTTCTGGGAGCTCCCTACCCTAATTTAGTACCAAATTAAAATTGGTGGGTGCTGGCGTCGCCTTCTAGTACCTTCTCTATAGAGAGCTGCATTAACGTGGCTCGGGCACTGCGATCTGACTCGATTTACCATCTTGCTGCCCCAGTTTTTTTTTTTTTATTGATTTTTTACAGAGAGCAAGGGAGAGGGATAGAAAGTCAGAAACATCTCAGAAACATCGATGAGAGAGAGACATTGATCAGCTGCCTCCTGCACGCCCCATTGTGGAGATGCGCCCGCAAGCAAGGTACATGCCCCTGACTGGAATCGAACCTGGAACCTTTCAGTCCACAGGCCGGCGCTCTATCCACTGAGCCAAACCGGTCTCGGCCAAGTTTTTTTATTCTCTGCTGTCTGGCCTGGGCCCAGAGTCCTTACTGAGGGCCAAGGAGGCAGGCCAACCTGCAGTCCCAGGCCCCCTCCTAGACCCTGAGGCTGACTTTCCTGTCGGGGTCAGAGGCTTGGATGCCAGGTTCTTTTCACAGTGCCTTTTGTGGAATAATGAAAAACATAGCTGTTGTCAACTTCAGAATGTGGTTGTTCACTATCTGGTCAACACCTGGCAAGGTCACGAGTGCCTGCTTTACCTGGTGTCCAGGGCAGCATTCTTGCTCAGGGTGCAACCTGTACCTCCTTCCCTGCCTGCCTGCTCTGCCCAGCCCTGGTACTGGTGTGGCGCCCCTGTTCTGGGCCAGCCAGAGGGCATGCCTTTCCTTAGGGCCATGACATGCCACCACCAGATGGCCATGAAGTGCCCAGACCACCCTGTACCCACATGACAAATAGTAGGGTCCATGCTATCTGGCATTTCATGCTCCTTCTAGTTTAGGCCCCACTATCTCATCTGACCCTCAAGACAATCCTGTGAGAAGGATAGCAAGGTGGTGGGATGCGGCTCAGGGAAGTGAGAGACTTGCCCAGGGTCATCCCTCTGCCACTGGTCTGAGGTCCATTCACTAAATCTGGCCTCTGTGGGCCACAAAACAGAGGTGGGACAGAGGCTGCCATGAGAAGCTGCCGGGCAGTCACCTTGCCCATGTCACCAGGGCCCCACCCTTGATGGAGCCGGAAAGACTGCCCTGTTCCCACAGATCATACTTCCCTCCACTCCCACACCTCTCACTTCATCAGAACCTCCAGCTTGAGTCCTACCTGCTTTGGTTTGACTGACACTCTTCCTTGAGTCAAAGACAAAACACAGTTCTCTTCCAACCAAGATACAGAGTAACTTTCTGCAAGTGGATCCTAAAGTGGGCTCTAGTCAAACATTCCCCCGAGCCTCATGGCTCAGTGGGACATGTAAGACCCAAGAGAAATGTTGCCTCATGCAGTTGAGTTTCCATTGCTGCAACACGAATCAGAACGAGATCTAGTTAGTGTGGTTTTGGAGGAAACTGGCGATGACAGGGCAGATCCTTCCCATTCACTTGAGTCCCGGCATGAGGGCTAAGTTCCATCAGTGATGCCCAGAGTCGTCACGTTTTATGAAAGCACTAAGGCATAGTACCGGAGAAGAGGAGAGGAAGGGGACTGCTACTTGATTCTTCAGGGTGTGAGGTACAGCTGGAGGGAAGATGCAGCCTCAGAGGTGAGAGACAAAAAGCAAATATTGAATGGTTTTAGCTAAAAAGAAAAATATATATTGTGCTTAATTAAAAGGAAAAATCGGAAGGGCATTGGGGAGAATACCTGGGGCAGTCATGTCAGCCTGGTGACAAGGTGTGTGAATGTCTGTGAGAAGCATGCAGGTCCTGACCAATAAGCAGACATCCACACAGCCCTCCTAATGCAGAGATAGTCAGCCGGCCAGCGAGTGTCATCCTCACCAGCAATCAGAAGTGTAAGGGGAAGGGGATCCCACTCCTCTTCATTAAATGAGTAATTTTTAGGCTGATAAACCTGATGTTAAATAGGATGAAAACCTCTGTTGACAGAGTGGCTCTAAAGTAGGACCAACGTATCATAGATCATATTGACAGTGGGCATTAAATATCCTTGAAAATGGTCTATGTAACTGGTACTTCCAGCTCTAAGAATCCAACCTAAAAACAAGTCTAGGAATAGAAACGAATTGGCACATGTACATTTATAACATTATAATTTATACTAAGGACCCAGTGCATGAATTTGTGCATCTTGAAAGGAACTGTGGGCCACAAGGCTGTGGTGGGCACAGGGGTGGGTCTTGGCCCATCCTCCATGCCCCTGCCCAACCCCTCCTGCTGCAGCTCCAGGTCCCCTTTTTGCCAGCAGCCTTGCTCCTGCCTCCTCTGTTTACATGTACTAACAGCATGGGCCTGGCGCCAGCCGCAGGTGCAAGTGGGGCTGGTGCTGGCAGTGGGTAAGAATGGCAGCTGCCAACCCTGATTGCCCCTTAGGAACAGGGGGAGGTGGAGAAGTCCTGAGGGGTGATTGGGGCGAGCAGCCACTGCTCACACTCACAGACAGCACCAAGCAATTGGGGCCAGTGCCAGACATGCAGGAGTGGGTGCTAGTGGGGCCTGCACCAGCAGTAGGTGTGAGCACTGGGTGGGACCACGGTATGCAGGAGCAAAGAATTTTCAGTAACCACAGAGGCTTGCCTTGATGACAGCGACTAGCACCCTGCCTTGGTCTGGTGTCCCCACTCACCTGCTTTACCATCCTGCTGCAGCTGACACCCGCCATATTCTACGCATGCCCCCTGGTGGTCAGCTCATGTCATAGTGACCTGTTGTTCAGTTCGGTTGTTCCACCGCTCAGTCTATTTGCATATTAAGATTTTTATACACACACACACACACACACACACACACACCTAGAGGTCTGGTGCATGAAATTCATACAATTCATGCACGGGAGGTGGGTAGACGCTGTCCTTCAGCCCAGCCTGCTTTCTCTCCAATCTGGGACCCCTTGAGGGATGTCTGACTGTCCATTTAGGCTTGATCCAGGTAGGATCGGGCCTAAATGGGCAGTCAGACATACCTTTCATAATCCTGGACTGCTGGCTCCCAACTGCTCACTTGCTTGCCTTTCTGATTGCCCCTAACTGCTTCTGCCTGCCAGCCTGAACATCCCCTAACCACTCCCCTGCCAGCCTGATTGATGCTAACTGCTTCCCTGCCTGCCTCTTTGCCCCTAACTGCCCTCCCCTGTGAGCCTGGTCACCTCTAACTGGCCTCCCCTGCACCCTGATCACCCCCAACTGCCCTCCCTTGTAGGCCTGGTCCCTGCCAACTGTCCTCCTGTGCTGGCCATCTGTGGTGGCCATCTTGTGTCCACATGGGGGCAGGATCCTTTGATCACATGGGGGCAGTCATCTTGTGTATTGGAGTGATGGTCAATCTGCATATTACTCTTTTATTAGATAGGATAGAGGTCTGGTGCATGGGTGGGGGCCAGCTGGTTTGCCCTCAAGGGTGTCCTGGATCAGGGTGGGGGTTCTCTTGGGAGGTAGAGTGGCCTGGGCAAGGGGCCTGTGGTGGTTTGCAGACTGGCCACATCCACCAGCGATCCAAGTGGAGGCCCTTGTATCTGGGATTTATTTATCTTCTACAATTGAAACTTTGTAGCCTGGAGCAGAGGCAAGCCTTCTGCTGCACAGCCATTGACACTTCATTGCCTTAAGCGTAGGCCTGGGCGCTTGGCTTCCTCCATCACTAGGGGCAACTCAAGCCTTCCTCTTGCTCTCTCTGTGGCCATAGCCATCTTGGTTGGGTTAATTTGCATACTTGCTCTGATTGGCTGATGGGCATGGCTGGTATAGTGGAGATATGGTCAATTTGCATATTACTCTTTTATTAGATAGGAGATATAATAAACTGGGAAACAAATCAGAAGTTTAGAAGTCAGGGGATGGCTAAGTAAACAATAGTATATCTTCTCACTGGAATAGTATTAGGATACAACAATAAAAGAGATGTATAAAAAATAAAAAGAAAAGTGCAAAATTGAAATATAATGCAATAAAAAAAATGGTATAAAAAACAAGGAAGGTTTGAGAACTTATGTCTACCCAAAAACCTGAACATGATGTTTATGGTAGCTCTGATCTTACTTGCCAAAACTTGGAAGCTGCTGTGATGCCCTTCAGTAGGTGAGTGGATAAGTAAACCCAGTACATCCAGACCATGGGATTTCTTTCAGGGCTAAAATGAAATGAGCTACAAGCCAGGAAAAGATGAGAAAGAAATTTAAATACACACTACAAAGTGAAAAGGCTACGTACTGTAGGGTTCCACCTATACAACATTCTGGAAAAGGCAAAACTGTGGAGAGAATAAATAGACCATGGTTGGCAGGAGTTGAGTGGTGGGAGGGATGAAGAGGTGGAGCACAGAGGGTTTCTATGGCCCTGAAACTGTTCTGTAGGGCACTGCCATGGACACACTACACTATATTCTTCTAAACGCATAGGATGTGCACCACCAAGAGGGAACCCTAAGGTAAATTTTGTACTTTGGGTAATACTGATGTGTCAATGTAGTTTTATCCATGATAACAAATGTACCACTTGGGTAGGAGATATTGCTAACAGGGGAGGAGGATATGCATCTGGGGAAGGGGGAGGGGGCGAAATCTCTCAATTTTGCTATGAACCTAAAACTTCTCTGAAGAATGAAGACTATAGCCCAGCTGGTGTGGCTTAGTGGTTGAGTGTCAACCTATGAACCAGGAGGTCACCGTTCCATTCCTGGTCAGGGCACATGCCCAGATTGTGGGCTCAATTCACAGTAGGGGCTGTGCAGGAAGCCGCTGATCAATGATTATCTCTCATCATGATGTTTCTGTCTCTTATCTCTTCCTCTCCCTTCCTCTATGAAATCAATAATGTGTATGTGTGTGTGTATATATATATATATATATATATATATTTAAATGAAGTATAAGAAAAACACAACAAGAGGAAAAGCCTAAAAAATAAAGGTTTGTGTTAGGTATTTTTGCAGCTTGTGTTTTGGTTATGATAGACTTATTTTCTTTTTTATCCATGCCTGTAATTACCATTTTAAAACATGATACCTAGCTGGTTTGACTCAGAGGATAGAGTGTCAGCCCACAGACTGAAGGGTCCCAGGTTTCATCTCAGTCAAGGGCAAGTACCTCTGTTGGAGGCTCAATCCCCAGCCTTGATTGTGGCACATGGGGGGAGCAACCAATTGATTTGTCTCTGTCACATAGATATGTCTCTTGCTCCGTCTCTCCTCCCTACCACCTTCTCTAAAAAACAAATAAATACATAAATAAATAAAATAAAACATGAACATATATTAATTTATAATAGAAACACCTAACCCACTGAGGCATATCAGCCAGTTAAACTTGTTTAAAGTATCTATAATAATAAAAGCATAATATGCTAATTAGACCGGACAGCTGAATGACCTTCTGGAGATCATTCCAGATGTCCTTCTGGATGAAGCTGCCATGGTGGAGCCAAGGCTGAGGTGGTTAGGGGTGATCATGTAGACAGGTGAGCAGTTAGCAGCAGGCAGAGTAGTTAGGGGTGGTCAGGCAAGCAGGCAGAAATGGTTAGGGGTGGTCAGGCAAGCAGGTGAATGGTTAGGGGTGATCAAGCAGACAGGTGAGCAATTAGGGGCAATCAGGCAGGCAGGTGAGTGGTTAAGGATGATCAGGCAGGCAGGCAGGCAGGCAAACAGTTAGGAGCCAGTGGTCCTGGATTGCAAGAGGGATGTCCAACAGCCAGTTTAGGCCCAATACCACAGGGATCCTGCTGTCAGACATCCCCCGAGGGGGTCTCAGATTATGAGAGGGTGCAGGCCTGACTGAGGGAGCCCTCCCTTGTGCACCAGACCTCTAGTCTATAATAATAAAAGTGTAATATGCTTATTAGATTGGACAACATTTCAGACAAAGCCGGGGCTGTGAGGGCTGAGCCCCTTGCACAAATTTCATGCACTTGCCCTACCTGGTTTGACCCAGCCTGGCCTGTTCTCTGTCACAGTGTGGGAGCCCTGTGATCCATCACCCCAAAGAGGTAGTCCACACCCACCCATCCAGGGCTCCTTGATGGATTGCCCCAAAGAGGTAGGCCAGAGCTGGGGAAGGCCTGTAGACATCCATGTGCCTGTGAACCTCTAGGTCAGCACAGGCCTGGGGTAGGGGGAGAGAGACACGAGCCTCATGTCTCCAGGCAGGCACAGGGGATGGGGACACAAGCCTCACATCCCATGGCCTGTTGCTGGGGTCAGGGATGCAAGCCTCATGCCTCCAGCCGGCACAAGGGGCAGGAATGCAAGCCTCACATACCAGGGCCTGTTGCTGGAGGTGGGGATGCAAGCCTCATATGTCTGGGCCAGTGCAGGCGGTGAGGATGCAAGCCACACGTCTGGGGCCCATTGCTGGGTTGGGGACATGAGCCTCTGGGCCGGCTCAGGGTGTGGGGAAGCAGCCTGCTGATCTGTCATTATGTGACAGCATCCCGGCCAATTTGCATATTACCCTATTATTAGATAGCTATATAGTGATTCCTTTCCCTATCCTGCTTCTGTTTATTCCTCAGCACCCCAGTCTAAGGAACCACTATTTTTAAATTCATATAAATACATGCAGAGTTTCTTTATGCATGTATATGGAGATATTAATATATATATTCTATTGTCTCCAATTTGTATTAAAAATTATCACATTTTACACAGTTTCCAGAACTAGGTTTTTTTCACTTAACATTGTATCTTTTCTCATCAGTACACAATGGCATCTTCATTCCTCCTATAGCTGCAGGGACTCCCAGTGTGAATTTGTGGAGTCCCCACATTTCCTCAGCTAGTCCCTTGCTGAGGGACAATTAGGTTGTTTTCCATCTGTTGCTGTCACCCACAGGACTGTAATGCCTCATACATACATTTTCATACATGTGAAAGGATAGCCACAGAATAAATTCCTGGAGGTGCAATTGCTAGGTCAAGAAGTAGAAGCCTTGTCCTAGCTGGTTTGACTCAGCAGACAGAGCATCAGCCTGTGGACTGACAGGTCCCGAGCATATGCCCAAGCTGCCGGCTCGATCCCCATAGACTTAAAAAAAAAAAAAGAGGAAGCCTCTGTAACCCTGAGAATCTACGCTATTCTGACTTGCAAGTGTTTCCCACTAGGAAGGGATTCAGTCCCACCAGCTGTGCTTCCAAGAGCCTGACTCCTACACCCTCTAAAAACTGCTTTGCCTGAAATTTGATGATTGCTATTCTGATATGTGGAGCAAGGAAGTGCACTATGTTTTCATTTGGGTTCCTTTCATGAGCTTTATTTTTTATTTTTTAAAAGTATGTATTTATTGGTTTCAGAGAGGAAGGGAGAGAGAGATTGAAATATCAGTGATGTGAGAGAATCATTAATCAGCTGCATCCCCCCTCATACTGGGGTAGAGCCCACAACCTGGGCATGTGCCCTGACCAGGAACAGAATGGTGACCAGGCTCAACCACTTAGCCACACTGGCCAGGCATTTTTATGAGTTTAGCATGTTTTCATGTAAGAGCCTTTCCTCTTACCTATGAAACTATTTACCACCTTCATTCATTCTGATTATTAGCAGTCGGCCATATTCTTATGGATTTCTAGAAATTCTTTATGTTAGAAAGAGAGCCTGTCATAGCAACAGTGCCTTCCTGGCTGGGCAATGCGACCAAAGACCAGAGCTTCTAAGAGGGGCTGCCCTTGGGATGGCTGGGACCAATAGGATGCGTGTGAAAGAAGACTGAAGGCCATTCCAGAAAGCCTGTGGACTCCACTCCACATGTAGCAGGAACAGATTTCACATCAGGATAGTCCATTCACAGCTTTTGGTTGGCTGCTCAATAACATCGTCACTCAGGGAAATGCACTCAGCATCCGTCATCTTACCTAGAAAACCAACATGATGGATGCTGAGTGCCTTTCCCTGAGTGACAATGTTAGCAGTTCATCAGCCCCGTCACTTTGGGTGATCCTAGAAAGAGGCTGATGTTCCATGATTGAAGACAGCTCTCGGGGTGACCCTATTTAGCATCCTATTAAGTAGGGTCGTGGCAGCAGGAGTGAGCATGGACAGTGATGGGCCCCTCGGGGCTCCCAGGGCCACTCCCAGGGTCCTGCTCACATGCACAGGATCTGCTGGGGTTTGAGTTTGTGAACCACACAGCTATGAGCAGGGCGTTAGGGGAGCTCGAGCAGAAGTTTCCATGGATATCTTCATACCCTGCTGGTGATGTAGCCAAGCCAGACTGTGCAGCCCGTGGAAGCAGGTGTAACCAAACAGCTATACACCCCCAGGCAGTGTCGACAAGCTGGCCCTGATGTTTCCAGGGACTTTTGAACTTTGAACAACACATTGTCACTAACTAGCTTATCTCATTGTCCCATCTCGGCCCACGGTTAGGGCAGACTTGCAGAAATCCCTGGAGATGTGCAGAGCCGATCCTAGTTGAGTGTAAGGACGGGGTATGCAGGGTGCCTGGGCACTATCACTTCCTCCATTTCCCTGGAACAGACTGCTTTGCCTTCACCAGGACCATTTTCTTCTGCAGCTCAGGGGAGACTGTTACCAGTGTGACCAGCTTGGCCCCCTTGCAGCCCAAGAAGGGCAAGAGGCGGAAGGAGAAGGCTGACATTCCTCCCGAAGTCCCTGCCAAAGGTAAGCAGTGGTGTGCCTTTCCTCCAGAAAGCACCGGGGCTGGTCTGGCAATGAGCTGGGCATGTGATGTGGTTTCAGGACAGGGAGAGGAGACGATGGAGGACATGACATCTGTGATCATTCGGTCCAGAGAACCCCACTGAGATTTTGGTCACAGCCAAGCCCCATCCCTGGGGTGAATTGGGGAGGTCCATTGGGCCAGCATGGCTTTATCTGGGAAGGGGGAAGTTAACATCCACAGACTGACTCCACAGGAGAGAAAATATCTGGCCAATTCAAGAGAAGTTCATATTTTAAGAAATTGGAAATATAGTTGGAAGGACTAGGATTGCTCCCATGAACAATTTAAAAATGAGGCAAGATACATTTTGTCCCTCAGTTGGGGCTCCCAGGGTGTTCTCTAGGGATGCTTAGAGCCCTGGGCTGGGGCTGAGCAGTCACTGGAAGCGGGGAGGCCAAGGGGCATGGTGGCTGTGAGGCATAAGGAGTGAGGATGGGGGGAGGCAGCAGAGAGCCCTGTGTCGGTGAGCTGCTGCATGTCCCATTCAGTTCGTGTAGAGAGTGCCCTCCCTAAGGAAAGGTGGAAGGGACCCGAGAGCCACGTAGGAGATCCTGGCTTTGGAGTGACTTTTAAGGCCAAGTTCAAGCCTCAAAACATCCATAAACTAGTTACATGACCTTGGGGAAGGCCTCATTTTCTTTCTCAGTTTCTACCTCCCTGGTGACCAGTGAGAGCTGCTGTCAGTGTTAGTGTACAGCTAGGCCCTCAGAGAAGCCTTGGCCTGCCCTCCTCTTCTTCACCTGTACACCTGACCTCTCTGTAGAGGCAGTGTTTTACAGGACTGGATGAGGGGAGAGATGGACATGTCCAAAGCCCCTGGTACCTCAATCCCAACCCAGAGTTCTCCAGGGGGGTGGGAGGAGTCCACAGAGGGTGTCTGTGATGCTCCTGGTGTGTGGGTGTAGAGAGCCTGGGAAGAATCACAAGATGATCGCTAACTTACTCCCACAGCTCCCACCACTGCCACACCCCACAAGCTGAAGCTGCTGAAACCACAAAGGAGAGACGCCCTGGTAAGTGACTCAATGCTGGCTCCTTGTCCCCAAGCCTTGCACACATGTCAGGACCAGTGGTCCCTTGTTGACCCGAAGCCTGCGGGTAGGCTAGTCCTGGTGCTGTTTCCAGGAGGGGCGCTGTGCCCAGTTGGGGGCGCTGTGCCTGGTGGGGGTGCTCTGCCCAGTTGGGGGCGGTGTGCCTGGGCATAGGTGCTGGGCCCAGGCAGGGTTTCTGTGCCCAGACAGGGGCGCTGTGCCCAGTTGTGGAGGCTATGTCTGGGCAGGGGTGCTATGCCCAGGCAGGGGCGCCATGTACAGGCAGGGGTGCTGTCCCCAGTTGGGGGCGCTGTGCCCAGGCGAGGTTTCTGTGCCCAGACAGGGGCGCTGTGCCCAGTTGGTGGCACTGTGCCCGGGCGGGGGCTTTGTATCTGCTCACCAGCCCTGGTACCACTCTCATCCCTGCCTAGCCTCCTCACGGCTTCTCTGCAATCCAAGTGCTGCTTTTCTCAGAGGAAGAAAAAAGTCACCCTCAGGAATATGTAAGTAGGAAGTGGACCTGCTTGTATAAAAGTACCCGTAACCACAGTGAAGAACTTAAAAGATGGTGTTGCTTATATTTTGAAATAATTTTAGATTACAGAGAAAGTGAGCTAGTGCAGTGTCTGTCCCCCCATCCCCGCTCTTCTGTGGGTTGGTCCTCCACAGCCACATGACATCCTCAGAACTAGGCACTCCTCAGCTCATCGCTGTCAACCACCTCAGATCTGACGGAGGCCAACAGTCCCTCATCCATGTCTCTCAGGTTCCGAGCCGGAGAGGCAGTGCACTCGGTTGCCATGCTCCTCGCCTTTTTCAGGAGTCCCTGTCCTGTCCACCTGTGGCCTCCAGAGTTCTGAAGAGCAGTAGCCAGCTAATGCTCAGAATGTCCTTTGATTTGTGTTTCTCTGAGCTCCTCTGATGACTGCAATGGGTTGTAGATTTGGGGAAGAATAGCCCAGAGGAGCATGATGTCACTCCTCTTACTCATGGGGTATGACTCTTCAACATCTGCTTACGGTGCTGTCTGCAGGCCTCTTCAGTGTCAAGTTACTGTTTTCCTGTTCCTTAATCTATTAGAATCCACACTCAAGGGGAGGGAGTTAAGCTCCGCCTCCTGAGGGAGCAGCTGCAAAGATTTTGTAGACTTGTCAAAACCACCACAGTAGTTAATATTCTGTCTTATCTGGCTAGGTCAGGTCCTAATGTGCAAGTTGCTGGTTCAGTCCCTGGTCAAGGGCCATACAAGAAGCAACCAATGAATGCATAAATAAGTGGGACAACAAATCAATGTTTCTCTCGCTCCTTTCTCTCTCTCTAAAATCAATCAATCAATAAAAATTTAAAATAAGTATTTTAGGGGAGATCCATCAAGACTATGCAGATATTCTGTTGCCCCTTAAATTTGGCCCACTACCTTTAGCATTCATAGGTGGATGTTGTGATGGTATGTTAATGGTGATTTGCTATTTTCTTTAATCTGTCCGCTTTTACTATTTGGAATTATTTTGTAAGGAGCAAATGGACCCCTTCCCTCATCTCTGTATTCACTAATTTTTTTTGTGTCAGTGTTGGTGTTGGGTATTTTATGGTCTTCGTTTCTAATCATACTGTTGCTTATTATTGTTCATTGGTTGTGCAGGAGAGAGAGGGAGAGAAACTGGCAAAGCTATTCTGAAGTGTGTATGAGTTGCCAAGGGCCAACCTATTCTTGAAGGAAAAGGACACAGAAGTTAATACCAACTCCAAAGATTTATATTAAAGCACAGTAATTTAGTATGGTGATAGCGCAAAGGTAGGCAAATAGACCAACAGAACAGAATAAAGAACTCCAGACCCATCTGCATGTTTGTCCTCACTTACTATATAACAAGAGTGGCATCACAGTATGGTGTGAGGACCATCCAAGCTATGGAGATCCAGAGCTCCTACCTCACACCACACACAAGACTAGAGAAGGAGCAGAGACTAAAGAACAAAGGAAAAATAGAGCTTCCTAAAGATAGCATATCTCCCAAATGTCTGGGTAGGCAAAGGTTTGTTCAACAAGATGTAAAAAAAAAAGATGGGAACATTTGGATCATGTTGGGATTCAGAAAGTCTATTCTGATTAAAGTTGTGAATACAAGAATGAAAAGACAGGCCAGAGACTGGGCAGGCGTTTCTGTCTGCCGTATGTCCGACAAAGGACTATCTAAGCAAGAAGTGACAGTGTCACAAAACACAGGGAGAGTCTGAAACATGCATGTCATAAAGAAGAGGAACAAATACCATAAGCTCGTGAAAATAATTTCACCTCACTGGTGTCACAGCAACGCAGGTGAAAGACATGGGGCAGTTCACGCCACCAGGATGGCTAACATGGAATACTTGCACTTTTATGCCTGTTTTTTTTCTAAGACATTTGGAATTTAGGAACAAACCAGTTGTATCTGTTTGTCAGATTCTTTTTTATTTTACTTTGTTTTAGATTTCAATAATCTTTGCTTGATAGTTTCATTGGTCTTAGCAATACATTGTAAACAACTGTTTAAACTTAGCCTTTACTTTCTGGAGTTCAGTGTCTTCCCCTCATCTCCATTTGCCTTTACATTTGAGCAATTTGTCCTAAGGGAAATCTGGTTCATAAACTTTACCACTGTGCTCTGGAAACATGCTAAGGTGTTAGGTGCATACCCATTTATATCACATATTGCTCAAGATAAATGCCCAACTCCTACCTGACTTACAACCCCTCTGTCATGTAAGCCACATATGTAATTCACTTGTTCCAGGGGTGAGAGTAAGGACGTGAAAAGAAACAGATGAAACCAATTTTAATAATATGGCTTATTTAACCAAATATCTCAAAAATGTTATCACTCAAACATATAATCAATATAAAGTTACTAGTGAAACATTTGACAGGTTTTTGTTCTACTAAATCTTCAGAATCCAGTGTGTGTGTTCCACGTGCTGCACCTCAGGGCAGAGCCATCCTTCAGGTGCTGAGGAGCCACATGTGGCTGGCTGCCATCTGTCAAGACAGACACAGCTCTACGCAGTCTAGACCTCATTACTTCTTGGGCATAATTTTTACTTCCTCCCCCTTTCCCTTCCCCCTCCAGCCACACTGGCCTCCCTGTTAGTCCTTAAACACCCAAAAGGTCTACAAGCCATTGTCCACTCTTTCTTCCCACCCTCTGCCTGTGGCTTATCGCCCACTGCCTCCTGTCTCTACACCTCAGTGCAGAAGCTTTTGGAGATTCTGCGTAAAACGTGCCACCGCTGATGGCTCGCCCCACCAGAGGCATCCTCACAAACTTACATTTATCTGTTCATTGCCTCTCTCCTACCAGAATGCAAAGTCTGCGTAGGCAGGGAGCATGCCTGTGGCCAGGGTGCGTGCCCATGCCCAGTGCAGTGGCCAGCAGGTGGGAGTGTCAGTGAGGCTCATTCCAGCTCAGCCCTGCCATCTGCTTTTGCCTGTGCGGACAGTGAGAGGTGGGTGACAGGCAGACTTGAACTTGGGTCCTTCTGAACCAGAACATAAAGTGTAAACCAGCTCCTTGGAGTGTTTGTCTCTGAGTGGAGTCTGGGTCTCTGTGCTAGGCTGATGTCCTCGTGGCTCAGCCTTGCCCCACCCTTGCCATTATGTGCCTCAATCCCCCTTTCCGTTGGAAAAGTTGGCTCACCTGTTTTCCAAAGGCAGTTTTTGGCCTGCAGTGAATTGTGGGCTTAGATAGTGTGAGTCCATTTGGTTCACATCAAAAATCCTTCACCAGTTCTGCTCTGTTGACCATACTTATCCCTGAATGCAGCGGCAGAGGTTTCGCCGATTCCAGCAGATCTTGGTCACGTAGTTGGTCTTCGGGGTCGAACTGAACACAGAGAACACCTTTCCTTGTGCCAGCTCCTCCCTCTGACTGCGAGCACAGGCCACTGCAGATCAGTGTGGGCATGTGTGTATGTTCCAATTCTTTCATTCTTATTTCGGATATTTATCAACTTCAATAGTGTCTATGCCTTGTAAATGTCTCCACCTTCCATCCTCTCTAAGTAGCTTAAGGACCAAATGTTTCTACACAGGGTAATAACAGAAGCAGCCGCTTATTGACATTCTGCAGTACCTGGGACTTTGTCCAAAAGAGTGCTTTTTGAATGGCATATTTAACCCTCAGAGTAAGCCCTGCTCCCGCCCTGGATTTACGTGTGAGGACACACTATTTAAGAAAAGTGAGTTCCTACCCCTCACGGGGCAGGACTCCCTCTCCATGGCCACAGTGCCGCCCGTGGACCGCCCTTTGCGGTGTCCTCAGTCTGGGATGGACCACTTTCTGTTGTCCACTGCCAAGTGTTCCCCACCATTCATTGGTCCATTAAATAAAAGCCAGCTATATACCTGCCTGATGGGCATGGGATGCTGCCTGGGCAGTTCTGGACACTTTTAAACAGTGGCCTCCACAGCATTTTCAGAGATGGCGCTGGTCCTGACCATAAGTTTCCTTGTTGACTTTTTTGTTTGTGTGTTGTTGTTTTTTGTTTGTTTGTTTGTTGTTGTTGTTTTGGAGATTTTTCCCGGGAAATAAGTCCTGGGCAGTTCTATTGCATTTCAGGAATATTCTTTGTTTTATGGAAGTGCTCCCAATAATAGTCCAATAAATTCCAAACTGTTCTCTGATCATTTAAGATATGAAAAGACTTAACATTTTCTTTACCAACAAGAAAAAAGTGAATTTGGAAACTAGTTTTCAGTTACTACAAAGCACCATCAGGGAGGTGCTGACCAGAGATGCCTCTGAGCAGTGGTCCAGGCCTCGCCTGCAGGTTTTAGTTAAACTAAGATTTATTTTCCCAGGTGGCAGCATCGACCCGGCTCATACTGGTCAATATTTACTTCTCAGATCAATAAGTCTTGATGCCACCGAGACTAAAGTCAATAGTTACTTGACTCATGCAAACTTTGGTGGGTAATTCAGAAAATAGCTTGGAGGCATCTTTTGGGGGGCCTTCGGTGCCAGTTTAGGCATTTAATTCTGTAATTTTTTATTTTTTCGCAATCTCCGTGAAGCAGAGTTTTCTGGAGTGGCCAGGCCCCTGAGCCCAACAGCCCTTTTGCCTGGTGTGGTGGTGACACGGGTTCACCCGAGAGGAGAGACCAACCTGCCCCCTGCTTCCACGGACCCATCGACCAGAAGGAAGAAGCTCTGTTTACTGAGCACCTACTGTGTGCCAGTTCCTCTGCCAGGGCCTTTATGGCAAAATAAATGTGCACGTCAGCTCTTGGTGGACCCCCCATGTCCAGGCAAGAATAACTGGGCCCTTGTTTGTCACCTGCAAAGCGCTAGCAAGTGGCAACTCTGTGTAAGGTCCAAGGTAGCATGGGATTGGTGAGAAGTATATGCATTAGACACTGACCGTGGCTGGAAGTTAAGAAAAATGAGAGGACTCAAGAGGGAAAAAGAGGCAAGAAAGGCATTGTAAACATTTAACAATCAAGGTATGAAAACTGCCCTCCACATTTTTAACAAAACAGCCAAACACAAGCACCTGCTTTTACAGTTGGCCAGCAGGTGCTGAAGTCTGCTGGCCACGCAGACTCTTCCCGCTGGTCAGCTGGTCTGACAATCAGCTTGTCTGCACCTGTGCAACAGGGAGTTCTCATCCCAGTGCCCATGTTCTTCATCCTCCTGGGAGCACTTGCACAAAATTCAAACGTGTAGTGTTCCTTTAATTGGGTAGGAGAATGACTTCAGAGACCCCCTGGAAGCCTTCTGGGAACCCCTTCCCTCCCCTTGGTGGAGTGTTCCGCAGTAGAGCTCCCAGCATCCTTGGCACTGATTCCCACTGATTCCCACGTGTCAGGAAAGGCTGCCCCTGCCTCCTGGTCTGGGAGAGAGCCCAGAAAGGCTGGGCCCTGCTTCATTGGTGTCCTGTGAGCCGAGCTGGGGGCGAGACCCCAGGGGAGAGGTGGTAGTGCTGGAAGGGGAGGCAGACCTCAGCTTCCAGCCACCAGTAGGCAAGGACACATCACTTCCAGAGGAGGGTCAGACACCCAAGCTGATGGAAATTGGAGAGCTGTTATCTCTGGGATAAATCACTTTTCTGCCCTCTTCACCGAGGCGGCCCTGCCTGCTCTGGTGTCCTGGTGCCCACAGTTCTAGGTGCAGGGAGGGCGTCCTGGTGCCCGCAGCCCTGGGTGCAGGGAGGGCGTCCTGGCACATGCAGTCCTGGGTGCAGGGAGGGCGTCCTGGCACATGCAGCCCTGGGTGCAGGGAGGGCATCCTGGCACATGCAGCCCTGGGTGCAGGGAGGGCGTCCTGGCACATGCAGTCCTGGGTGCAGGGAGGGCGTCCTGGCACATGCAGTCCTGGGTGCAGGGAGGCCATACTCCTCTTGTAGGAGAAGGTGATTCTTGTGAGCAAAGATGGAGCCAGAAAGTCGGAATGTCCTGGGCTATTGGTCCCACAGATTTCCCAGGGGCCTCCTGCATTCTGTTTCTCCTGTTCTCATCCCTCCCTCACCTGGCTGCCTAGGGGTTTGCTTACATCCCAGCTCTGTCCATATCATTCCCTCTTAGGACACTCTTGCAGGTCCTTTCCTTCCAGGATGAGGCCTGGCCTGCTGTGACAGCAGGGGCATAGAGGTCTGCATCACCTCTCTCCTGCTCTGCCTGGCACCCCATTGGCCTAGGTCCTCTTCCCAGTGGCCCCACGGCCTCTGTCCTGCCCACCCACAGAGCTGGTAACTCCCCTGCAAGATATGTTCACTCACCATCTTTTTTGTGAGGCCTCCCGCCCTCTGGCCCACTTTTCCACCAACCTAGGTTCACCTGGACATCAGAATTAATAGCTGTGTGGGCCACTGCCCTCCCACCACCATCCCTCATGACACATCTCAGTTCATCTGTTCTTCTCTGCTTCCTGGATGTACCGATGCCCTGTCTCTGCAGGCAACGTGGCTCCCCTGCCATTGCCCTGCTACCTGCTCTCCTCCAGCCGGTGGCCACTCCCGGGCGGGCAGGCTGCTGCGCTTCTCCACCTCACCAGTGCCAGCAGCTCGGGTTCCTTTCTCCTAGAACACACTGCCTGAGAGCAGCCACCTGTGCAGCCCATTTTCTCTCCAACCTGGATCTGCAAACCAATTCCAAACTGGTTTCTCTAACTGATTGTGGAACACTCCTCTGGAAGCTGCCACATGCCCCACACTTGCCCTAGTACCTCCCTGCCTGCTGCGCCTCCAGCCCTGCCTTGGGAGTGGCTGTTCTGTCCTGGGTCTAGCTGTCTCCTCCCTCAGCCCCATTCCCTGGGGACCCAGCCTGCCTGTTATGTTTCAGGGTGCCCAGGCTCCACCCTTTTCTCTTATCACTGCCCCAGCTGGCTCACATGCTCATCACCTCCCTGTTCTCCTTCTGTCAGGTCTCTCCTGGGGCCCCACAGCACCTGGTCTCACCTATATTTCAATGCTTACCCCTCTACCTTGACATGTTCACCTGCTTGACTTGACTTTCTCCTGCCTGACCCCTACCTTTCTTACACTGCTAAAGCCAGGTGCACTGTAGACACCTTAGCAGTACAGACGCAGGAACTGTTCTTTAATTGTGCTGAAATACACAAAGCCTAAGGATTTACCATCCCGTTTAAGTGGACATTGAGTAGTGTTACGTACATTCACGTTGTTGTACCAACAATCTCCAGAAACCTCTCATCATGCCAATCTATGCTCATCAAACACACACTCTCTCTCCCCTCCGCAGCCTGAAACCACCCACCCTTCCACTTCCTTTGCTCTGACCCGCTCCTCTAGATGTCCCATGTGAGGGCCCTCACTCACTGTCCATGACTGGCTTATTTCACTTGGTCCAGTGATGTCAAGGATCATGCATGTTGCAACATGTGTCAGAATTTCCATCCTCCCCAAAGCAGAGGGATACTGCATTGTGTGTCCATACCTCATTCTGTTTATCCATTCATCTGTCAGTGGGCACTTGGGTTGCTACTGGGAATAATACTATGGTGAATATGGATGTGCAAGCCTCTCTGAGTCCCTGCTTTGAATCCTTTTGTATATATATCTAGAAGTACAGTTGCTAAAGTAAGATCATATGGTAATTCTATGTTTTACATTTTGAGGAAATGAAATTATACTGTTTTTCATAGCAGCTGTACTAGTTTCCATTCCCACCAAGGGAATGTTGGTGCATAAGGTTCTGATTTTTCTACAGTCTCTCCAACTCTGAGTACTTAGCTTTTTGATAACAGCCATGTGAATGGCTGTGAGGTGGCATCTCACTGTGGTTTTGATTGTTGTTTCCTTGATGATCAGCGGTGCTCTTTTTGTTGTTAAATTATAGGAGTTCTTTATATATTTATACACACACACACACTAAAGACCTGGTGCACCAAATTCGTGCACTTGGAGGTTGTCCCTTAGCCTGGCCTGCACCAACTTGCAGTCCGGGAGCCCTGGGGAATGTCTTAGTGGACCTAAGCCATCAGTCAGACATTCTTAGCATTGCCAAAGATGCAGGAGAGGCCCCCATCACTGTTGCTGTGCTTGCCAGCTGTGAGCCTGGCTTCTGGCTGAGCAGTGCTACCCCTGTGGGAGCATACTGACCATCAGGGGGCAGCTCCTGTGTTGAGTGTCTGTCCCCTGGTGGTCAGTGTACATCATAGTGACTGGTCATTCCACCATTCGGTCATTTGTATATTAGCCTTTTATTGTATAGGATATTTGGATATTATCTGGTACATAATTTGCGAGTATTTTCATCATTTTGTCTGTTGCTTTTCCCTTCTTGATCATGTCCTTTGATGCACATGTTCCATTTTCATTAGCACTAGTTTTAAAGGCACCAAAGACTTGTCTTCCTCTCTCCTGTGTCCCCAATAGAGAACCTGGAATTCACGGCGTGTGCATGAAATGAATGGATGATTTTGGGCAGGTGTCTGTGACTGGAGCTCTAACTCTTCACTGCTCCTTGGGGGGGCCATGGGCCAGCAGCCTGAGAATCACCCAGATGTTGTAGGTCCCACCCTAGATCTACTGAACTCACATCTGCACCAACACGCTAAAATGACCCCAGATAAATGTGAGGACCATCGAAGAGCAGACACATACACTCTGTCTGAATTGCACCCGCTCTGTCGGGTCCCTGCCAGCAGGACAATCGTAGCAGCTGCGTCCAGACAGGACCTGCTGACCTTGTTGGAAGGGAGTTCAGCCATGGGGAGCTGTGGGCTTTTCTTATTTAATCAACAAAGAAATGTACACCTGAGGATCTGCTTCTAAAGAGCACTGTGACTCCGTCATCCTGAAACCCTTTCTGGAGTGTTTGTCCCCTTTTCAGTGGACAGTCCTGCCAGCGGTCAGGTCCTTTTGCAGGGAGAATCTGACCTGCTTGTCTGTCGGGTTTAAAGTCTGCAGCAAACCTGCCACAAGACCGGGGCACGTGGCTGGGCAGAACAGAAGTGCAGACTTCATGATCCTTGAGAGGGAACCTTCCTGAGAAAGCCTCCCAGCCAGCCAGTGGTCAGCAGGGCTGAGGCCCCATGCCCTGCGCAATGCTGGCCCGAGTCAGAAAGCCCTTCGCCGGCTGGTTCTCAAGGCCGAGAACATACTGCCAGGACCAGAATGTGTGGCTGAGCAGGGGCAGAGAAGGCTTTGAGGCACACTCGACCCCATGAGAGCTCTGGGAGAATTTCAGTAATAACCCAAATCCCAGCAACATGGTCCAGAGGACACGCACTTCAGGTTCGTGAGGGATGTTTATAATAAGCCCAAGAATCCCTCTTGCCGTTCATTTCCTCGATAGAACTGGTTTCAGTTAGATGTGCATGAAAAGGATATATTAACCTGTATAAAATATGTACATAATATCGCTTTAAAATTAAAAAGAAGGAAGAAACCAACAACCATATGTACAATATATTACCCCAAGTAAAAGCCTTGGGGGAAAAAACAAAGCTTTGCTGTGCCACACTGGTGCCATTTCACAGAGATGCACATTCCCACAGCGTGATGGGCCCTATACATGTGGACAGGAGGGAGGACCCCAGGGAAATGCAAGTCATTGGTTTCCTGGGCTTCTTGCAATCGGAGAGAGTGGGGGCCTTTCCATGAGTGGGATGTGACCGGCAGGGAGAAGAGACCAGGCCTCCCAAAGTGGAAGTGGGAGTGTCTATGAGGGGCTGTTGGCCCTGACCTAGGCTGGCATTTCCTGGCAGCATGAGGCTACTGTGAGCCCCCCACGCTCCTAACCGTGCTCATCACCTTGTCCACAGACAGTCATCTGGCGGGGGAGTCCTCAGCCACTTGGAGGCCACTGGAGGTTGGTGGAGGCTCTGCTTTTATTAACGACAGACCACGACACTGTTACTTTCAGGCAGTCCTTCAGACTGATGCCACCATCAGCAGTCCTTAGGCCCCCTCTCAGAGACCACAGGGACCCTCCCCCAGAAGTGCCATGAAGAACCGCCTGCTGGGTGGCTTTGTGCTAGGAGGGGGTGACTCTGGGCTGGCCTCCTCGGCCGTGTATCCTCGTACGGCACCAGACTCACGCTGGCCACTGTGCAGCCTATCGCTCATTCAGTCTCCAGGTGTTTACTGAGCTCCCCGAAGGCAGTGTGCACGGTGCCATAGAGACGGGAGCATGGGCCTCATAGCGTCTGGTGAAGGTGAATAGGTGGCAAAGGGTTGAACCAGGCCCAAGGTCCAGCAGACCTAGTCCATGAGCATCCCCACCTGGCCACAAGGCCCCCCCACCTGGATTCAAGGCCTCTCCACTTGACTGAGTGGCCTCCCCACATGGCCGCGAGGCCTCCCTGGGGCCCAGGGCACCAGCCTGGGATGGCCAAGTGTCTGCAGGCAGCATTCCTGCAGAGTGCTAGCTTGCTTCCCTCTCCGCTCAGCAGATTTGCTGTCTTTATTGGGCACCTCATTGCTGCAGGCAGTGCCCTACTGGGAAATTGTTTCTTAACTTTTCCACTCTATTTTATTTTTGTAATCTCATGGAACAATATCATTTGTGCTCACATTTGATATTTTAAAAAACTTATTTCATTTAAAACTTCAGTTTTGAATGCAGAGCACTTCAGAGTGGTTATTAAAAGACTTTTTCAATCTTAGATTGAGAATACTAGAAATGAAGTGCCATTTCAGAAAAAAAGGAAAACATTATCATTGTATGGGTTACATCCAGCGAGGCACTTATATCAGGAAGGAAATCTCTGTGAAATTCTGATTTCATGACAAACTAGCAATACCTTTAAGGGGATTTTTGTTTCTCTAGCTGATTCAATTCTAATTTATTATTTTAACTTTCTGAATCTGAATTTATGAACTTAATGTGGGATGCCCCAAGGCAGCAGCTTAGTGAATTTCTGATTAGAGCATGCATAGAGATATGAATACAAACTATGAATTCACTCATATGCATCCATTGTCCACATTACATGTGAACTCGACAAATAAGCTCACATATCTACTGCTTTTTGTATCTCATCTTAATGCTTGGTTTATGCCCTGCACTTTGTGTCCATGACATAATGCAAGTGGTAGTGATGGTGATGATGTTGATGAAGGTGGTGGTGACAATAGATGGTGATTGCAGTGGTGGTGATGATGGTGATGAAGATGATGATGGTGATGGTGATTGCAGTGGTGGTGATGATAATGATGGTGGTGATGTGATGAAGATGATGATCGTGATTGCAGTGGTGGTGATGGTGGTGATGGTGATGAAGATGATGGCGATTGCAGTGGTGGTGATGATGGTGATGAAGGTGGTGATGGTGATGATGCTTCCTCCAAATGCAAGCACGACCCCAGTGCTGATATCGGGACAGCCTTATGCATTGTTACTATCTCTGTCTTATAAATGAAGCAGAGGAGGCACAAGGAGGTAAGAACAGCACTAGCTGCTGCAACAGGAAATGCTAGAGCTGGTTTGGCCAGAGACCTGGCTTTAGGTCCCTGTTCTTCCCCACTGGACTCTGGGCTCTGCTGTCTCTCTGCAAAAAATGCTCAGGAAAGCCCTCCAAGAATGTCAAACTGTGGCCAACGGGCCACATGCCTCTCTTAAACTTTCACTGTTTCCTATGTGCCAGGTGGCACTGAGCATATCTCCCTAAGAACTAAGAGATGTCAGTAGTATGCTTTAGCCCACTCCTATCCAGGAAGGGGCAAGTCTATTTGGCATCTTGAAAGCAGCCTTTGTGGGGGGGATTTCCACGTGGAATCACCAAATGCTGCAAGTTAGAGCCGTTTTCTTGGAGAGCCAGTTCCTCAGCAGTTCCCAGCACTGCTTGCTGCAGCAGTAAGCAGTGGTCCAGCCCCTGCCTGTGGTGGCCAGCCCCTCTGCAGCACCAGCACAGCCACATCCCCGCTGTTAGCCACTGGCGTGTTTTTTTTTTTTTGTGCCTCCGTTGCCACATGTGTAAAGTGAGATGCAGGAGTACCTTCTGTGTAGGGTTGTCCGTGCACTAAGTAGATATTAGGGGCTATAATTACATCTGGTGGGAGAAGGCAGGAGGTAGCGGAGGAGACAGGATGTTGTAATGCTAAGGGGATACGTGCTCTGTGGGGCAATGGAGGGAGGTAAGGGAGCCACAGAGGGTTGGTATTTGTGGGGAGGAGTCTCCTTGGTGCAGAGGCCTGATTGGTTATTCACAACAGCAAGCCACTCTACTATATGGGGGAAGAACATTCCAGGCAGAGAGCACAACCTGACGAACACCCTGAGGTGGGCCCTGAACAAGGAGTGCTGTCCTGGTGTGTTCAAGACACAGGCGACCTTCAGCTGCAAGCAGGTGAGCAAGCAGAAGTGTGGGGGGTGAGGTCGGAGTGCCATGCAAAACGTGGCAGGTTGGGGACCTGATCGGGACCCTGGGGTTCATTCTAAGTGTGATGAGAAACCACTGGAGGATTTGCACACAGCTATGAGCAGCATGGCGTGGCCTCTCTTTTTAGAAGGGTTACCTCTTCTACTATTAAAAAATATCAAGGGACTTTTTGGCACCGGCCCAAGGCCAACGGCATCCATCAGCCTGTTACGTGACATTTTCCAAAAGATCTCTGAGTGTCTTCTTCTCTCTGCCTCTAAATATTGCAAATAAACCAATTATTAAAATTACATTTACTTTATAATAATTATCGTAGTAACAATAATTTCATACTTATGTAACATTACTATTTACTTACTAGGTAATTTTCTAATTACATTATATTTATCAATGCATTTAATCCTCAAAATAACCCTGTGAGATAGGCACTACTTTAACCTTATAGATGTGGAAATGGAGGTGCAGAAAGGCTAAGTAACTGGCCCAAGGTCACACAGCTCTTACATGGAAGTCCTATGTCTGAGAGCCATGCTCTGTGGTGCCCTAGACAGTCCCGGCACAGTCCGATGGATCAGAGAGTGTCACGCCTGCAAGCGAGTGTACAAGGTCGGAAAGTCTCAGTGGACGCCAGCACAGAGTAGATGCCCAAACATGTTCTTTTTCTGAGCATAAGCATTCTCTTCAGCAGCACTGCCAGGAAAAGTGCTTTTGGAAGGCAGCTGGGAAGCATCCATCTTCACTCCCTAGGGGAGAGAATGAGAGCACGACTGTGTTCGATCACAAAGCGGTCCCTGCTCCACTCTGCAGGTTTCATGTATCGGGACCCTCCTGAGAGCATTATCTATATAATGACATTTTCGCTTCCCCAATGCATGTGGCTTAACTCTAGAGACATTCATCTCTCTTAACGACTTGCAAAGCCTCGGCCTTTCTGTACCTGGTCACTCAGTCACCTCTGAGTGATAAGCCAGGGGCATGTGATTGTCTGTCCTGCCAATTCCTTCTGGGAATACCCTTTGCTAAGCAGCCTTTGACTGCTCCAGACTCAAGAGCGTGATGTGAACTTGCTCTACTCAAGATTCCGAGTGACTTCGTCCAGCCTCAGGTGCTAACAAGCCTGGATAGGACTTTGAAATCTTCATCTTTATCCGGGACCTCTCCGAGCACCAGATCCTTATATGCAAGTCCCAGAGAACACGAGTTATTCCATGACCATTAGTTGCTGGGTAACACTGTGAAGGCTGTATGCGGGGTGGGAGTCTGCAGACAGAACCCCAGGTTTGGATTCAGATATAGATCTCTAAAGCAGCAGTAGAAGGTCGTATTTGGTTCTCTGAGGGCACCTGTGTCTCCATGTGTAGTGACCAAGGTCCTGGTCCCTGGCTCAAAGTGTTAATTAAAGGAAGCCTGGGCCGCAGTCACCGCTGGTGCTGGACATGGAGGCAGCGGTCCCAGGCCTCGGCTCTGAGTGAGCATGAGATCAGTGATACTGCTGGAGGCAAAGGTCCACGTGGAACATGGATCTCCCCTCAAGGAGACACATGCGTGGACCTGGCGTGTGGTTCCGTGATCACCTCAGAGAGCGTCTCCGTTATGCCATCAACACTTCTCAGCGTCATGCTTCCACCTGGCCAGTGGGTACCTCTAAACAGCAGTTGGTGGGCACCTCACCCACAGCCTCGCCAAATAGAGCTGCACCCCTATCAGCCGCACTGCCTGAAGGTACCTGTTCCTTCATCAGAGGCGAAGAAGCTGGCAGGAAGCTGGGGTCACCTGCAGGCATTTCCGTGGGTGTTTCTCCTGCTCCCCATGTCTGCTCCATCAGCACCTGTGTGTGCCTGCCCTCAGAGGGTCTTCAGGGTTGCATCCCTAGGCCCTCGGCTCCAACCCCATGCTGGGCCCTGGCCTCTGTGGGATGGGTCAGCTCACTTTCCCCGCAGCCCCTTGAGCAGACGCTCAGCCGCCCACAGAGCAGTGCAGGCCCATTCTGGAAACCCACTTTCCCAAGGTTAGGATTTGTGCCAATAAAGCTTTCCCATTGTCTTTGGAAGGTTGTCATTTCCCCACTGGGATCTCGGGGATTGTGTCTGCCTGGCTGGCTCGCCTGGGTCCAACAGAGCCTTGGTCACGTGTAAGAATCCAGACTCCAGACACCAGTCAGCAATGCTGCATGACCTTGAGCAGGTCACCTGCCTTTATTCTTATTTTATTTTACTTTTTATTGATTTTTGAGAGGGAGAAAGGATCAGCCGAGGAAGAGGAGGAGGAGGAGAAGGAGGAGAGAGAGAGAGAGAGGGTGTCGGGGGGGGGGGGGGGAGAGAAACATTTAGTGGTTGCCTTCCGCATGTGTCCTGACCAGGAATTGAACCCACAACCTTCTGGCACACAGGATGATGCTCAAACCAACTGAGCCACACTGGCCAGGACAGATACCAGCCCTTTCAAGCCTGTTTTCTCATCTGTGAAGTGGGCATGACCATTGGGCTTACCCCACAAGACTGGAGTGAGAGCCAAATAAGATAGTGAAGATTAGTTAACATTTGCTGAGTTCGTATTCTCACCACCACTCTGCCACCTCCCAAGCCACTTTTGGATCATGACCTTTGTGTCATTATTTAACATCTCTGTCTGGGAAAGATGTCTCTTGTTCATTTTGATTTATTTTCATTTAACTTGCATCTCAGGGAACTCAACTTCTTCTCTTCATAGTATGTTTAAGCATAAATAAATATGCCAATTGGCAGGCCATGGAACTCAAAATTAAGTCAAGTTCATATTCAAGACACACTGGTTCCAACAGGACCACTAGGGACCACAGCAACCTTTCCCCTCCTGAGTCGGACCCATTGAGGGCCCTTCATCAAACAGAGCTTCACTGAGCAGACAGCTGCTCAGTGGCCAGACTCTGCATCCTCTCATGATGAGGAAAGTTGTTTTACCAGGTAGTACTTTGTTGAATAAAAAATGAGCACTTATCTCTGAGGGGGAAGAGGAAGTCTGCCTGGGCACTATGTAATTCTCTCTTGGATAAATGGATTCCTGATAGTCAGCTCCAGGAGCACTGCAATCACATTTTAACTGCAAGGTGCTGTCAGCATAAATGTCCATGTCCTGAGTATTGATCTGAGCTGTGATAATGGTGTTGCCACTGAGCTTCTGACATCGGCGAACTAGCCGGGGCTGCAATTGCATTTTTCTTTTATTCCTGCATCTTAATTCCACCTGCATGTTCAACTATGGTCCCTATGTTAAAGGGTGGTTTTGCTGGAGACTGCACAGAATTGGAAATCTCACTCCTGGTAGGAATGTTCATCTTTGGCTTGAATCCTGGAAACACATCTATAAGATGAAATACTCAAAACTACCAATGAGGGCTTGAAGACTGGGTTGCTCCCAGAGGTACTCTACTCCTGAATCTTTGGATTGACTTCCTAGTTTTAGTCCCATGAAGTCAGTTCTCATTCCCTAGAACTAGGAAAAGGGCTCACTTTAGAGGTGGAGGCCTAGCTTGCAGGCTGCCATCTGCTGCTGCCTCCCTCAACGCCATGGGGCAGGTGGATGGGGAATGGGAGACATGCCTTCCAGACCCTGACACTTGTGAGGAGGCCAGAGGCCTTAGAAAGGACTCTGTGATCATGTTCCTGATCCTTCTGAGGTGATGCTGTGCTAGGTAGGGACCTGATGTGGCTCAGTGTTGCTGAGTACTGGAGTTCACGTCTGGGATCAGCGAGGTTCTTAAGGAAAGACCGCTGGCACCTACTAGAATCACCAAAGAAGAAATACTGATACACCAAGTGTACACAAGTAAGAGAGCGAATGACACTCTTAGACCTGTTGGCAGGAGGGGAGGATGGCGGTTCCTGGACAAGCACTTTGGCAGTCTCTTGTAGTTAAACATATACCGTTCACCTCACCCAACAAACCCACTTACGGTGTTTACTCCGAGTAGTAAAAACACCCTTCAAAAACCTACACGTGAATATACATAGCAACTGTGTCATAACTGCCCAAAACTTGAAACAGCCTGAATGTCCTCAGCATGTAGTGGATAAGCAGATGCAGTGCATGGCACACCACAGGGTCCTCCTAACACTCAAAAGGAAGAGACTGTGAATATAGGCAATACTTGGGATGAACTGAAGGAATTATACAGAGGGGAAAAAGCCCATCTCAAAAGGTTACACACAGTGTGACATTCTCTAAGAGACAAAGACCGCAGTGACAGGAAACAGATGGGTGCTTCAGGACAGAGAAGACATGACCACAGGGGTCACGTGAGGGGGACAGAACTGCTGTATGCCTGTCATGGAGGTGGCACTCATCTATATACATGTTAAAGTGCAGATATATCTACCTAGAAAACACGTTTACTGCATGTCACTTCAGAAAATTAAATAGAAAATTTGTGAAAAGTCCTCTTCGTGCCATGGGAAGATGTAGCAGGAGGCACCGCAAGTAGAAGTGCAGTCATAGGGCTGGGTGCCCAGCGTCAAGCCCAGCTGTGGGGCCAGCGCAGGGAGTGGGAGCTGTGGGCTGGGGGTTCTGCCTGTTCGGGCCCCGGGCCTCTCTGCTCTGGTCTTGTTCCACAATGAACATGGGTGAGTACATCAGCCCCCTCCTCTGGGTACACACAAGATGCACTGAGTGCTGTATGCACCACCCTGACCAGGGAGCCCATCTCCTCTTCTGGAGGGAGGCGGTCCCTCTCCTTCCCCTTTCTAGTCTAATGCCTCAGTGTGCTCAGGCTCCACAGCAAAGTACCACAGATGGGGCAGCTGCCGCAACAGAAATTCACTCCTTACAGCCCTGGGGGCCAGGTGTCTGAGCCCAGGGCGTTAGAGGGTTGTTTTCTGATTCTTCGCCTTGTTGTGTAGATGGCTGTCCTTTCCTTGTATCATCACTTCGTCTTCCTGGTGTATGTCTTTGAGTCCTAATGCCCTTTTCTTACACAGTATCAGTCATGTTAGATTAGGGACCACTCCAATGACCGAGTTTTACTTAATTACCTACTTAAAACCCTATCTCCTGATGCAGTCATATTCTTAGGTGCCTGGGGTTAGGGTTTCCTCGTATGAATTTTGCACGTACACAATTTAGTCCATACAACTAATTTTCTAGAATCTCTTTCTAATCTGTCAAAACATATCCAGGGCTATGTAGTTTAGGTAGTTCTTTGTAACTCATGAATAATTCAGAACACAGACAAATGGATATTTTAACCACTTGTAAGGTAAGCAGCTGCATAGGTGGACCAGGAAGGAGAAGGTGATGATGCCCAACATCTTCTCTAAGGTCAGCATTACTACATCAGCTCATTTAAATTCTCATTTACATCAACAAGGTGGTTCCCTGAAGGCTTGTGATGGAACTGGTCTAAGGGTCACCCAGCTGACATTTGCATGGAGGTCCAAGTTCCTCTTGTACCTATGCACTGTGGTCAGCTGCAGGATGATAGCTCAGGACCTCTCCGCTCACGTTGTCGTGGACACTAGCACTGAACTGAGAGTTCGAAGACCTTTCTTTTTCTCCTGCCCTTCTCTGATGCATCGGCCACACATCTAGATTGGAACCACATCCCTTCTTGCTCAGAATCCCCTGCAGATTAAAGAGCAGGTTTTACCTGGCCAGAAGGAAATGTGTGAAAAGTGAGGTTAAAGATACATTAAACAGTGGGGTTCAGAGGATACAAAATATTAGGCAGTTGACTACAAATACC
Organism: Lasiurus cinereus; assembly: GCA_011751065.1. Lineage (NCBI taxonomy): Eukaryota > Metazoa > Chordata > Mammalia > Chiroptera > Vespertilionidae > Lasiurus > Lasiurus cinereus. The sequence continues at coordinate 7,737,567 of JAAGEH010000021.1, forward strand.
GGGCCTTTGTTGGAGGGACAGAAAGGGATGCTGGCCAGGAGTCTCTTGGCTGGTAAAAAGGAAAAGAGTAAAGCCAAACAGTCCTGGTAAAGAGGAAATGACCCCGCTTTTCACAGGTTCAGAATGTTCTAAGCTTTTTCTAAAGGACGCCCCTGGGTGTCCAGCAGTTGATCCATATCTTCTGTCTGACCCTTCCCACTCCTGCTGACCAATAAAGATGGCAAGAGTAGGCTCGAGTGTCAGGCTCAGGCCTGAGGCCTGGAAACCCTGCTTCCAGCACTTTCCTTGGCATCTCAGCAGGAAGTAGAGCTTTTGCGAATAGCCCGTTGAAGAGCATTTCCAATGGCCCATGTACTATACTTCCTGCACACCCGAGCGGAGGAGGATCAAAGGGAGTTATTTGGAAAGCCAGCAGATGTCAGGGAACTTCTTGAGTCATCTTCTGAAACCCTTTGGCTCAGGCACGAGGAGTGACTCCTTAGCCTAAACCCAGGGCCAGCTGGCGTTGCCAAGGTTGCCATTGTCACCTGGAGTACCAGCAGGACTCTGTGGCAGTCCTCCCCCCATCGGCCCATGCATACTTACTTTACATCTGCTCATGCACTTGGGTGTATTGTCAGCCCTGGAGTCTTCCCTAGTCTTACTGATAGGCGGAGACTTTTATCTGAGCGACCTCTCAAAGCACCGACCCTCCACTGAACCCTGAGTGCAAAGAGAGGCAGCATAGTGACCAATGTGCGGAGTCTCCACTGGTCCCCTGTCTCCTGCCTTTGGGAGATTATTTCCAGTGAAGCATGCTGGGAAATGTAATTAGCACATGGTTGGTTGTGCCAGCCAAGTGTGCATGCCAAAAACGCAAGAGTTTCTTTAAGGTGCCAAGGACTGACATCATGCATCTTCTGTTGGAAACTGTATACACTTCACAATTTGGAGCCTCCTGTGTGCTGCCTCATATCTTCAATCAAATTATTATATCTTAGAAATATGCATAAGGGAAATGATTCAACACACTCTGTGGGGGCGGGGGTTGGCGCTTGTAGCAGTAATTGAAGTACCTTTCCACTTATGAAAGTACTAATTTTATTTGTTTTTATTGCTTTTCTAGATGCAATTATTTATTTAGTGTGCTTTGGCTTTATTAGATTATGTTTACTATAGGAACATCATGAAAATGTATGAATACAACACACCAGCCATGCCAGCCTGGCAACCTGCATGGAGAGAGTCAGTGTTATTTTTCATATCCAAACATAATGGGATAACTTAAGAATAAACAGATAATCTACACTAGAAAACAATGCGATTTCACAGTAATGTAATAAAACACCTGGACAATATGATTTCATACATCTTGGCTCTAAAATTTACATGAGTTGGGTTTTGAGTGCTTGTATGAGGACACATGGCATTTCTAAATGGAACCGTAATGGGAAATGTAATTAAACCGACGGCAGGACGAGACGGGCTTTTTGTTGGCTGGTGAGAGATGACGACTGAGAAGCAATGTAGAGTTTGGATGTCAGAAGACAAACAGGGGGCTCTCATCCTTGTAAATATCCTTAACTTGGAAATGTCAGCATGACCATTCTGTGGAGGTGGCTTGGCAGTCAGCCCCAATGGTGTGGCTACAAGTTCTGCTGTATTCTCTTTGTCTCCAGCTTCCTGCCCCTATTATGATGTTTCACTCAAAAGAAAAGGGGCTTTCTGCTTTAGGCATGCTTTTAAGAAGCTTAAAAGATGATTCATTTGCCCTGAATTTTTGTGAGATAACCAAGATATAAGCACAAAAGAGCAGAAGTCAAAACAAAACAATAGCACAACCAAAGCCAAAAAACAAAACGCAGCAACGTGGCTGCTTATGGGAAATCATGTGTCTTTTATGACTATAAATTAGCCAATGCCTTTTATTTTTCTAATTATGAATTAGAATTAATTAACACATTGTTTAAATACATGTGCCTACCACAAAATTTAGGAAGTAGACATAAAGTATGCAATGGAGGGAGCCTCCCTGGCCAGAGGGGGAGTGGGCACCAGGTCCTGATGTTTCCAGCAGGTTCTGAGGGTTTTCTAAGCATATAAATACATGCACGTCTGTTTACTCACACACACATTTACACAAATAATAGTGAAGCATACGGTACTTATATAGCACTGTCATTCCTTGGAGAGTCTGTGGCGTGTGCTCCACGTAGAATGCACCAATCTCTAAGGATGCTCATTTAACTGTTTTCAGGTTTTTGCTGCACCAATACACACCCTCACCAGCACTGTACAAGGGGACCTGTTTCCTTCTATTTCTTGTGGCAGTCTTTCTTTAAAATTTATTCAAGTGTAGATAGCATCCAATGTTATATCAGTTTCAGGTGTACAGCTAGTGGTTCGACGTTTGTAGTCCTTATGATATGATCACCGTGAAAAGTCTAGCGCCCATCTGTCACTATGTGGAATTATTGCAATATTATGCTCCCTGTGCTGTGTGTTACATCACGTGACTTGCTTATTTTATAACTGGAAGTTGTGCTTCTTAATTCCCTTCAGTTTTTTCATCAATCTCCTACCTCTCCCTCAGGCAACCATCAGTTTATTTCCTGAAAGACAAACACTGAGGTAAAAGTATGATAGTAAGTCCCAATTCTCTTGGTAGGAGGCTTCACTGCCAGTCATTTGTGTCTCCTCCCCTGTGAGCTCTCTAGAACTGCCCTTATTTTTTCTTTGTTGGATTGTAAAGCCCTTTGATATGAGTTAAAAATATTTTTCTCATTTTTTTCAATTGTCCTTTGACTTTATTTAAAGACTATTTTGCCATATATAGCATGAAAATGTCCTTATCTTTCCTCTATCCCTTCCAAATTTTGTATCATACTTTAAAATACACTGCATATGCTGAAATTATTTTTAATTTGTTCACACATTCTTCTAGCACTTTTATGAGTTTATTTTCCACATTAAAATGTTAAATTCATCTGGAACTTTTAAGAAGCTTAAAAGATGATTGGTATAAAGACTGGTACAGGGATATAATATATTTTTCAAACGGCTACCGAAATATCCTGCCACCATTTATTAAAAAAATAATACTTGGTTTAATTTCTGGATTTCCTCATCAGTTCCATTTGTCTACTCACTTGCCAGCACCACAATATTTTATTGATTGCAGTTTATACTTCTAAAATCATTGGAATTGGATCACCAAATATTTATTTCAATGATGTTCCTTAAACATGGTAAATATATACATAGTTATGTCTATTTTATTTAAAATTCATTTTGAAAAAGGTTAAAATTTTATTAGATGAATTTCCAGTATGTATAAAGAAAATAAAATGGTTTTTCATCTATTACGATTGTGAATTATAGTAATAGATTTCTCTTTGCATTCCTGAAAGAAAACCAACTTAACATGATTATCTAACTTTTAATATACTTCTTCATTCTCACTGAGTAAATTTGATTTAAAATTTATATTAATAAATGAGATTGTTCTAAAATATGCAATTAAAAAAATTTTTATGTATTGGATAATTTTAATTATAATAGAATTATCTGTTCCCTAAAGAAAGTTTTTTCTTAGAAATTCTCATATAAAACTGCTTGTTTGTGAGAGAGAGCTTTTGACAATATTTTTTCTTTCTCCTTTTTTTCTTCTTTATGCTCTCTTCCTTTTTTCATTTTCTTTTATTTTGTTGATGATAATTAGTACATTCATAGGTTTTGGAGTTAATGCTTCTAATTTATATTTTCCTAGGATGTTACCCATTTTATCTTGTATTTCCAATTTTTTGCAATAAGTTGAGCAAAGTAGTTTTTGAATTTCAATTTTTTTCTTTATTTACATGATAGTCCCTTTCTTTATATTTATTTATTTATTTATTTTTTAAATTAATTTTTAATTAATTTTTTATACATATCTCCCCATTGCCCCCCCTCCCTCCCAGGCATACCCCAACCCCCCAGTGTCTGTGATCATTGGTTATGCTTATATGCATGCATACAAGTCCTTTGATTGATCACTTATCTACCTCACCTAACTTTAATCTTTCTGCTGTAATTTCACAGTCTATTTGATGCTTTATGATTTTTGTCCTCCTGAGAATTATCAGTCTACTCCCTTTCTGTGCTCCTGATTCTATTATATTCACCAGTTTATTCTTTTGATCAAATTTTTAATTCACTTAATTTTTAGATTCACTTGTTGATAGATATGTATTTGTTGTTCATAATTTTTTGTCTTTTACCTTTTTCTTCTTCCTCTTCTAAAAGAGTACCTTTCAGCATTTCATATAATACTGGTTTGGAGTTGATGAACTCCTTTAGCTTTTTCTTCTCTGTGAAGCTCTTTATCTGCCCTTCAATTCTGAATGATAGCTTTGCTGGATAGATTATTCTTGGTTGTAGGTTCTGGCTATTCATCACGTTGAATATTTTTTGCCACTCCCGTCTGGCCTGCATCATTTCTGTTGAGAAATCAGCTGACAGTCGTATGGGTGCTCCCTTGTAGGTAATGAACTGTTTTTCTCTTGCTGCTTTTAATATTCTCTCTTTGTCTTTTGCTCTTGGTATTTTAATTATGATGTGTCTTGGTGTGGTCCTCTTTGGATTCCTTTTATTTGGGGTTCTGTGTGCTTCCTGGACTTGTAAGTCTATTTCTTTTACCAGATGTGGGAAGTTTTCAGTCATTATTTCTTTAAATAGGTTTTCCTTATCTTGCTGTCTCTCTTCTTCTGGCACCCCAACAATTCTGATGTTGGTACACTTGAAGCTGTCCCAAAGGCTCCTTACATCATCTTCACATTTTTGGATTCTTTTCTCTTCTTGCTTTTCCAGTTGAATGTTTTCTGCTTCTTTATATTTCAAATTTTTGACTTGATTCTTGCCATCCTCTAGTCTGCTGTTAGGACTCTGTATAATATTTTTTATTTCAGTCAGTGTCTCTAGTTGGTCCTTTTTCATCTCCTCTTGGGTCTCACTAAATTTATCCAACTTTTCTAGCATATTCTTGAAAAACCTTATAAGCGTGGTTTTGAACTCTATATCCAGTTGTTTTTTTCCCCTCCATTTCTGTTGTTTGTAATCCCTTCCCTTGTCTCGGCATTTTCACTATGCCAGGGAAACTTCTGTGTTGAATTCAGCTTTATGATACCAGACATGCAAAGCAGCAGAAGCCTCTGTTGAGCTTGGGATGGGTGGAGTCTCAGGGCTTAAGGGACCGCCTTGCCTTCCAGTCGGCCCCGCCCTCCAGGGCCCCTGAGTCTCACGTGACTGGGTAATGGCTGGAGCCGTCCTTGTGCCCACGTGCCCGCAGTGCCTCTAACCGCTGCCTTTCTGGCTCCCCTGCACACCAGGACCACACGAGTCTAGGTCCCCAGGGTTTTGCCTGAAACAGGGGCTTATTGGAGTCAGAAGTGGCCCAGTTGGGAGGGTCTGTCTCCCGCCCACTTGCGAAAGCCAGCAGCACAATTAGCAATGTGTCCTGCACGCAGTGCCACGCCACCAGGCCTTTGATCTTTTGCGACTCCCCTAAATTTCGGTGCATTTCTCCCTTTTCACAGTCCAAACTCCCCCGTGTGAGTTTCGGCCGAATCTGGGGTTTAATGTAGTAGGATAAGGGGTTCAATGCCGTTGGGAGTCTCCGTTTCCCTCCCGCCAGAGAAAGCCAGCCAGGTACTCCGGCACCCACTCTCTCCATGCGGGCGTCTCCGTACCTCAGCTTTTTGCAGCTCCTCTGGGTCTCCGTGAGCCCCTCTCTTTCCCTCTAGTTGTAGAACTTCCACTCAGCCAGCTTTCCTGTGGTTCTGGATGATGTCCGTTCTGTCTTTTAGTTGTAGTTTTGAAATTGTTGTGCGAGGAAGCAGTGTAGGTGTTTACCTATGCCGCCATCTTGGATTCCTCCCTATAGTCCCTTTCTTATTTCCTATTTTATTTATTTGGTTCTTTTTCCTTTTATATATTTTCAGTTTATTTTGTTTATTTATTTATTTTTATTACATTTTTATTGATTTCAGAGAGGAAGGGAAAAGGAGAGAAAATAGAAACATCAGTGATGAGAGAGAATCATTGATCAGCTGCCACTGCACACCCCCCATGGGGGATCAAGCCCACAACCCAAGCATGTGCCCTTGATCGTTATCAAATCTGGGCCCTTCAGTCTGCAGGCCAATGTTCTATCCACTGAGCCAAACCAGCTAGGGCTATTTTCAGTTTATTTATTTTATTGTTTTCAAAACACAAGTTTTTGGATGTTTCTACTAATTCGACTGTCTTTTTAAATTTAATTTATTTTGTTCTTTTTCTAACTCCTTCAGTTGGATGCCTCATCCATTTAATTCATATTGTTTAATATAAATATTTAAGTCTGATTTTTCTCTGAGTACTGTGTTTTTTAGGTTCTGACAAGTATTATTTTATTTATCATTTTATTCAAGATATTCTGAAATTTTAGTTTTATATAGGTTAATTCTTTTCAGAGAATTTCTAGATGGTAGCATTCTAGTTTTGCTATTAATTTCTAAGATTTTTGTTTCTGTCTCTTTTCCTTTGGATCAGAGACTGTTAGTGACATTATTTTTACTTTTCAGAATTAACGTTTACTTTGGCCTCCTGTTTAATTAATTTTTGCCAGTGTTCTATGTTGATTCAAAATTAAATCATCTCTCTTTGCAGGGCACAGTGGTCTGTGCATGACAATGAGATGTGTATACTTTATTCAGGTTTTATATGTCTTTGTACATTTTTGTGCATGCAATGAGAACGTGTGCCTATGTGTGAGCGTGCGCAGAGCCTGCACTGTCACCGCAAGGCTGTGTTGTGTTGTCTTTCAGCCACGGATCGCCGAGGAAAACCTGACCTACGCCGAGCTGGAGCTGACCAAACCCCCGCGGGCGGCCAAGGGCATTCCCACCAGCACTGTCTATGCCCAGATCCTCTTCGAGGAGAACACGCTGTAGCTCCGTCCTCTTCCATAGCCCTGTTTAAGCCTGCCACCCAGTTATTTATGAACCTTGGAAAGGAAGTCCTAGTTTTTTGTATTTTCATGTGTTCCTTCTGTGAGGTAGGGATCCCTCTCTTAGGGCATTCTGAGTGCCTTTAGAAGTGCTGGGCTTCTCACCTCAAGAGGAGGGCCATGGCCCGTGGACAAGTCTTCTGGGACAGTGTTGTCTGGGTATATAAGGAGATGCTCTACTGAGCCAAACCCCTTCCCTGTTTCAGCTTCTTCCTCTAGATTTTAATTCTTTTAAATATTAAGATTAATCTTTTATTCTTCATGTGTCTGTGATATCAAGCTCATAGTATATACTAGAGTAAATGCCACTGTAGGCCAAGGCGTGAGTGGTAGATATGGACTGATGGGTTTTCAGAAGATCAGATAGCGTTGCCAGGGCCCCCAGAGCAGAGCAAATGACTTATTGCAAGCTGAACTCCAGATACTTCATACGGCTCCCGTGCTGTAAACAGATGCCCTGAGACTTCGATTTAAGGGGAGACAGGCACATGGTGGAGAAGTCTGAGGTCTAACGGACAATGAGCTGTCTCTGAAGCCCCCACCACAGACAAGCAGAGGCCCTGCCACAGCTCACCTCTGCAGCAGCATGGACCAGCCTTCACAAAGGCCTTACCCTTTTCCAGAGGCGCAGGGGCTGTATCTGCCACACTGAGGATGTGGGGCAAAGCTACCACTCTGACTAGATGTCTACCTCCTGGAGAGCAGTGTTGCCGGCCCCCAGCGTGGAGTTTAGCAGAGCATGTCCAGGGAGGAGGGCGTGTGATTAGATAATGCTCACATGTCCAGGGAGTGGGAGTGCACGTCACAGGGAAGGCGGTTCTATACTGGCCAAAGAGTCTTGCCCTCCTCAACTGTGTGTGCACTTCCTGGTGGGTTTGGGTGGGGGTCCAGTAGGATCGTGTGGCACAGACACTGTGGGGAAGTTACCCAGGGCCTCGCTGAAGACCACTCATTCTCATGAGGGCCATTCTGCCAAGTGTATGGTTAAGGACATGGCTTTCTGTGTGAGTGCGCTCTGGGTGGTTACTATTACTCACGACACATTGTTCTGTTACATAGTGACTATGTACTTGTGATAAATTACATATTTTAAACACAACCTTGTGTATGAATTGTGCCCCTGTGCAACCACGTGGATTTCATTTGGTCAGGTATCTTATCTCCTAATCATCTCAGACTCATGTTTATATAAAGGTGATTTACCCTCTCATAGGCTAATTCTTAAAATGGCTTAGTGAGATTGTGAGATTCTGGACACTATGAAGTGCTACACAAATACACTGTGTTAACATTTATGCTAAAGCTAGTTTGCATTTTTCAAAATGAAATTACCATCAAAGGCTATCATTACATTAACTTGAAAACATAAATATTTGCCCGTGAACTTAGCTCTGCAGTGACACTCCCAAAGACCCATGCTAGCTAATGAGTCCCTCTGGGTCTGAGCTTGAGGGTGGCCAAAGGTATCCAGGAGTTTCTCTGAGGAGGACACACTGGCTATGAGGGCCCTGCAGACCTCCAATAGAATTGAACCTTCTCATGCTTTCTTAGAAAGCATCCACATTGAGAGCAGGTACTGATTTTCCAGGAGCAAAAATAACCTGACTTTGCAAAGAGAAACCACTTTTTCTACACCTGCATCTCACCCCCTCCTTCTTTGCTAGGTTTCACAGGTGGAAAAAACACCGTGCAACTTTTGAGAGAGAAAGACCATTTGGAAGGACGCACTGGAACTTCACAGAGCATGGCTAGGGAGGAGCATATGCGGTTAGACAATGCTCACATCATGTTATCACATATCCTATGTTCTATAGCAGAGTAGCAGCAGGATGTGGGGACTTGATGTTTTGAGGAAATAAGGCATTTTCTAATTTGCACAAAGAGCCATATAGTCCAGTGGACTCGGGGGATGCCAGGTACAGTGGAGAGTGGGGCATGTGGAGAGGAGATGGTGGGATCGGCAATGGGGGAGGAAGACCAAGGCCCCTGAAGAACTGGATTGATCACCCCAAAGCAACCCCTCAAATTCTGGGGAGCGTAGGGCCATCACACATAGAAATGAATTCATCCCACTGAGAAGAGCAGCTTTTCAGAGCTGATAGCTGCAAGTTGGTCTAAAAGTCATTGGATATATTAAATTCAGGCTCTTTCTCCCAAAGTTGTCCCAGTCTCACAAATGCACACTAAAGTGTGCAAGGGGACCTGCTGGCAGAGGACGGAGAAAGCTGTGGGACTACATCCCCTACTGACTGTGCTTCCCAAGGGAGTGGGGGAACCATATTTACCAGAGCTTGTCCTGCTCTGACCTCCAGACTCCATGCATGCTCTGTTCGATGAGGAGCAAGGCATGATGTGCTCCTAGTGCTCCTTTGGGAGGAAAGATCTTGATGTTACTGTCATAGGAAGCTTAAAAAATGTCTATCCATTCATTTGCTACCAAATATGCCACCAAACATGCACTGACATTTCTGAGGATACATAAGAAGAAACTCATGCAAAGGGAAATTAGAGAGAGTTTTTAGACTTGCTTTCACTGTAAGGCATCTGTGGGAACAACTGTGCATAAGAAGTATGCAACATGCATGGTTGCTTACACGTTTCAGTGAAGTTAGAACAAATAAGAACCTATTGCTCAGACCGCAGTGGTTCTTGCAGGCAGAGTGGGTATGCTCAGGCTCGGTGGTGAATTGTAGCCTGGCCACGCATGGCCAGGAGTCATCGTGGGGAGCAAGGAGGTGAGAAGAGGCACCCCAAGTCTGAACTAAAGCAGCTGTGGTGGGAAATGATTGGGATTTCTTCCTTAACATTTCATGACTATTAGCTCACAGGATAAGCAACAGCCAGACCTATGCACTCCTGGTACTTGTTGGAATGACAGGACATGGAACACTCTTCAGTGTGCAGGCATCTGGGTCATCCCACACATCCATAAGCCCCAATACTCACTTGTGATAAGAACAATAACCCTGGTGCTTTTTGGGACCATCCATGGCCTTGTTCATCACCAGCCCTGATATTCATGTCTACAATCTAAGCTGGGCCATGATTGGTCCAAAGCACACCTGAGGCAGCCTGACTAGCCAGTCCTGGGAGAAAGAAGCGATCTCCCACCTTGGGCAGCTAAGCTGGGATGCCACCCATCACATCTGCCCACAGCAATGTCTTAGCAGGCGAGAAACCCGGGAAGAGGAAGGAGATGCTGAGAGAGAAGCATAGAGGAGGCCCTGGACACGTAGACCCGGCTCCCAGCCTCTAGCTCAGTTCCTTCTCTTTCCTACAGATCTTCTCTTGGTGGGGATATTGACACCCTCCCCTCCACACCCCACACCCTACCCTATACACTAGACACAAGCTGCTCCCTGAAATGAAAACGGAAGAGATTCATGGTGTGGAGGAGGCTCTGGCTTCAGGGTGACCAGGGAGCCTCAGGTGTGGTAGGGAGCCCTGGGATCAAGTGACTAATGCTCCTGAGTTAGCATGGTGTGACCCTTAGATCTCCTTAGAGTGGGTTTTGGTCCAGGAAGTCCGGGCCCAGTGGTCTGTGCTTCTAACAAGCTCCCAGGGTCGACCATGCTTCAGGTCCCGGGCCACACGGTGAGTGGCAAGGAGGTAAGCTGTTGGAAATGTGGATCTGGAACCCCTGGGGGAGGTCTGAGTGGTGGGGACACCCTGCTGGCAGGTCAGGAAGCAGGGAGGGGCCGAACATGGGAGGGACTGGGGCTGGAGAGGGGTCTGGGAGTTTTTCTGAGGAGGACACACTGGCAGTGTGCGCTCTGCAGACGTCCGGTAGAATTGAGGGTGAGCCTCTGCTTATTCTGAATTAATTACACATTTCACATTTTAAAAACCAGTTTGTTTTGCTGGGAAATTAATTCCAAACGTGGCAAGGCTAGCAGCCTGGGCACTGAGCTGCCACTGCGTGGCTCGGTGCACTTCCTTCAAAACAGCCAGCACCTTTCAGTGGAGCTGACCTGGGGGAGTCGCCTCATTTACCCAGAAGCCTGTGGTGGCCGCTAGCACCCTCTCCTTTCAGTGTCATTGATGAAAGACGCCTTGGTGCCTGCATTCTAATAAACACAGCTCGATTAGCTTCGCACCAATTTAGTGTCTGATTGTTAAATGTTAATGTACTGCACCCTATAGCTTTAAATAGAATTAGAGATGTTTACAGCCTCGGTTAAATGCACCTTGTTCTTCCACATTAAACTTTATTGCAAGTGTCCTCCGTCAGCACTCAAGGAAAACTCATTAGCGGCTGGACTGCGTGGCCTGTGGCTGCTGCTCAAAGACTCATCTTCTAGTCTTCTTTATTGGTTTCCTCACTGCCGGACAGTTGGGCACATTGCTTCCTATTTATGAGTGATGGAACTTCAGATGCCACAAACAGGCACTGCTATGCCGAAGCACATGTGTGTGCGGATCTGAGGCTCCCTCAACTGCCCAAGCATGGAACTCAGAGGCCTTGGCAGGTACCTTGCAAGGGCCCAGCAACATCATGATGAAGTTTGTGACTTTGCCGCTGGGAAAGTGAGCTAGGAAGGGACTTGCTTCCCACGGGAGGTGGTCAGTCGGTGGCAGGGCCCCACTGGAACCGGCTCTCAGCGTGCAGCCTCCAGCCTCCATGCCTCCTACACCAGATGCCCCTGCCCAGCTCTGCTCTGGGAGCCCCCAATTTGCACTCTGCTCCTCCGCCACATCAACCGGTCTCTTGCAGGCCTGCACTCTAACTCCACCCTAGAGTTTCTTGTCCTCAGGGTCCCAGTTCAGACTGCCCTGTGGATGCCCCAGCCCATCTCACGGCCTGTCCTACTTCCAAGAACCAAAAGGAAGTAATCCCAAAGTGCCTGGGAGCTGGAGGGGAAGGGTCAGGCCAGAGAGTTTGGAGCATCTATCTGAGCAGCCCTGTTGCAGGGTCAGCACATGCCAGGAGGCAGGGGTTAGGCCTCCCTGGTTCTCACTTTCTCTGTATGCAGATGGCCTGGAGGAAGGTGCACCTTCAGAGAGCAGGGCACTGGGCCCTGGTCAGCCTCCCCTGGGGACTGCAGGGCAGAGGACAGAGACCACTTGGGAAGTGAGATGGGCCACAGACCCTGCAACAGCAGACATGCAGAGAGATGCTACACCTCCCTGCTCTTCCTCCCGACATGCCCTGGGGACCCCTTCAGTGTACCATGAGGACATAGGCTGCAGGAAAGAAGAAGAACTGCTGTGGAAAGGGTAACCTGATAAGCCGAGGGGGTGGCAGAATAGCAATACATTGCAGAGGCAAATCTTTTACCTGAAAGTTCCAAAAATCCTGGAATTCTCACTCCCAGCCCCAGTGTGGGAAGTGTGGTGGCTTGGCTACTTTAGGTTTTGATTTGTCCTCCTGACTTGGATAGGTTGGGCATTTGTGTAAGTCATTGCCCCCGTGGTTTATTCCAGATAATAAAGGAGGGAGCAGAGAGGAGACCTCTGCTGATTTACACACTCCTGTGGGGCCCGGGTGTGGGTCTTCCTGAGTTAGCAGGTGGTGACACACTCATGTTGCCCCTCCTCAGGCCTCCCACCTCCTTCCCTCTCTGGCCTGCACTAGGCAGCAACTCTGCTCATCATGGTTAATGGCCCTGCTGGCTGTCCCTGAGGACTTGAGGGCTTCTCTCGTTCATCCTTCTTCACTGGGACCCTCTGCCCTTCTCCTCCACAGCCAGTCCCTTCTGCCTCTCCTCCACATTCCCACACACTCCCCTCCTAATCCAAGCTCACTCTTTCTCTTTTTACATACTCTCCTTCTCTTTATTCCATTTGCAAGTAAGGTAATGATTTGTGTAGGTGCCAAATGCAGGCTATGAACTGAGCAAGCACACTGAGCCTTCTCTCTGGTTCAGATGCTAGGCTCTGGGTCAGAGGCTGGCAACCTTGCTCTCAGTTTGGTTTGTTTGCTGCTGTTCTGGCTCTTCTTGCTCAGTAACATGAGCAATAGCATTTAGTCACAATATTTGACCCAAACCCTGGCTGCCTCGCAGTTGCTGGGTATCGGTGAGAAATCCAGTGGCCTCCTGCCTATAGCCCTCCTGTGCATCACGGTCTGGCCAAGACCCAGCTGCCTTTGTACCGAGCAGATCCTCCTGGGGCCTGGAGGGTCATGGTGCACTTCTGCCCTCAGCCCTGGACCCCAGCCTCAGGAGACCGCAGGAAAGGGGTAGGCATGTGAGGGTTCCCAGAGGGGGCTACCCGAGTGGGGAGCAGATCCCAGGAGCCGATCCCAGGAGCCAGTCTCTGCCATGAGCTGGTGCTAAGCTTCTCTGGGGATGAACCATCTGCCTGGTGTTTGCTTGGCCCCATGAGTGCGTGCAGGCAGGCCTGGAGCACAGACCTTCCCCATGCCCTGTGGGCCCTGCCGTTCTCTCATGGCCACCTTCATGCAGTGCTGGGGGAACACGCTGTTAAAGGGCGGCTTTTTCTCGAGGGGACAGTAAGTCCCACTGAGGGCAGGCCCTGGCTGCCGTGTCACCCCGCTCTTACAGCCTGTCACAGAGCCTAGTGCCCAGTCCTTCCCAACTACTCAACAAAAGCAGGGTGTCTCCATCACCTCCCTGAACCCCAGCCCGCCCATCCCTCTCATGTGCCCGGTCTGCGTCAGTTGCCTTCCACAACCAGAGATGCATGAACCTGCCTGTGCCTCTATGCTCAGCCTGGCTCAGTGGACTCTACTGCTAACAAAATGACATCTTGCAGCAGGGACAAATAGAACTTCTAGCTACAGATGAGCCCAAATGACAAACATAAAATGCACTGCTCTGCACCCCGTCATCTGAGCTATCGTGTGTCATCTGCAGTATCCCCGCTAGAATGCATGTTTATTTGCTCTTATATTTAATTTTGTTAAATTGTGGTGAAATATGCATGATATAAATGTACCATTTTAACCATTTTCCTGCCAAGGGATCAGTAGCACGAGGCTCAGGCACAGTGCCACCTCCCCAACTTTTTCCAGCTGCTCACAGCACACTAACCCCCAGCCTATCCTCCAGCCCCCTAGAAACCACCGTTTTACTTTTTGTGTCTTTGAATGTGACTTCTTTATGTACATCACAGATTGTAATCTATGGTGTTTGTCCCTTTGTGAATGGCTTATTTCACTCAGCATCATGTCCTCAAGATCCATCCATGCTTGGGCCGATGTCAGGACTGCCTTCCTTTTTGAGGCTGAATAGTACAGCTGCATGGAAGTCGGTTTTGCTCATCCAGGCTCTGCCCATGGTGGCTGGGTTGTTTCCACCTTGTGCCAGTGCTGCTTGGAATGTGTTGTACAAATATCTGATCACCTGATGCGTCTGAAGAATTTTCTTGTTATTGCCCATCACGGCCGCACACAGAGGACTCAGTCAATGTGAGTGGCTGCAGATTGCCGCTCCCCCTCCCCAAACGTGACCCGTTTGCTGTGGTGAAAGGACCTTAGAAGTCAGGATCTCTGTGAGGGACTTTTAGAAGGTATGATAATTAAATGAATAAGCACAGGATATATAATTTAGCAGTAAACCAGGTATCTAAAGTTGTAGTTAAGGACATTCTACTTGTATAACTTGATGGTTTGGGGAGAGGTGAAGTGTCTTGAATGAGAACTGAGAGAAGTTGCACACTTTGGTGTGCGGAGTGGAAAGTAGCCATGTTTGCTGAGCACCATTCAAGATCCATGCCTGATTTCTGTCCCCATAGGACCACGAGGGCTGGTAAGAATGGACAGGCTCCCAGGCATGAGGGTGACCAGCACCCTCTGACCTCGGGTCAGGGCCCGTCCTGCAGAGTCTCCATCCCAGGGACCGATAGTCTAAACTTATCCATTGGAACAGCTCAGCTGGGTGCTCTTGTGTCTGTCTGTTCTTTAAGAGGAAACCTAAGAGGGTGAGGATGGATGAGCTGGGAGGGTCAGGACAGGCAGGCAGAGGCCAGAGCTGTCTGAGTTACTGGAACTAGGCACGGCAATGTCCTTTGTTTGTGTGAGTCTTAAAAGCATTTTCTTAACAGCACTTTCTTGCTATTCCCAACTTCTTAACCTCTTCAATTATCGGTTTTCTCATCTATGAAATGGAAATTTTTTTCTTGAGAAGCTTGCAAGGCTTAAAGAAGCCAATAGAGTAAAGGGCCACCCATTGAGTAAAGGGAAGCTGATAGAGTAAAGGGAAGCCTGTAGAGTAAAGGGAACACCCTGGAGTAAAGGGAGCCCCATAGAGTAAAGGGCTGCCTATTCCCCAAGTTTGCCAGTTGCTCAGGATTGCTCAGCGACATTGAGCAATGCCCTGGTCCTCTAGGGGACCGCAGTTCTCAGTCTGCAAGCCACTGCCATCCATGATGTCCTTGAAGACCTTTTGTGAGAATGAGACAAACTTGCACAGAAAGCTGCGGTGCCAGAACATGTGGACAGAGGTGCTGAATCTACGGTGGCCACTGTCCCGGGTGGCAGTGGCTGAATGACAGAGGCTTCCCTTTGCTCCACATGTCCTGATGGCTGCCAGGCGCTGGCGGGGATGTGGTGGGAGTGGGAGGCTTCTGCTCAAGCAGTGCTAATTGTGCCGGGAGAGCGGCTCAGCAGAGTGGAAAATAGTCCTCATACATCTAGCTGAAGATGGTAATGACCTTTTAAATAACAGAAGCAATTTTATTTCAATACCTCAATTACTCTGAACTCTCAAATGTCAAAGTGCTCGGCACTTTCAAAATAGCTTAATATAGACATTTACAGCACTTAGACACAGCTAGTTTCTTATCTAACCTAATTATGTGTTGTACAGGAAATGGTGAGGCGCACCATCTGTGCTATTTTTCATAGTGATCCCTGCACGGCCTTGGGCTCGGCCTGGAGGCTGGCGGCTGGCATTGCTCCGGCGGAGGATGCACTGTTCTGGGAGGAGGGAGAGGGGGGTCCCTGCCGGGGCTAGCCTCAGCCAGATGGGGAACAGAGGTTTGGTGTGGGCCTCCCAGTTTGGTCCATGTCCACAGCACCACCCCAGATTCTAGGAACAACTCCTGCACATATGAGATGCCGGGGCCACCAGGACCAGGAGAATGGTCTAGAGTGGGTCAGTGTGCGCTGTGGCAGGGACAGGCCTGCCTCCGAGGGCTGAGCAAGACCTGGCGTTGGGCCAGAATCACCCAGCTGGGTCAGATGGGCACCTTTTGCTGCTATTTTTCAGAGGCTTCCCTCCCCTCCCCATATCTGCACCCCAAAGACTCTGGGGCTCCCGATGCTCCTCCACTCGTTTCTGCTCTGACCCTCCCCTGCTTTCACCATCACTGCCCCCAGCACTGTGGCCCTGCAGCTGCTCAGGACCCGCCCTCGCTCATCCACGCGCTGGCATTCGCTCTCTAACACCCACACAGTTGCTCCCTCACTTGCCTCAGCTCCCAGGGGCCACCTCACTAGGAAAGCCGTCCTGGCACCCTGTCCCATCACACATTTCTCCCCTCATACCTTCTTGCCTCTTCCCACTTTTCTTTCTCCCAGAGCAGCACTTACCACTAGGTGTTTTGTACTTTTCTTATGTATCCAGTGTCCATCTCCCCAGGTAGGATGCAAGCTCCTGGAAGGCGGGGTTTTTTATTAGTCGCTACTCCATCCAGTGCCTTGCCCAGTGCTGGCCTTGCAGCTATCTCTTAGTGAGCAGTGCTTCATGCTTGGCGAATGGATGAGGGATGGATGGCCAGGAAAATGTGCCAAGCTCCGTGCTGAAAGGTCCGTGGAGGGTCTTGCTCTGGCTGGCTGACTGGCAAGCAGGCTCTGCATGGCACTTGGTGGCTGTGCCAGGAGCCCGGCCAAGGTAAAGTATTTAACCCTGTGCCTGGATTGGATGTTCATCAATACTGTACACCGGGGAAATCACTCAGGTGGGCCTGGATAGAGCTGGGGGTGACTGTCACCTGTTCTTCTCAGTGTTCCTGCAGCTGCCACTGCAGTGACACTGCCATCTGGGGCAGGTCCAGGTGCGCAGCCTCCCCAGGGCCCTGCTCCCTGCTGGCCTGTCTCCAAGAGGGAGCCTGACCCAGGCTTATCCTTCTCCAGCTCCCACTTTCTCAGTCCCAAGACAAGTACCCGCTGCCCCAGGTGGCAGCCATGGCAGCACATAGCAGGCGGCCCTCCAGCCCTCCCACCCATAGCCATGTACTGTTTGTTATGGTCTTGGCAAAACATTGACAAAACACTGTAGAACTTTTGAGGCCTTCTTTCAGTTCATCATTGATTGATTGATTCATTCATTCATTCACTCATTCATCCAGCCTTTATGGAGTACCATGTGGAACCAGCACCTCTGGGCAGCACAGAAAGAGATACATGAACAGGATCTTGACTCTGACCTTGAGGTCCTCACAGATGCTCAGCAGGCTGGCTGGAAAATGGGAAATTTCAATTCAGAGTGTTGGACTGACTGTTAACAATCCTATATGGCAGTTCTATGACCTGCATTACAGAAGAAGACATGGAGAGCCAAGAGCATGCGCCAGCTGCTGCCAAGTCACCCAACTTGCCAGAGGAAGTCAGGCCTTGAGCCCAAAGGTCTTCCTCCAGGTGGGGCTCACAGCCTGGTGACTCTTCCTTTTGGGGTGCAGTAGAAGGTACACCATGAGGGCGAGGATGGGAGTTGGGCCCTTCAAGTGGGTGGACACACCAGGTCCTCTCTAGGCCATCTGCACCCCAGGCAGAACACAGTGCCTTTCCCAGGACCTTGGATAAAGACAGTGCCTCCTAAAGTGTGGCTCAAAGAACCCCAGGACTGTGATGTGGAGGTGCAAGAAGAGCTTTTTTCATATATCTTTATGTAGCTAGAAAAAATAGAGACTGTACATTAAACCTGTGATTACAATGACATTAATGCTTCAGATGAGATTAAAGTTCAACAAATAAGTGAAGTTAATGACAATATTAAGATATTAGAGGCCTGGTGCATGGATTCGTGCACTGGTGGGGTCCCTCAACCTGGCCTGCACCCTCTTGCCATCCAGGAGCCCTCAGGGGATGTTGGACTGCCAGTTTTGGCCTGATCCTCCATGGGAGCCAAAATCAGCATTCCAACATCCCCTGAGTGATGTAGTGTGCAAAGTGGCACATGGCCAGGGAGGATCCTGAGCCTGAGCCTGGGAGCCATACTGCTCCCGCTCATCCTGGCCTCTCCTGCGCCTGCTGCTGCAGCTGCTTAGTAGTGCTGCTGCAGAGATCACACCACTGCAGCTGTACTTACCACCCATGAGCCTGGTGTCTGGCACCTGTAGGTCAGCTGAGCGGAGCTCCCACAGTGGGAGCATACTGACTACCAGGGGGAAGCTCCTGCCTTAAGCATCTGCCCCCTGGTGGTCAGTGCATATCATAGCAACTTGTCATTCGATTGTTTATATATATACACTAGTGGCCTGGTGCACAAAATTCATGCATAGGTGGGGTATTCTCAGCCCGGCTTGCACACTCTTCAATCTGGGATCCCTCTCATAAATAGGGAGTTCTAGCTCCTAACTACTCACCTGCCTATCTGCCTGATTGCCCCTAACCACTCTGCTTGCTGACCTGCTTGCCCCCAACTGTCAACCCCCCGCCAGCCTGCTTGTCCTCAACTGCCTCCCCCTGCTGGCCTGCTTGCCCCCAACTGATCCCTACTGATGGCCTGCTCACCCCCACCTCCCTCCCCATTGGCCTGCTTGCCCCAATTGCCCCCCTGCCACTCTGCTCACCCCAATACCCTCCCACAACTGGCCTGATCACCCATAACTGCGCTCCCCTTTTGGCCCTTAAACACCTCTACCTTGGCCACACCACCATGGCTTTGTCCAGAAGAATGTCCAAAAGGTCTCCTGGAAGGTCTCCCAGTCTAATTAATATATTACCCTTTTATTAGCATACGTAGAGGTATGGTGCACAGGTGGGGACCATCTGGTTTGCCCTGAAGGGTATCCTGGATCAGATAGGGGTTTTCTTGGGTGGCCGGGTGGCCTGAGGGAGGGGTCTGTGATAGTTTGTAGGCCTGCCATGCCCCCATTGGGGTGAGGGTCCCCAATGGGGATGGTGCTGGCTTGGGTGAGGGGCTGGGGCAGTTTGCAGACCAGCCACACCCCCTTCAGGATGGAGGTCCCCACTGGGGTGCCTGGCCAGCCTGGGTGAGGGGCTGAGGGCTGTTTTCAGGCCCCTCCCTTGGGGGCTGGCCTGGGCAACCCAAGCCTTCCATGCTCAGGCCTGCTCCATGGCCACCACCCAGAGGCCCCTCCATCAGCGGCTGGCCCAGGTGGGCGGGAAACTTGGCTTCCTCCATTACTAGGGGCAACCCAAGCCGCCGGCCCACTCTGGCTGGCTCTGTGGCCGCCACCATCTTTGTCCCGCTAATTTGCATACTTACTCCTGATTGGTGGTGGGTGTTGCAAAGTGACAGTCAATTTACATATTTCTTTTTTATTACTGTAGATAGATTAGTAATTGGTACAAGTAATACAGAAAATCAGAGGGTAGTAAGGGATTGGGAAAACTTGGGAATATATGAATGAAGGTATAATTTCTCAGAGAGGAGAGAGGAGAAAAGAGAATGAAATTCATTATTCCCTTACTGGGCCTGTTGTGAGAAACCACATTAATAATAACAATGATAATAAATGATTAATGTTTTCTGAGACCCTGTTCTGTCCTAGGAACTGTGCACACATTATCTCATTTAATTTTCCCAACAGTCTTGAGGTCAGTAACTATTACTCCATTTTTACAAAGCAACAGGAAGAAGCTAGAACTGCTGAGGCCACAGGTGCAGAATGGGATCCTGAGTGCAGATCTCATGGCCTCTGCACCAGGGGCTCATACAGCAGCTGCAGCTTGTGCTCAGGAGGGTGGATGGCCTCAGTGGCCTGGGTGTTGTCTTCTGAGAGTGAGCTTCTTGTCACAGGAGGTATGTAAGCTGGTCCAGAAGAATGTCCAGAAGGACAAAGCTGCATGGGTGAGTAGGTAACTCTTTTTAGTCCTCCAAAGCCTCCTTTGCATTTTGTTGTGAGGTGGGCAGTGCAGCTGCCCTTTGAAACCCAGGCATGGCCAGCAGGACAGCGCCAGGTCCCAGGGCCCATGGGAGGCAGTTTAGACTGCGATCTGCCTGCAGCCCCCCAGGAATTGGAGGCTCCAGTTCCATGGAGCCCTGATTAGGCTCTGCCATCGACCTTGGACAAGCCCTTTTCCTGCCCGCTCTGTGAAGGGCAGAGTCCCAGGGTCTGTGGCGTTGGCCCTCAGAATTAAGTTTCAGAGGTTTGTGCCCAGGCATAAGCTCTCTCCACTGGGCCCAGCCTGACTTGTGATGCTCAGGATCCTGGGCAATGTCGGCATGTAAGTGAATAAATGAGTGTGTGAGTGAGTAGGTGAGCAAACTAGTGAACAGCTCTGTGCGTGGATAGTGAACCAGTGTACAGCTGTGTGGGCAGATAATTAACCAGCAAACAGCTGCGTGGATGGGTAGTTAACCAGGGAACAGCTGCATGGATGGGTAGTTAACCAGGGAACAGTTGAGTGGATGGGAAGTTAATGAAGACTGTCACCCTAGTGTCTATGAGAACCCATAGTGCCCGCTGCTGGGTGACAACGTCAGGGTTGTCGGGCCTGGCAGTGCTGGAGCACTGGACAGTCTGTCTTTGCAGAGCAGTTTCTTTATGATGATGCATTTCCAGCCACTGGCAGTGAAGATTCTTGGACAGGAATGTCTGAGGCAACCAGTTTGGGGCAGAAAGCAGAAAAAGATCTCAGAGCAGGACCAGGATGCAGAGTTTTCTATGCTTTCAGAGAGTGGGGGGAGGGGGGGAGACAATTCGGGGGACACTGGGTGCTAGGGTGGAGGACACTGTGCAGGCGCTGCACCAGCCATGGAGTGAAATGGAAACCACACCCTCTTGAGCGCGCACGCGCACACACACACACACACACACACACACACACACACACACTCTCCTCCCCACATCTCAGCCTGTCATGTGTACCCAGAACTTACTAAAGCAAAACTGATTTGGGTTTAGAGAGATTTGATTTTATGTAAAACAAATTTCATCAGGATTTCCATATGAAGAGTCCATTTCTCCCCAAATGCACCTTGCTTGGCTGCATGCTAATACGGTCACAATCCATTCTCACGTTCTCTGCCCTTTTGCTGGCCCAGCGTGGGGGAGGCAGTTGCCGTCCTGAGGGGCTTCTGGGGCCTGGGCTTCTGTCCCTGAGCTCAGAGCTCAGAGAAAGGCCAGTGAACATTGCAGGAAGCGTGGGCGGAAGGCAGCGCAGGTCTGAACAAGGAGAGCTGAGCCCTCCCTGGTGGGAGCACTGTCTATGGCGTGGCTGGTGGCGGTGGCGGGTCAGCCATCCCAGCAACCCCCAGTTACTCAGAAGTTATGAGAGGGGAACTCAGCCAGGAGAGAGTTAGATTCGCTGCTGAGCTCATGAAAGTGAGTGGAATGAGGGGTCGCTGGCCCCTCACAAGCCACTTACCCTGAGACTGCAGGGTGGGCAGCAGTGGGCTCCTGTCACTATCTACCCCAGAGTATATCCAAGGGGGGACCCTGGAGTGGGCAGTGGCGTCATCTGGGAGACCTTTAGCGTACAGACTGTGGCTTCCACCCTAGCACAGGGACCAGGTTCCCTGGGACCAGGGGTCTGACCTGGGCTTATATTCTGGATGTTCCCAAAGCAATGCCATCTCTGGGCCCAGGCCGGGAGCTTCCCGGGCACCAGCAGTGTTTTTCTTGGTTCCAGGGTCTGCCCCAGGGCCTGGGTCAGCCAGGAGAATGGATAGGTGGTATAATGAAAGATTGCACCGTGTCCTAGTAGGCAGCTTGTCACTGCTTTGCCCCCCAGATGTGATTTCAGTCTCTTCACAAGGCAGCAGACAGACACTGGGATCCGGTTTTACAGAAACAGAAACTGGGACTGTTGTTGGCAGACAGTGGGGATGCTGGGAATGGGGCTCAGGTTGCCTGGCCAGCACTGCACTGTACCTCCCTGTCCTTGTGTGCACTTTCTGGGTGCTGGCCTGTACTGGATCTCCTCATCCCCACTGGATGTGGGATTCTGGCAGCTTGGATCCACGGGGCCCCGGACCTCAGCCCAGGGAGACCAAGCTCCTGGCCTCTGCCTGGCTATGCTGCTGGGGACCCTGATATGATCCTGCTCTCCCTCCCCTGCCCATCCCTCAGGCCACTGCCCTGGGCTTTTCTCCATCACTGGCAGCCATCAGGGACCAGTCACAGTGCCCAGCCCCTGAATACTGAGGTGAGGGGGAGCCTCAGGCCCTCAGCTGCTACACCTGGGGCTTCCCGGTACCCTAGCCCAGGCCCTCCCAGAGGTCTGCCCACAGACCATTCTAACCCTGCAGAGTCCAGGGTGACCAGGTCTGCAGTGAAGGCCCTGGGTGCTTGTCCCTTGGGACCTGTGTTCAGAGCAGCTTCGCTCCTCCAGGCTCCCGGCTCCATGGGTGGCACTGACCAGTTTACCCCCAGGCTGCTGGCATCATCCTCAACTGCAGCCTGGTCCCACCAGGACATCCCACCAATTTCCTTGAATCTTTTCCCACCTTCCTCACTCCATTTTGCTTTACCTGCTTGTGAAAGGGCCGCTGCCCGGACCTGCCTGAGTTATTCCTTCCCCCAGAACCACCACCTTTGCATGTCCACCGCACGGCTCACTCTCTCACGCTCAGAGACTAAGCAGCACTCTGGAGCATCTCCTATGAGCCGTACACTGGGATAGAACCAGGGGGTGGACAGTCCAGCTCTTCCCCTCACTCCCCTCACCTTGCCCATCACTGGCCTCCAGCCCTTAGCCTAGAGCAACCGGCCGGCACCTTGTCCCCTGTCTTTGCCCATTGGCTCCTCCTGCATCCAGCCATGGGCACTGGGTCTCTGCCAGTGTACCCTTCTTCCTGTAATGCCCTGCTCCCATCTCAGCAAGGCCAAGCCCTGCCTGCTTGCCCAGCTCTTGCTCTAGGGCCACCTCCCCCAGCCAGTGTATGGACTGAGTTGTCCACTGAATTGTCCTTCTAGAGCTCGTGTGTTGAGCTGCTGATCACCAGTATTGCAGATTTGACCTTTTTGGAGATGGCATCTGTCAGGAGGTAAGTTAAATTGACATCATTAGGGCGAGACCCAATCCAAACTGACTGGTGTCCTTACAAAAGGAGACATTTGGACACAGTTACAAAGGAAAGGCTGTATGAGGACCCAGGGAAAAGGCCGCCATGTACAAGCCAAGGAGGGAAAACCCTGTGACACTTTCACTTCTACTGCCTGAGAGATGGTGTCATCGCTTTGCTGCGGCATCAGGGATGCCACCTGCACTTTCCCCAGGGCATGAATGTCTCCCTTACAGCTCTTCCCCTCAAGTCACCCTTGTTTGCAGCAAGACCTGATGCTGTTCCTCCTTCCCCATGGTGAACAGTGGTCGGAAAGGCTTGTTGAGTGAATGTTCCTGGCCAGCACGCCATTCCATGTGGGCCAGGGCGCCATTCCACATGGACCAGCACCCTGTTTACATGAGCCAGCGCACCGTTCACATGGGCCAGCATGCCATTACACGTGGGCCAGCGCATAGTTCACATGGGCCAGCATGCCTTTTCACGTGGACCAGCATGCTGTTTTACGTGGGCCAGGGCACCATTCACATGGGCCAGCATGCTGTTCCACATGGCCAGCTCATTGTTCACATGGGCCATCATGCTGTTCCATGTGGGCCAGAACCCTGTTTACATGAGCCAGCATACTGTTCACATGGGCCAGCATGCCATTCCACATGGACCAGCGTGCTGTTTTACGTGGGCCAGGGCGCCATTCACATGGGCTAATGCTGTGGCTCACATTTGGAGCAGGACAGCAGCCAGACCTGGGTTTATAACCATGGTTCTTGGCCTTCCCAGGGAGGGGTGCTCTCTGCTTCTCAGTTTGGGGCCTTCTGGTGCAGCCTAAATAGAAGAGGAGGTGGAAAGGCGTGTGAGCCAACAGTGCCTGCAGACAATGCAGGGCAGTTGGGTCAGTATTCTTCGAGGAGCAGTGCCCTGACCTGGAGCTGTGTCTCCTCCACCACCTTCTCTTTGCAGGTACTTCCACTGTTTTCTAACCACCCTCATCTCTGTTCTGGACATAGCTACATGCCACTTCTACTTCCGCAGTTATCTCTAAATTCACTCACTGACCCTGGAGCCATTAGACACCAGGCCCCTGTCTTTCCATCCCAAGACTGAGCTAGATTGGCGAGGTCTTAGGACTGTGCACGGCTTATAGGAACATGGGAATGACCCGATTCCCTAGACCAGTGGTCCTCAACCTTTCTAATGCCGAGGCCCTTTAATACAGTTCTTCATGTTGTGGTGACCCCCAACCATAAAATTATTTTTGTTGCTACTTCATAACTGTAATTTTGCAACTGTTATGAATCATATCTGTGTTTTCCAATGGTCTTAGGCGACCCCTGTGAAAGTGTTTGACCCCCAAAAGGGTCGCGACCCACAGGTTGAGAACCACTGCCCTAGACAAAAAGACCAGGGAGGGAAGGCAGTGCTAAGGAGCTCAGCACCCTCGTCCCCTGTGCACCACCTGAGCTGGGCATCCTTGAGAGGCAGGGGTGTGTCCCTCAGGAGTTCTGAAGGATGCTGGGAGTGGACAATCGCGTGAGGGGAGGCCCTCCATGCCTAATGACCAAGCCCACAGTGACCTGGCACAAAGGGACTGGAACTTCTCGGAGGGTCCCTTGCTCAGTGGAGAGCAGGGGTCACCTGGCATCTAAGTTTTTCCAGGAGTAGCTACAGCTCTAATTGCCATGTGGACTGTGGCCATGTGGACTATGGTCCTGGGAAGAG
This sequence comes from Lasiurus cinereus, assembly GCA_011751065.1. Taxonomy (NCBI): domain Eukaryota; kingdom Metazoa; phylum Chordata; class Mammalia; order Chiroptera; family Vespertilionidae; genus Lasiurus; species Lasiurus cinereus. The sequence continues at coordinate 7,762,389 of JAAGEH010000021.1, forward strand.
CCTGCCATGCCAGGGCCTGGACGGGACCCTCACCACTGTGGGTGCAGAGTTGAGCAAGCAGGCCTTGGCGGGCTGGCTCTGCAGATGGACGCCCTGTGCCTGCACTGGGCAGCCTCATGTCCGAGGCCTTTGCCTCAGCCACAGAAGCCTCTTGAATGAGGCCCCTCACTCCCCACGAGGCCCGGCAGGGCAGCAAGATCACTGGAGGGGCTGACAGAGGAGGAGGAGAACGGCTTCCCTGAGGCTCGGACTTCCTTAAGAGAAAGATGCAAAGGGCTGCCTGGAGAGGGTGGCGACTTTACACTCAGGAACTCTTACACCTGGAAAATAGTCATTTTAATGAAATAAAGACAACACAGTATTTCCCATTAGTTTTGTGGGCAACCCAATTTTTTCCCATGCAACAAGCTCTTTGAAAGGCGATCCCACGTGATTGGTGTGCAGGTGGTGTCAGGGTCCAGCTGCCAGCATGCTGTTCAGAGGAGCCCAGAGCTCCTTCCCATCTGTAAAAGCCCACGATGGTGCAGGGCAAGGCCAAGGTCCCGGGGGCCCTGGAGAGGTTGGCACTCTGGGGACTCTGGGACAGCCACCCTTCCTCAGGGGTCGTGCAGAGAGGAGGCATCCAGGCACAACTTCCTCCCTGCAGCTGCCTCAGCTACTGCGCCCGAGCCACCGCCATCTCTTCCTTCCTACCCTTCTGCCGACCAGCAGAATATTCTCCCCTTCTCATCGCCTACCAGGAGCTTGGACTGGTTTCTTGGGAAGAGAAAGAAGAGACAGGAGTGTTAGAGGAAGCTTATCCCAGCCACATCCAGGAAATGGCCAGCATGGAGGTTGCAGTCCCCACCACAAGACTGTCCCTGCTTCCACCTGGGTCCTGCTGTTTCCTCTGGCTTCCCCAGGTGTTTCTGGTGCTGAGATGCAGCCGGGACCCTATAGCCTCTGACATGTGGCTATTCTGCATTGGGTCAGAGCCCTCCCGGCATTAATAGGATAAACAATGCAATCAGCAGAGGCCTCAAAGAAAAGGTCCTTTTTAGAATAAAATCACAAAGCGATTTACTTTCACCTTTTGGATTTCTTTGTGGATTCATGGGTGCTCAATAAGAGAGAGCAGGGACATGTATGTGCTAAAGTACATTTCTGAGGGCCCCGCATAGCCACCAGACCTGAGTTCTGTGTATGGTGGGCCCTCCTGGGTCCCACAGTGAGGCTGCCTGAGCCAGGTGCAGACTTTCCCTGGAGTGGCCACAGCGCCCTCTGCTGGAGGCCTGCAGAAGCTAAGTTGTGGTTACCTGGACAGGGCCAGAGCTGTCACTGCAGGGCTGATCTTGCTGGGCTTTCCTGTCAAAGCAACACTGATGTCCAGCTCTCTGCACAAGGCAAGATTCTTCTCGCACCTGTGACCTGTAGGGAGAGCGCAAGAGCAGTTAGCAAGCCCAAGTGGCTTCACACACATGCACGTGTGCACTCACACGAGGGACACACACACACACACACACACACACACACACACACACATTTATATTTGTGGTCAGCAACTTGCTAAATTGAGGGGAAAATATATTTAATCTTGGCCTGTGCTGTTGCAAAAAGGGCCGTCCCAATTTAATTTGCTGGCTGTGATAGTTACATGTGCTGACGTGCCGCGTATCCATGGTGGACCAAATTGGATTTGTGTATTATTGCTTTCTAAATTGCATGCCTAGTTCAGCAAAATTGTTCATCAGTGTTTACTGGCTTTATGCTTAATAAGATGCCCCACAATACCTTGCTTCCAGGATGTAATACAGTCCTTAATTGCCTAGTAAAAATAAATTACATAAAGTTGGCTTTATCAACTTATCTAAATCCTCTCACACCACAACCAATAATTAAATGCTGAGAATGTTTTTTCAAAAAATATAACTCAATGATTGTTACTTCACTCATTTTAATGACCACATTTGGGGGCAGACAGTAATTCCTTCAGTGTGGAGGCGCGATGGAGAGACCTCAGCTGCATCTGTCCCTGTGAAGCCACTTGGTTGGCATTGGGCGGGAATGAGGCAGCTGACCCACGGCCCCAGGTGGCTGCTGGGTGTGCAGACAGCCTGTGCACCAGGACATGCGTGTGCATGTGTGCTGCAGACAAGTTTGAGCAATCAGCTGGCCCCGAGGATTTTTATATTCTAGACTGAGTCAAATCTCTGAGGGGCTCCTCAGATAAACTTTACTCAACTGGCAGTTCCTGCTGCAACTGACAAGTAAACAGCTTTGAGACAGAAGTTAGAGAACAGGCACACAGGTGCAGTACTTCATGTCTTCAAGGCTCTCCTCCTGCCACTATAGCACCTGAGGACACGGGACACGTATGCACATATCCATGTGTCATGCCCTATCATGGCCCTTTTCTGACTATCAGTTTTGAGCAATGTTATGAGCACAAGACATGCACTGGCTGAGGCTTGTGAGCCTGCACTTGCATCTTCTAACTCTAAGAAGGGCTCAACATGGAGGATAAGGTGAGTGCTGAGCTCCTGGCAGAGGAGATGGTCTGGGTGGTGACCATGGTTCCCTGGCATTAGCTGTGATGGAGGTTACCCGGCAGTGGTCACATCTGCCCTGGTGGCAGGAGTGAAGGACAGTGGTCATGTACTTCTGGGTAACTTTGGGCAAGTTAGTGAAACTCTCTGTGCCTCAGTTTCCTCCTTTCTCACACTGTCATGGAGGCATCTACTGCAAGGGCTGACACGAGGACTGAGAACACACAACCGTGTGCCCAATGCAGCTGCTCATATTCGCTCTCCCTCAGTTGCACAATGACACTGTGGTGGCGTGATGCCGGGGACTCAGTGGCAGCAGGAGGACACATTTTCTACCCCAACCCAAAGAGGGTCTGCTCTGAGCAGTGGATCTCATCCTAAGAGCCACCTGGGCACTTGACAGACACAGAAACCCTAACAATGCCAATCTTTCCCGGGGGCTGGGCTGAGCTGGGCACAAGACCTGGCTCTGCGTTTTAATAAACCTCCTGGGTGATGAACTGGACAGGCTGGGCCTATGACCTTCCTCTCCGTGGGGATATGGGGCGACCCTTCCCTGCTCCTGCCTGGAGCCTGGCTCTCCAGCTGGACCAGGCCCTGGCTGGGGAATTGTACATTGCAGAGCCATCCAGGCAGGTGGAGAGAGAGTCAAGCGCTGCAAGGTGTGGCCTCTCCAGATGGTCAGGAGGCCCCGACAACAACCATCTCCCCTGTTCACACAGCCAAGCCGTACACCTGAGCTCATGGTCCCTGCAGGCTGAGACCAAGGTCGCCATTCAGCAGAGCTTCTTCACCTGCTGCACACCCCACAGCCTCCAGCAGTAAACTGTGCTGCTGTCTCTCCAGCACCGAAGGTTGGAGACTCAGTGGCTTCCCTGGGCTCCATAGCCTGGGGGGAGCTTCAGCCCTCAGGCTGAGGAGGGGGCAGAAGAGGGAGGGTTGAGTGAGCAAAGGTGACTTGCTGCTTCCCAGGCAGGGAATCTACCTTTTGAGCTGCTGGGTAGAGCCAAGGGCTTCTCTGGTACCACCTGCCCAGGAACAGACCCCTTCATGTCCTCAGTCTTCCAAATCTGTTGAAAGGAGAAAACGCCATTGGCAGGGGAAGTGGTCTGTCTGCAGGCCCAGGGCCCATCCCATTCCATCAGAGCTCGAAGGACGGACCCTCTGGGGAGGGGACGCAGGGTGCCTTGTTGCTGCTGATGTTCATGTATTATTGGGGAAAGGGTTGCTTAGGCTCCAGCTTCCCTGTGCAAAGCATTAGCCAAGCTGAACCTCAGATAGCTCCCTCTCCAACCCTCTGTGCTCATAGTACATCTCCCTCCATCTCTGACCTGCAAAGCAGGCCTCAGCAGCCAGTTTGTAACCAAGTTACTTAGTTAATGCCATCTCATCCCTCTGCCACCTCCCCCATGAGAACCCCTTCACCACTCAGCAACTGGGCCTCCATCCTGACCTTGGTCTGAGCCATGCTGTTAGTACCCTCAGGCTGACCACATGGGGCTTCACTTGCTGAGTCTGGACTTCTGTCGCTAAAGGATAAGGACCAGCCTCCTCTTAAATGCACAGATGCTTCTGGGAGCTCCACAGCAGCCCCTGGACTATGCAGAAGCCCAGCTCCCAAGCTGAGCAATGGGAGATCCCATGAAGAAATACACCTGATGCTCAGCTAGCCCAGGTCCTCTGGCTGACCATGTGGACCATGGACCAATGAGGTAGACCTGTGGCCTCCTTGCCCTGCAGCCAGCTCAGGACACCCCACTCTCTGCAAAGACCTCGTGTCCCTCGGCCACAGATGAGACCTGTAAGGAGACTCCTCAGCCTCGTCTCTCCTGTCCGTGAAGCTGGCCCCCACTGCATGGCCTCCTCCAGACTCTCTGACTTTCCCTTATCCTTGGAAATCACCAAGTTGAAACATCACCTCCTCTAATGTCTCCTCTGTTGGAAATAAATGCACTCTCCTCTCAGAATATCCACCATGTTAGCCATTCTGCTTCCTGATGCGTCATCTCCATGATGACTCTGAGACTGAGTGAAGAGGCCTCTGGCAAGCAAGGCTAAAAGAGCGAGTTTTCTAAATGCTTATAGAATTCAATTGGCATTTCTTAAATACCTTGTAGTACTCAATTGACATTTCCTTTCATAAACTGTAGAATTCAATTGACATTTTTTTGAGTGCGCCTCTTGTTTTTTATCTTTAGGCATTCCTTCATCCTTCCTTCCTGTCAGTCGCAGGAAAATCACCTATATTTTATTTTACCCAACCTATTCTTTATACCTCAATGTTTATCTCTCCTCCCCTTCTTGGCTTCTTGGCTTCTTCTCTCCACCGCCCCCCCTCAGAGGATCCACAACACATTTCAATGATCCTAATGATAGCACAAACCACATGAGTATATTTTGTTTGCCTCCTCTTCTGGAATATGGGTATCTAAGGACAATGACCTGTTTATCATTACTGTCTGTGCCCCCTATGGCTTATATAAAGTGACTGGCACAGAGCCAGAGTTCAATGACTGTTACATGGATGAATGGGTAGATGGATGGATGAATGGATGGATGGATGGATGAATAGTTGGACAAATCATTGGGTGGCTGAATAGATTCATAGATGTATGGATGGAAGGGTAGATAGAAGGATAGATACACGGATGGAAAGAACAAAGGGAGAAAGGAAGGGAGGAAAGAAGGAAGGAAAGGAGAAATGGAGGAAGAAGAGAAATAGTTGGGTAGATGGGTGGATCTCTTATTGGATGGATGGATAGATGTGTGGACGATGGATGGATAGATGGGTAGGTAGAGAGATAAATAGTTTGATGGGTAGATGAATGGACAAGTGGGTGAACAGATTAATAAATGGTCCAAATATCTCTTTTTGGCACTGGGCTATGTTCTTATGCATTTGGCCATTCAACTTTCATACCTTACGCTAAATGTTTATTTCATTATGCAAGAGTACGTCTGTATAAATTATACATGCATATTGGAAAGAGCCTTGTCTTTGCCCCCACTTGCTACAGGGACCTGGTCTGAAATCGTCTCATGCAGCCTGCAGATTCTGACCATTGGAGAAAGGAAGCAGAATAAAGATTAACACATTCTTGTACCATGCCCTTATCTTACCCGACACACCTACCCGGACCATGCCGTCTCGACTTCCAGTGATGATGGCATGGCTTGCATCCCATGCTGGACCCTCTGTCATGCAGCAGCAGGTTATGGCTCCTTCTGGGCCCCAGGCTGTGGTGATGCTGGCCAGGGGCTGTCCATTGACATTCCATAGGGATAGATGGGCTCCAGCACAGGAGACAATTGTGCCCTGCACAGGGAGACCTGGCTTCACTCCAAGTGGGGTCATTGCCTGCCCCCCAGCCTCCTGCTTAGCTACTTGCTCAATCTCTCAGTCTGTGCACCAAGCACCCTCAACCTGCCTTCTTCTGAAGACTAACCAGGTGCTCCATGACCTCCTGAGACACACCCTTCTTCCCAGCTGACTCAGGTCTGCCCTGCATTCTCACCCAGTAGTGAGTGCCCAGCTTTTTAAACATCTGCTTGCTTGGACACTGCTTTTCCTGAACAAGCTGGTAGGCTTGCTGTTTGGACTCCTCACAGCTCTATCCCTGGCAGTATATTAACTGGCAGGGTCTAGCCTGGCAGGGATGTAAACAAAGCCTACCTGGCTGGCCATCCCTGTTGCTAAGAAGTTTTGGACATTACCTGGTAGAGGGCAGAGTACAGAGGCTCAAATGGCTATATGTGGATCATAAAGTTGAACAACATCCCTCTGGAGGGAATTTCTGAGGAGAAATTTTCTCACTGCATCTTCCAAATGTTTATACCCAAAGTATTTGCTCCTCAAGTCCTTGTCTAGTTGTGTCCAGTGGATTAGTGGCCACTGTCACAGGGATGCATAGTGTCAGGTCTTTGAAGCTTGCATTACCAACAGGAGGGAGGTCAGGAGCTCTGTGTTCTCCCCCGCCTCCCGGGTTGGGCTCCCTCATGTCTTTGCCTCATTCTTTGGTATAGTCTGCCTGGGGCCAGAAATCATGGCTGCCCAGCACTGAACACTGGGACCAGCCGGCACTTAGTAACTAAGTTGGCTCCTAGACAAGTTGAGTTCAATAAATTGTTGTCCCAATATAAGTCTTCTCTGAGGTCTGGAGACATCATTCATTCTCAGCTTTATATTCTTGCAGATCATGGTTTGGTGCCTTCCTTATACACCCACTCATTCATCTGTTTACCCAGCATCCTTCCATTCTTCCACCATCTACCCACTAGTTCACCTAAATATCCAGTCACCCATACACCTATGTATTCATCTAACTATCTCTCTGCCATCTATCTACCCATGCATCCTTCAATCTGCCCATTCATCCATCCATCTATCCACTCACCTGCCCATCATTCTCCATCGATCCACTAATTTATCCAGCCTCCATCTGCCCACATAACATTCATTTTGGATTCAATTCCACCCAGAGCACAATTTTCAGCCAAAGTTGGTACTAGGAAAAACCTCCATCATCTCCCCTCCTCCCATGTTCCCCTTTCCTGCTGTGCCCATGCCCTGGAGCCCTAGGGTTTTCTGTGATCAGATGTGGGCCTCAACATCCTCAGGGAAGTCTATGCTCCATGATGGGAATTCTAGCTTAGGAGAAATTCCACACTGAGCGCGCTCTCCCTCTCTCTCTCTCTCTCTCTCTCTCTCTCTCTCTCTCTCTCTCTCACACACACACACACACACACACACACACACACACACACACACACACTTTCCCCACTGGCAGCCAGCATGGAGAGACATGCAGCACTTCCTGCCATGGAGACCAGAGGCACCCGCTGAGTCAATGCTGATTTGCAGTCAACAAGCTGAATTAAGCCAGCGACTCCTCACCAAGGCAAGCTCTAGCCACACTTCATGGTCCCCAAGCAGAGAAGAAGCCTCCCACAGACCCACTACCCCAAGGGAGAAGAGAAGCACAAAATAAAACCTAGACCCCGTGCTGCACATGCTAATGGCTCCATGCTGCCTGTGTAGAGAATACTCCACACATTTGGGGCAATCTCAACTTCCAGGTGATCAGCAACTGGGTTTCTCAAGGGCACCACCTACCATGCACACAGCCAGGCTCTCAACCTGTCAAGGACACAGATGTGAGAAGGGGGCCTCACCGAGATGTCACTGATGGCCACAGCAGATATGGCCTCCTGGTGGGCGGGCAGGCGGGCCACGTGGGTAAGGTAGTCTAGGTCCCACAGGATGCAGGTGCAGTCCTGAGCACCACTCACCAGGATGCTGAAGGTGACTGACGCTGCCAGGCAGGTGACAGTCTGGGTATGTCCGTACAAGGCCTGGGACAAGAGACAGGACCACAGGTTAGGGGCGGGGCCAGCAGTCCAGCTACTTGGTGAGATGCTCCACCCTTCCTTTCATGTCCGGCCCCAGGAGAGGAAGCAGAGGTGGAGTGATTCAGTGATCCCAGAGCCCGTGGGGTATGTGTGTGTGTGTGTGTGTGTGTGTGTGTGTGTGTGTGTGTGTGTGT
>JAAGEH010000021.1:7770466-7904598 GCA_011751065.1 Lasiurus cinereus
TGTGTGTGTGTGTGTGTGTGTGTGTGTGTGTGTGTGTGTGTGTGTGTCTGTGTGTGTGTGTGTGTGTATACATGCATACATGGCTGCCCTCAGTTCCATCTGTCTCCTGGTTGAGGTTCCTCTGGGAGGAGCCATGTCCCTTTATCATAATCCAGCAGAGGTAGCAGCACCTGTGCTCTGTCCCCTGAATGTGTCTCTTGTCCTGGGCAGCAGGTGCTACTGCTAACAGGCAAGGGCGCTATTTACGTATGCACCTCAGCCAGCAGCATCCACATCACTGGCAGCTGGTGGCAAAGGCAGACCCTTGGGCCCTCCCCCAGACCTATGAGTTAGAAACTCCAGGGAGTCCTACCCCTAGGTCTTCACAAACCCTCCAGGGAACTTTCACACACACTAAAGTTTGGGCACCACACTGAGGGTCTCCAGAAACGCATGTGACCTTGAAGAAAGCAGGAAGCAGAGTTAATAGCTAACAGAAGGTGACTTTGCAAGCCCAATGGAACCAGGTTCAGAGCCAGGCTAGCCAAGAGGCAGTGGGTGACTCCAGCCCAGGCTCAGCCCTTCAGCTTGGCCTGTGCAGGGTCAGGCCTGGTTTGTGGATGGTTATGTGTCCAGATATGGCCAGAGGGCTTGTTCCCTAGAGACACGTCCCAGGCTGGGAAGTACTACTGGTATGGGCGTGGTCATAACCACCAGAGGCTTAGGTGGGTGATGTGAAGCTGCTGCACATGCATGTGCCTCTCTCCTCCAGAATCAGATGCAGAGGTGGCCATCTGAGATGTGGTCACCGCTTCCTTAGTGGTAAACCTCCATCTTCAGAACAGACCACCATGCTCATTTGGGTCAAAGCTATCACCTGTCTGGTCACAGAAATGACAAGTTCTGCCTCAGATTTCCGTGTGTTCTCAGTAGAGCCTAATGTGGCACCACTGGATGGTGCTGGAAGGTTCTGGGCGTGGCCCACAGAGGATCTGGATCATTAGGAAACACGGAAACTGTCTGAATAGAGGAAAGTAGGGAGTTTGGCGTGAGTTTTCTGGATGTCTTCTCAGGGTGAGCTAAGTCTGATGAATCAGTTCTGACCACAGGGGACACAGTGACTCCAGAGTGATAGCCAGTGGCCGGAGTGAGGTTGGGGTTCTGAGAGAGAAGCGCTGAGCCCACATGTGCAGGTTAGTGGGCTGGGCTGCTGCTCTCTGGGGAGAACACACGCAGGCACCTCGACCCACAAAGGCAGCCAGTACCAGAGAGGGTTTCAATGTGTCCTCAGAGTAACACTTTTCTACACGGTCAGTTAAAATAGCCTCATTATGTCATCTTACACCTAAGTGAAGTTGAAAAAATTAAATAAATGAAGACCTCTGAAGGTTTCTGAAAATGATTTATCTTGCTGGATGCTGTGGTGAGCCGGGCCCCCTAGCTAAGTGCTAGAGGCACCACAAAGCAATGGGACGGCTACAGAAAGCAGTGCGTCACTGCGCCACAGTTCTGCCAGTTAAAATGTATCTCAAGGAAACAATTAATCAGAAGCAATCAGTGGCCTGCGGAGGATGTGGCCTGCCACACCGTTCAATCCATCCATGCTTGGAAACAGTGGTTGATGGGACTGTGGTGGGTGGCCATGAACCAACTGAAATGTAATTCCATGGAAATAAAATTTGGGGGAACAAATGAAATGTGAATTATAGAGACTGTACAAGAGAAAAACAACTTGATAGGCTGGGGGACATGGACTAGGCACATCCACATACTGATCAGGATAGCATGAATGTGTGCCCTTGGGTGGTCACAGGACCAGTGACAACTTCTGTGGGGATTACAAAGAATCATTCTGCTTTGGAGTGAATTTAAAATTTGTCTTTCATGGGGTAACCTCTTTTAAAATAAAACAATTTCAAAGTCTGGCTATGATGCTATTTAACTATGACTTCTCTGTTTACCAGCTGGGGACAGACCCCGCTGCTCAGCAGCTGGTAGTCTGGGGGCTCCAAGGCCCGAGTATGGGATTTGATTTTGCTTAGAAGTACTGCCACAACCTTTCCTCCTGACTGGTTCTGGGGAAGAAGGGTAAATTCCATGCTATGCTGTCAGTGGGCTTCACGGAGCATCTGCACTACTGAGGGGCCTGGGGCCGTCGTGGGAGGCCTGCTTCCCTGGCTCCTCGCAGCCAGTTTGGAGTTGGGTTGTACTTCTCGCCATTCCCAAGAGCAGCCTGGGAAAGGGGATAGTCCACAGGGTAATGCAGGCTTCACCTCACTCTGGAATAAAACACAGCCCCGGGACACAGCAGTGGATGGGAACAAATGAGCAACATGCACTGGGGCCAGGCAGGAGCACCACACTACTCACTGTGCCTCACTGCCCACTGCCCCTCAGCACTCCCACAACTTCTACAGGACGAACCCACCCCAGTGCAGTCCCAGCACATCCCTCCGCATGGCTACCAAGGGCCACTGCGAACCACCCAGGTGCCAGAATGGCCTGGACACATAGAGACCCAGATCACGTCCCATGAAACGTGTCCCCTGAGGAAATCTGGTCAGTGGTCAGTGTGTATGATTGGCTTTGGTTTTGCTGCATTAGGGCTCCATGGCCAGTGACCAACAGCTGTCAGACAACATTGCAGTTTAGAGTGGGCAGTGTCCCCCAGGGATCTTTTTGGGAAGGTTTGAGAGTGCACAGAGAGAGAACGTGGGGTTCCCAGTTATACAGACCCGACCTGTCTGGGCTCTGTTCAAAAGAAGGACACCTGCTCTACAAGGTCAGATGCTAGTGTGGGGCTTCCAGAAGCAGTGGGTGCCCTCCCCTTCGCTGTGAGTGGTGGTGCCTAGTGAGGTGGAACCAGGAGTCCTCTGCCACTCACCACCCTGGCTGCTTTGCACACACCCTGCCATAGCCCCTCCTGCTTTGGATAAGTCATTCAAGCTCCTTGCATCTCTCCCCCCACCCTGTATGCATGGATGACAACAGCACCTACAGGGCTGTGGAGAGGAACATGCAGCTGCCCACAGAACAGTGCCAGGGCAGAGGCTCACACACGTCTCGAGGTGCACTGGCGCTGATGTGCACGCGGTGCCTCTCATTGTCAAATTCAACTTGGGCACAGAACGGTGCCCTCTATGACCTAGAGCTGGTGCCACCTTCACACCTCTCTATTGGGGCATGTGAAGGTCTGTACCTATCCAGGGCACCCCTATATTAGGCATTACACCTGCCCTAGGGACTACACCTGCCTAGGGACCATACCTGCCCTAGGGACCACACTTATACTAAGCATTACACCTGCCCAGGCCCCCACTTCTGCCTGAGGTATGTACCTGCTTGAGGAGCAGGCCGCTGGGGTGGCCTTTGGCCATACTGAGCTCCCATATGCAAACTACAGTGCTGTCCCCGGAGGTGACGATTGTTGTGGGGGATGGGCACACGGCACACAGACAGCGGCCCCAGTCAGCCAGGTTCTCGAATGTCATCAGGATCTGCAGGACACAAGCAGGATACACACTAACTCATGAGTTCACTCTTCGGAATGTGGTTGGAGGCTCAGCCCACGAGAGCCCTGGCAAGTCATGTTACCCCTCTCACCCTGGCTTGGGCACAGCCACATGGAGGACAGGGGCAAGGGACTTGCTTCCATTCAGCTCATCTACCAGACACCTCTGTCCCATTGCTAGGCAGCCAGCCTGGCCCTCACCTTGTCAGAGCCATAGTTGCCCAGGCAGCAGCTGAGGTCGTCCGTGCCCCAGCAGAAGGTCCTGCTCCAGGCAGGCGGCAGCAGCAGCTTGCCCCTCTCTACCGCCAGGATGCTCTTCTCAGTGGGGATGATGTGTCCGATTGCGCCTTTGGGAGACTCTGAGCCTAGAGAGAAAAGATACATTTCTGCCCCCCAGTCAGTATGGAGGAGCACACACATAAAAGGACCACACCCCTTTAGCTGGGACCCCAGAAGATCTAGGCCAGGCAACTGGACTCAGCACAGCACAGTACCCATACAGGTACCACTGGCTGAGGCAACTCTCTCCCAGTCTCACTCCAGGGACCCTGGCCTGAGGTGTCCCCTGGCCCCGAGGGTGTCCCCTGGCCCGAAGGTGTACTCTGGCCCCGAGGGTGTCCCCTGGCCTAGAGGCTGTCTCCTGGCCTGGTCCGCCCTGACTGAGCCAATGCGCTCAGTGTGTGACCACGCAGGAAAAGGGCTGTGGGTGGCCCTGCCAGTGTCTCTTCAGGAATCCTCCTTTGGGAAATGCAGGGATTCTCTGAAGAGATGACGGCAAGGGAGGAGGGTCTATGGCTGAGGACAAAGCCATAGGGGTTTTGGGGTTCTGTCCTACATGCCCTTCTAGGCACCGGATTTAGCAGGGTTGGGAATGCAAGCACACTGTTCTTGGACTTCAAATAGAAAAAATATAATAAACACACACATCCCTCTCTCTCTTTCATGTGTACACACACACACACACACACACACACACACACACACACACACATACTCCTTGGGTTCAGAATGTTCCATGCAGTGGTATTTCCCAGATCAGTGCATGTCCCGAGGGGCACAGACATTAGACTTCTAGGAAATGTCAGGCTGGAACCCACACCCAGGCCATCAGCCCCAGACACATCCTCCTGTTAACAGGCTGCAGGCCTACCTGGTGCCAGAAGCAACTGTGACTGTAGGAACCAGGCCAGAAGTCTGCAATTCTCCCTTGAGAAACCCAAGGCCATACCACTTTGCTCTGAATGCAAGGAGGGTTTGTGTGTATGAGAGAAAGACAGAGAGGAGTGTGTGTGTGTGTGTGTGTGTGTGTGTGTGTGTGTACATGAAAGAGAGAGGGGTGTGTGTGTGTACATAAAAGAGAAAGAGGAAAGTGTGTTTGTGTACATGTGTGTGTTCATGACAGAGAGAGAGGGGTGTGTGTGTACATGAAAGAGTAGTGGAGAGTGTGTGTGTGTGGGGGGTGGATGTACGTGAAAGAGAGAGATGTGTGTCTATATACATGAAAGAGTAGAGGGGAGTTGTGTGTGTATATGTGTGTGTGTGTGTGCATGTACTTGAAAGAGAGAGGAGTGTCTCAGATAGATACACACACACACAGACAGATGGGTCCTAGATGGTAGGTCTGATGGAGTTTATCTTGGACAGAATTTCTCTCAGAGCAGAGGCCTCCCCAGGTTCCTGTTTCAACCCAGACTCAGTCAGATGGAGCCCCTCATCTGTGCCGAGCCCCAGAAGAGCTGGTTCTGAAAGGACAGCCATGAAACCAGTACTAAACAGAGCAGGGCCAGTATTCACCTTTGACTGTGACCTGGGAGGGCCGCAGGGACTGCAGGCTGTAGGAAAAGGGCTGTGGGTAGCCCGGCAGGCTTGAAGGCATGGTGACATCCTTTGCAGGGGAGGGCTTCTCTGCTGCCACCCGGGCCGGGTGGGGTTTGGTGAAGAGCTGGAGAGACAGGGGACAGAGCATTAGGGCTGACACCAGAGGAAAAGCTGACCATGTCAAGTAGCAGCCACACCTCTGCTCTGTGCTCTTGGCCTGGCCCTGTGCTCAAGGGCATCATCAACAAAAACAGAACCCTCTGCCTAAACCCTGGGATGCTAAGATGAGGGGTTTGCGGTCTGAGCAGCGATTCATCTCAAGGCCACAGTGCAGGACTGGCTGCGGGGCTGCCCTGCCCCAGAGCTGCCTCTAGACCTGGGGCCAGAAGGGCCCTTTCCCCTCCAGACCAAGCCCTCCCCATCTGCTGGAGCAAGGCCCATGGTTCCCTCCCTCGACACTCTGTGCAGCCCCCCTCCTAGCATCAGGAGTTTGAGTATTTCAAAGAGCACAGGCAGACCCCACTAGTGGCCTTTCTTATTTTTTTTTCTTGGACTTCTATTGTCAAATTGTCTCCAACTGCTAAACTTTTAGCATAAGCAGGCAAAGTAGGAGGGCGAAGGCTTGCTGCTTGCGAAATTCTCGCTGGGCTAGGTGTGCAGCCAAGGCCAGTGCCAGCCTGCCACTGGGCCTTCCCTGCCCGAGTTCCTGCTGGGTGCCAGGATGCCGGGTGCTGGGATGCCGGGGCTGAGGTGTGGGCGCCTGGGCACAGGTGGGGCTCAGTGGAGCATTAGGCCTCAGAGCAGCCTTGGCTCTAGTGCTGCTAAGCCCTTCTTCAGATGCTGAACTACCTCATAGAGCTGGGTGGGTGATGTAGAGACAGAAACCAGAGGTGATTTGATGTGAGCATTGATTACAGAACTCTTCCTTGCCCAGCAGAGCCACCAAGAGCGGCCCTAGCATGCGTCAGCACTTTTCCTTATGATCAATAAGGAAAACACAGGTGGGGATGACTGCTATTTTGAATTATTTCATTGCTTTATCTGTATTATTCTATTTTTAAATGAAAGAAATAAAATGGGGCTATCCAAGCTTCTCTCCTGAAAGGCCCTCCTTCCCTTAAGTCTTCCCTGAGAACCTGCATTTGGGTGCACCAGCATTCCACTGTCCAAGGCACCCTCAGGCCTTCCACATGCCCCACCAGGAGCCGATCAAACACAGCCTGTCCCCTGTGCCCAGGCAGCAGAGGCCATTCATTTGCATTAACTGAGAGGCACCCATCCAGCTCTCCTGTGAGGCAGGTGCTCCCAGGGTGGTCCTGGAGTTGGCAGGTCTTGTGCATTCTGTTCTCAGAGTGGCCTCTGACTGGGGGTCAGGCTTCTGTACCTAGGTTGCGGTGTTCAGAGGTGAGATTTCTCCACACAGAACTGAGTGGAGATCTACAGAGCTAGCATCAAGTAAACAACTATTTCACTTTCTCACATGCCATTATTGGGTGCACACCTGATGCACAGCCCACACTGCTCCGTGTCTGTCCTGAGGGGTGGGGCCAGTGGGGCACAGGCCCAGGTGAGACCTTGCAGTCTCACCAGGGCCCAGGGCCAGCTGAGGGGCCACACAACCTGGGTTCTGGAGCAGCCAGGTGAGGCCAGAGCTCTTCTTCTGTCACCTGCTCATGGTACAATTGTAGGCAACTTATTTTGCCTTTGAGCCTCAGTGTCCACACCTGGGAAAGAACAGTTCCTTACACAGAGCTTATGAAAGAATTCAGTGAGGACACCACACTTACAAGTAACACCTGTTAAGTGCTAATCACATCCCAGGGACTTCTGAGCCCTTGACGCCTTCCCTCATTGGATTTTCACAGCAGCTCTAGGGGTGGATGCACTAAAGAATTAAGTCCTGTGGGTCTCTCCCAGTGCCCTCAGGTGCATTGAAGCTGAATGTATCCTCCACATTAGCTTTAACACTGTCATCACCTTCATCATCAATGCCATTGAGGACTAGCCTTGACACTGAGGCACAGGAGGGTGATAGGAGACCAGCTGCCTATTCAGTCTTCTTTTCTCTCATTGCTCCCAGCCCAGGAGGAAATGTCCTCTCTCTCCCCCAAGCTCATGCTGTGCACACTTATTTGACGAAGGAAGACAAAGGACATGGCATGCTGTACCTGTTTGGGCACCTGTCCAAAGTTGCTGACAAACCCCAAGATGGTGTTCCTGATCAGGGGGTCCCCAATGCTGCCGAGGTCCACTTTGTCTCCATAGAAGTAAGGGTGGAAGGTGTTCACTGCCTCCACCGCGGCTGGCCCCTGCTGCTTGAACCCAAAAATGAGGTCGATCCAGTGGTGGAGGTTGGCACTGACAAAGTCACTTTCCAAAGCCTGGAAGCAAAGACCAACGAGCATGAAAATACAGGCACCTCTGAGGCACGCATGCCCATCCCACAGAGCAAAGGCTCAAATGCAGGGCGATGGCTCTCCCAGGAGATGAGGCACTCCTCCCTGCACTTGGCAGGTTCTTAGTGGGCAGACATGCGGGCCACCAATTCCTGTCTCCAGCTAGTGTAAAGGAGGTGGCTGTTCCCACCACCTACTCATCTACTCCAGAAACTAACCCTGAGGACCAGAATCTCTGTGCCAATGGGAGAGACCTGCTTAGATATGACCAAGAGGAAGGGTGCGCTGACCCTGACCAAATGCTGGTGGCTGAGGCTAGGCTCTCCGAGGCAGAGAACATACTCGGAGAGGACAGGAGCCAGCACTGCCACTCATGCTCCCTAACACATCTGTCGCTCAGTTTCCTCATCTGTGGAATAAGATGGTGCTTGTGCCTTCTCAGTGGGTTCCTGTGCAGATGAGTTTGTGCTCCTGCCTGGTGTACAGTGATCTCCATGTGGTATCACCTGCCATGATCACCCACCAGATACTTGGCACGGCTTGGGGTTTAAGTGTGTTGTCTGCCCATGAGTACCCCCTTTTGCTGACAGAAAGGATTACCCCACTTCTTAGGCAAGCTCATACATGATTTTTGAAACTACTGTACGTGAGCTCTCCTGATGGGCATGCCTCAGTGCAGCCCAGGGCACGCGGCAGCAAAAGCAGCTCACCCCTGTACCTACAGGGCCAAGGCGAGGCCTCAAGGCACATTGTGTCCATTTGAAGGCTCTCTCTGTCCCCAGGTAGTAGGACAGATGCTCCAGACTCAGCCATGGAGCCTGTCTCAATGTTCTAGCCTCCACCTGGGACCTACACTCCACTGCTCTCAGCACATCTGCCTGCCAACACTGTGACACCTGACAGGAAGCAGACAGGATAAGCATAGGGACTGTCTGCACTGGGGGTGAGGTGGGGAAGATAATCGTAGCAAGTAGTTAAGTACCAGCAAGATTAGGAGGATGTGGTTTTCACCAAATGGGATGTTTGAGTGAGTGATTTTGAAGACAGAGCAGTTGCATTTGTGTTAAGGTATGCCTCTGGAAGTGGGTGGCTTTAGGTTGAATGGAGATAAGAGTCATGGAGAGTGAAGCTGAAGGAAATGAGAGCTAAAGTCATTAAGAGAGATGGCAGATCTTGAGCTCTGCTCAGCAGACACAGGTACCACCTCTCCCTTTGCAATGGGACATGCAAGCACTACCCCCTCCTCCTGCCCCACGCCCCGTTTTCTCTTGCTCCTGTGTGGCAGCTGTTGAGAAATACTGCCAACTTGGGTGCCCTCCTCTGAGCCAGTACTGTTCACTGGGTTGTACCCAGGAAGGAAGGGTGGAGCATGCCTGGATGCCCTCACTAAATCCTTTCTCCTTCCTGTCAGGTGTCACCTGTGGTGCAGGCAGATGTGCTGGCTCCCAGTGGGAGCTGCTACTGAGAGGGGTGAAGCTTAGTTCCCATTTAGAGACAGTCAGTTTGGGAAAGCGCCACCCTACTTACCAGTCTAGATGTGACTTCCTTTGTAAGTCTTCAGTTACAAGACTTTTAGTCAGCTAGTCTTTAGTTAGCTATTCAAGTTTATTCTTTTATAATTTAGTTGTAATTTCAATGTGGCCCTGGGAGGAGGTAAGTGTACCTTCCACCTGCTCCATCCCCAGCCTGGGTTCCTTTGACTTTATCATGGGCAGTATACATTGTGTCTGAGTGTGGATCTCTTTGAGTTTATCCTTCTTGGAGTTTCTTGAGTGTCTTGGATATATAAATTAATGCATTGCATAAATTTGGGATATTTTTGGACATTATTGTTTCAAATATTTTTTCTGCCCCTCTCTCACCTTTCCTGTTGATAGTTCCCTATGTGTATGTTAATGTACTTGATGGCATTCTACAGGTCTCTAGCCTCTGTTTATTTATTTTTTATTTTTATTTTTTTAATTAGACTTCATATTTTTAATTGATTTATAATTAAAGTTTGCTGATTCTCTCTTAGATCTGTTCAAACTTGCTATTCATTTTCTCTACTGAAATTTTCATTTTAGTTCATTTTCAACTTCACAATTTCTATTTGCTTTCTTTCTATACTTTTATCTCTTTATTAATATTCTCTATGGGTGAGATGTAATTATCATACTGCCCCTTAATTCTTTAGACATGGATTTATTTAGTTCTTGGAGCATATTTGCAATAGCTGATGTAATGTCTTTGTCTAGTAAGTTTGGATTTGCTTCAGTATAGTTCTGTTGATTGCTTTCCCCCACCTTTGTATGGACCATACTTCTTTTTACTTAGCATGCCTTATAGAACATTGAGTCTTTAAACAATACCATGTGGTAATTCTAGAAATCAGACTCTCCCCTCTCCTAGGGCTTAATGTGGTTGGTGCTGTTATCACAGTTGTTTGTTTAGTGACCTTTCTGAATGAGTTCTATGATTTCCATATTACTTATTGTGTGTGGCCACTGAAGGCTCTGCTCTGTTAGCTTAATGTCAGTTAAGAAATGGACAAATATTTATTTAGATACTCAAAACCAGTATGTCTCAGTCTGCCAAGGGTGAGGAGCTTTCTCTCTCTCTCTCTCTCTCTCTCTCTCTCTCTCTCTCTCTCTCTGTTAGTCCTCACATATTTTCCCATTGATTTTTTAGAGAAAGTAGAAGGAAGGCAGAAAGACACATGACACACAGAGAGAAATATCAATGTGAGATTGGCACAGCAATTGGTTGCCTCCTGCAGGTGCCCAACCTGGGTCGGGGGATTTAGCCTGCAACTGAGGTACATGTCCTTGACCAGAATCAAACCTGGAACTCTTTGGTCCACAGGCCAATGCTCTAGCCTCTGAGCCAAACAAGCTATGGCAAGGGGTTCTCTTTGAATGTTAGGGAGTGGTTTTAATGTTTAGTCGGACAATGACAGAATCTGCCTTTCCCTTCACTTGCACTGAGCCTGGATGTCAGCCAGAATTGAGGGCGTAGGGCCATTTGGGGTCTTTCTTGAGCATGAGCACAGCCTTGTGCATGAAGACAGCCATGCAATGTGTGTCCTAGGTTCTCAGGGATATTTCTAAGTCTTTCAAGGCCTCCTACAAACAGTTCATTCCCCATTTAGGCTTTATAGTTAGCCAAAATATCATTTTCTGATTAGTATCTACTGCTTCTGTCAGCCACAGTGTTAATTGTTTCTGGTTGTTTTTGACAAGTGCCACTGAAGAAAAGGCTGCTGCCCTATGCAGGCTCCAAGGGGGGTCTTTCAGGGAACCACCGTCCAGGTTTACTACTTGTTGATCCTTTACCAGTTGATAAACACTAGTGTGGCTCAGTTTTTTACTAGTATGAATAAAACAGATGAAGTCTCATGTACGTACATACTTTCTGTGGACACATTTTCATTTCTCTTGGACAAACAGTCACAAGTAGAATTGTAGCAAATGCACCTCATTTTTCTAAGAAATGGCCAAGGTATTTTTCAAGCTGGCTGGGCTACTTTGCTTTTCCTATCAGCAATGCATGATGGGTTCTGGTTGCTCCATGTTCTTGCCTACTCTTGGTTTTACCTGTATTTTACCTTTTAGCCATTCTTGTGAGTGTGTTGGCATCCCATTGTAGTTTTAATGTATGCTTCCCTGATGATCAATGTTGTTTCATGTGTTTACACTGACCCAGCATAAATGGCCTTCCCCCATCAGCCTCTCTGGGTAAAAAGCGAAGTCCTCCCAGGTCTGGTGAATCCTTTGGCCAGTGAGCGCCTCCGGGGCCTCCAGTCCCGCTCTGAATTATCCTGGGAAGTTTGGTCCAAGTTGTGGCCCTTCCTGCAGGCCCGACTGAAGACACTGACTTGCCCTTCAGGAATCTGAATTTGCTTTCCCAGTGACCCCCGAGGAAAATGGCACAAGGACAAAACCTCCTGGAGCTCTCAGAAGAGTGCAGATCCAAGCATTCTCTTGCCAACAGGGCAGGAGCTCTCCAGACAAAAGGGCCTCAGAAGTGCTCATGGCAAGGTCCCCAATTACCCAGAAAGTCTCCTGGAGTCTGAGGGGATGCTAAGGTCTTCACATAGGGTTCTGGGGACTTTGGGATGACCCTGCTCAACTCACCTGTCTGTGTAGGCTGATGAATTTTCCAGGGTCCCCATCCGCCCATGGCGGGAGCTGCACGTTCCCCAGTGCTGTTCCATCCTGCATGCAGCCTGAGTGGGTGAGACAGCAGAGATTTGGTAAATGGGGGCACAAACTGGACTAGGAACCAGGGTGTAATGCTGTGCTGTCCAGGTCACTGACCCGTGCAGATGGGGCTGTGGGCTGTGTTGCTCAGCAAAGATGGTGACACAGCCCTGAGCTGTGGGGCAGAGCCCACCACCTCCCTGACCTCTGCTCACCGAACTCCACGGCATTGCAATTGGTGAGGAACTCGGGCAGGAAGAAGAACTCTGGGGTCAGCTCCCGCACGTCACTCATGTTCTCTCTGGAGGCCGACTCCCACGCACCCTTCACGCTGTGGAACATTCTGTCTGCCACGTCAAAGCTCCCTCCCTGGGAGGAAAGGAGTGGCATGGAGAGATGTCCGTGGTGAGAACCCCAGCCATGCGGCCCACTGGTGTGGAGCTCCATCTGCCCATTTGTGGCTGAGACGTGGGCCTGCCATTGGGACTTGTCATTCATCCCCCGACACATGCTCATTCCTAGTCAGTGCATGCGTGTGATGGCTCCTCACGCATCTACTTTCCCCTCTGTTCTCTAGTTGGCTAGGAGCTTCCACAGAGGATGCATGAATGATAACTGCAATACAGGGGGCAGACCAGAGAGGGAACCATGGCCATATGTCTGGCCACTCTCCGCATTGGCTGAGGGCCAGCTCTGAATTGGGTGCAAAGACAGGGTCCAAAGAACCAATAGAGGACCGAGAGAAGCTCAGACAGTCTTCGTGTGGGTCAGGGTTGCTTTTGTGGAGAAATGGACCCCTGGGGAGTCGACAAGCCCAGGGAGGGAGGACACGGCTAACTGTAGGACAAGAAACAGAAGGGGAAGCAGGTTAGGTCAGGGCCATCGGCCTATCATGGTGACATGGAACATAGCAGCCCTGAGAGGGAGAGCAGGCCTGAGGAGGAAGCTGGAAGCACAGCGACCTTTAAGGGATGGCCGCTGGTGTGTGAAGACAGGGCTGCGACCTTGCTTCAGGGACATTTCACAGGTGGTTCTAAGCACGCCTAAGCTCGGCATCTTCTGCTGGGCCAGGTAAGGCTTTGCGCAGTTTTTCTATTCCCTGTTCTTCTCATTCATCATGCGGCCTTGGGGATCAGAGGGCAGAGAGGTCCCCATTGGAGAAATGGAGGCACTGCGTGCATAGGGGCTCAGGAAATGGTTTCTGATTAGGGCTTAGGTCCACCTCAGTTCAGGGGCCCCTAGGAAAGCGCTCGTGCCTGGCAGGAAGGCCAGGCCTCCTTCACCTTCCACAGAGCACATGGGGGGCAGAGCCACACAGTTGGTCCCTCTTGCTCCCCCAGTGGCCTAAGCTTTCCTGGCAGTATACAGGGCAGGCTAAGGAGATTTGCAGTTGTGAGTACACGGAACAGTTTATTTCTGTATTATTACTTATCAATGATTGCATTATTTTTCATATGAACAACTGTAACCTATACCCCACCCTGTGTACCTAAGCGAAGTGGAACAGCTGGACGTGGATGAGGGTCGAGGAAGCAAGCCTTGTCCCGGCCAGTCGGCTTGAGTCAGGCACTGCACACAGCTGCGTGGTCCTGTGGCAAGCACCAGAAAGAACCGGCCCTTTCATTTGCAGACCAGAAAGCGGGCCCGACGGTTCCTGACAAAGCAGTGGGTGGCTGCACGGGACAGAGCCCTGGTTGTACTGTCAAAGACCCTGTTCTGTCTCGTTGGGTTCACCGGGGAACCTGGAGCCTGGTACACACTCCCAGGTGCCAAAGTGGGCAATCAGGCTACTGATTGAGATGTGAGGATCCCATGGATCAGTGGGTCACTCTGCACAGGGACAGGGACACCTAGAGCCCCCACTGCTCCTGCTGCTCTGGCAAGCAGGACACAGGACACGGCAGCTCACAGATGGGCCTTCCTCCAAGGCCACTCTGCTCTGGGGTGAAATTAGAGGCTGTGCCACTCACCACTTGATTCAAATAGAAATGGAAACAAAACAGGGGAGAGTGCTTTTAAATAGTCTGCCCCTCTGCACAGCTCCCTGAAACATCTCACAAAAACGCATTTGTGTGTTTAATCTGCAGCTCCAGCCCTCAGCTCGGGAGATGTGGGCCCCTCCCACCCTGCTCTCCTGTGCAGCTTTTATGAGTGCTGATGGTAACCTCCTGAGAAGCAATAGGATTTGGTAATAAAGAGATTACCTGTATTAAATAAAAATAATATATACATAGGAAATATTGTTAGTGCTACAAATCTGGTTAAAGATATTACCACAAAGAAAAATGTTATTTTTTCACAGCTGTCTAATGCATTTTAGCAAAAGTAATATCTTTAAAATTTAAGCCTGTATTATTTATAAAGGAAGCAATAACTGATTTTCCTATTTCCTATATTAATAAATGTATTTGCATACATTTGTTTCAAAATTAATGGGCTTTCTCACTCCTACAATACAAGAGCCATGCCAGAGCCCCGAGAAGAAGCTGCCATGCTGGTGGGAGTCTGTGGCTGAAAAGCACAAGGCTGCCAGCAGGAGGCCCCTGGGACTTGTCTCAGGACAGGCAGGAGGAAAAAGGAAGAGGAGGTAGAAGGAAATAGGGGAGAGAAAGAATGGGACACAGGGGCACAATTAAGGTTTAAAAGTGCCTTTTCATGAGGAAAGTCCCAAGCAAAACAATGTAGAACAACACAATTCAGTCTAGAGATGTGATGGAAGCCAAGTGATGAAAGAGAATTGCTGAACCAGGATCGACTCCTAACACTGTTCTGCAGATGTGCTTGGTCGTCAGGAGCAATGGAGCCTATGTGTATTCTAACAGAGCAAAAAGAAACAGCAGATCATCATTTGCAATGAAGGGCCAGACTGTTATTCGCTGCAGACTTTCCCACATGACACTATAGTGTCAAAAGGCGAGGGGCCAAGGCTGGAAGTACTGAGGCAAAGGCATGAGCTTTGGATTGGATGTGTGCCCGGCTATGATATTACTCATATGTAAAGATTCCAGAAAGATACTTTGAATACTTAAGAGCTCAGAAGTAGGCCACTTTCTTATACCATATGTAAGAATACACTCACAACGGATTAAAGACTTAACTGTTAGACTAGAAGGAAACAGACAGTGAAACCTCAGACATTTCTTATACCATTATTTTTCTCTCACGTATCTCCTTGGGCCAGGGAAAAGGAAGAAACAAACAAACAAACAAACAAAAGGGACTATATGCAACTTAAAAGTTGTTGCACAGCAAAGAAAATCATCAACAAAATAAAAAGACAACCCATTGAACTGGGGAATGTATTAACCAAAGATACGTCTGATAAGGCATTAATATCCAATATTTATAAAGTACTCAGACAAATCAATACCAAAAAGAAATCCAATTTAAAAAGAAAGTGGGCAAAGGACCTGAATAAACACTTTTCCAAAGAGATAGATGGATAGCTAATAGACACATGAAAACACACTCAATGTCACTAATCATCAGAGAAATGCAAATTAAGACCACAGTGAGGTATCACCTCACACCTGACAGAATGGCTATTGCTGGCGAAGATGTGGAGAAAGGGAACCCTCTGCACTGCTGCTGGGAATGCAGATTGGAGCAGCCACCATGGACAACAGTATGGAGATTTCTCAAAAAATTAAAAATGGAACTGCCTTATGACTTAGCAATTCCATTTCTGGAAATTTATCTGAAAAAAACCTAAAACACTCATTCCAAAGGATGTATGCACCCCCATGTTCATTTCAGTGTTATTTACAATAGCCAAGATTTGGAAGCAGCCCAAGTGCCCATCTATAGTTGAGTGGATAAAAAAGCTGTGGTGCACTTGCACAATGGACTACTATGCAGCTGTAAAAAGGAAATCATATCCTTTGTAACAACATAAATGGACCTGTAAAGCATGAGGCTAAGAGAAGCCAATCAGAGAAAGACAAATACTACATGATTTCACTTATATGTGGAATCCAATGAACAAAATAAACTAACAAACAAATAGGAACAGACTCATGGATACAGAGAACAGACTCACAGTTGTCAGAGGGGAGGGGCATTGGGAGGATGAGTGAAAAAAGTGAATGGATTAAGCAAAAAGAGAAGGAAGGAAGGAAAGAAGGAAGGAAGGAAGGAAGGAAGGAAGGAAGGAAGGAAGGAAGGAAGAAAAAGAAAGAAAGAAAGAAGAAAGGAAGGAAGGAAGGAAGGAAGGAAGGAAGGAAGGAAGGAAGAAAAGAAGACTCAGACACAGAGACAATGATATGGTGATTACCAGAGGGAAAGTGGGGAGGGGGGAGCAGGTAGAAGAGGGCAAAGAGGGGAAATGGTGGTAGAAGGAAACTTGACTTGGGGTGGTGAACACACAAAACAATATACAGATGAGGTATTGTAGAATTGTACACCTGAAACCTGTATGATTTTATTAACCAATGTCATCCCAATAAATTAAACTTAAGAAGAAAAAAAAACGAATATGACTCTAGGTATCTTTCCTGAATCAAAATATTTTAAGAGGCACTAGATTTTCCTACACTCACTCACACTCAACATTCTCACTTGCCCACACTCATACACTCACATTCTCACTCACCTACACTCTCATACAATCATCTAATTTTTATTTATTTTTTAAATATATTTTATTGATTTTTTACAGAGAGGAAGGGAGAGAGATAGAGAGTTAGAAACATTGATGAGAGAGAAACATTGATCAGCTGCCTCCTGCACACCCCCTACTGGGGATGTCCCCGCAAACAAGGTACGTGCCCTTGACCGGAATCAAACCTGGAACCTTTCAGTTTGCAGGCTGATGCTCTATCCACTGAGCCAAACTGGTCTCAGCACAATCATCTAATTTTTAGATGAATCAAAATTAAAAACACGATGATGGAAGATGTGACTGACATATCTGCTGCTGAATGTTGACAAGAATTGAAATCAGAGGGAAAGCCCCAATGAAGGTCTGTTACTTGAGCAGGAAACACCGCGGAGGTGCGCTCTCTAATACTGCTCTGCTGGAGGACTTCTGTGTGCACCCGCGTCCCTGCTCAGCCCTCCAGTCACGACATTCTCCAACCCCAGTCCAATGTGGGCAGGAAACTATATTACAAGCACATCCCATCCATTCTTAACCCACCGGCACAGAGATCTCAGCACCTGCATGTGCTCAAGGACATTCACAGATACTGTTATAGCATGTGCTAAAAGCCATTCTCCCTTCCAGGTGGCACTGACCGAAATCAACGCACCCCACACCAAAGTACTGGGACCAGTTGTAGCACAGGCTGATACCATTCTTTTGACAGGTCTGGTTCCAGTCATTTAGAAGTGTCCCATGAAAACGCCCACTTATAGGACCTGTGGATCCATCAGCTGACTAACGCCACTGTCCTCTGCCATCAGAGGCAATATGGGGGGATAACACCTTAACTTTGCAACAGAGCCAACTTGGGTGGGAATCTTAGCATCCACTTGCAGTGTGAACTTGAGTGAGTTTCTTAATCCCTTTACCCGCCCATGGCCTCTTTTGCACACCTGGATTACTGCTGTGGCTCTAAGTGTGGGTGAGTGTGGCAGAGTGAGAATGTGAGTGTGGGTGAATGTAGGTGTATGTCAGTGTATGGGTGAGTGTAAAGTGTGTAAGTGTGTATGTGTATGCCCATGTGTGTGATGTACCTCATGCTGTACCAGGCACACAGGAAGGGGTGTGGAATGAGCCCAGCCCCAGGTCCCTTTCCTAAAACCGGCTAGGGACCATGGGGAGCAATCCTGGGTGTGGGACAACCTCACTGTGCATGGAGAGGTAACTAGAGACTCAAAGAGGGGGAGAGATGTGAAGGCTATTGCAAGTGGCAGGTGGAGTGTGGGAGAGAGGGAGGGTGGGGACCAGGAATGGAAAGAGCAGCATCTGCAGTTTCGCAACTGGGACACATTTCAGCTTTCTGTGGGCTTCTCAGAAAACCCAGCTCCACTGCCCACTGAGCTCTGAGCTGTGGATCCTCTGGCAGACTTGGGAGGCCCATGGACCAGTTCAGCTCATCAGCCTTGCTCTTGACTGAAAATGAGAGTAGCCGTTATCTTTCCTACCTGTGGGTCAGGGCCTTTTACTCAACAAGCAAAACCCACAAAGGCCCTGGGAAAGCGTGCTGCCTCCTCTGTGGGAGGGGAGGACCTGCAGGGAACACTTGGGTGGCCAGGTTGGGTCTTACCCTCATGCCTGCGGAGCCAGGAGAAACGAGGCTAGGTTTCTCAGCACTGCTCCAATTGGAAAGTTCTAGAGCCAGGACTCTGTCCCCGATCCGCATGACTCTATTACTTCTGCTTTTTCTAACAGCCCTCCCTGAGTCAGAATTATACCTTCATTTTCCACACGTCTCTGCCCAAACTGTGGGCTCCAGAGGTTCACAGGTGACAGCCTGGGTCGGCCACGCGCCAGTGGCTCACAGCTCTGCCTGCAGCGAGCATATGTCTTACAGGAAAACCAGCCGTCTCCCCTCAGGTGGTTCTGAAAACCCTTCCCCACCGCTGGTAGCAGCTGACTTCACACACCGGCTGTGACTTAATTAACACAGCACTTATTTCAGCTTCTGATTAAATGCAGCAGCAGCAGCACCACTGTGCCCTCGCTGGGGCACCGGCTGCTCACTGGCCCTCCCAGGCCGAGTCTGTGAAAAGTGACCATGGCTGTGAGTGAGTGTGTGTGTGTGTGTGTGTGTGTGTGTCTTGGGGTGCAAACTCACTTGCAGAGAGCAGAAGGCCTGGGTAAAGGGTTGCATCCGGACCAGGTAGGAGGCAATGATGATGGCCGAAGAGTAGTGAGTACAGTAGTGGCACTGGACGGTCATGTCTCCTGCAAGAGAGGATGAGCCTGGTGACATTCCCGCCTGCGCTGGGCAGGCACAGATGGACCATGTGCTGCTCAGGAACAAGCAGTGAGCATGGGTCCTGCCCCAAGAGAACCTGCAGGCTGGTGGCACCTGGGCTCTGCGCACAGGTGCCATTACAGCCTGGCCAACAGCCACCCTGGGCGAAAAGCCCATTCAAGTCCCTCAGCTGCACCACGCCCCAGTCAAAGCAGGACAGGAAAAGTCCTCCTAAAAATGTATCCACTAAGTAAGTGAACAGGCTAAGAAAAACACAGGGCAATAAGGGTACAGGGGTAGAGGAATGGGCAGGATTATACAGGGGCCCAACGGATGAACCAAGTCTGGGCTCTGACATGCGAAGGTGATGATCTCCAAGGAGTCGCTCGAGCTCCCTGGGGGTCAAGGTCCTGTTTGAGATGGGCTGCTGTTTGCAGGCATGCAGGTTGGCCTGGGCCTGGGAAGGGAAGCTGAGCAGAAGGTCCTCTCCTGCCTTTCCTGCCCCGTGCATGGTGCATGGCACACAGTACACAGTGCACAGTGCACGGGGTATGCGCACTGAGCACACTGTTTCTCATCCTGGCCGTACCCTGACTTCTCTAACGCAGGATTTCTAGAGATGAGACCAGACTCAGTAGCTTTAAAAGCTCTCCTGGCAGTTCTTGCACACAACCAGGGTGAGACCAGGGGATGAAAGGCTCTCTACTCAAGTATAATCATTCTGAGGCTGGTGTCCATGGTCCCTTCAGTGCAATCGCATGAAGCACATTGCAGAGAACAATGAGCTGGCATCTACCCACCTTCTGTCTTCTCCACTTCTTTAAACCTCTGGATGAACTTCAGCCTTCTTTCCTTCGTCTGGGCTCCCATGGGCTTTGAAAGGTCCCGAAACGTCTTGGGGTTTGTCAAGTTCAATGCCTGAAAGGCAAATGTGCAGCTGGAGTTAACTCCCTGAGACCTTCGCGTGCCCCAGCGAGACTTCGGGAGACACACTCTTTAGTTTTATGGTTCTCTCTACTGGTTGAGTGTCATTTGATCTGACCCCCTCCAGTGATTAACAGGGGGGTGGGGGTTTATAGCCCTGGAGCCAGTGATCCACAGGCTGAAGAGGAGGGAGATGGAAAAGGAGAGGAGGGGAAGGAGGGAGATGGAAAATGAGAGGAGGGGAAGGAGGGAGATGGGAAAGGAGAGGAGGGAAGATTGAGTTCACACTGAACTTGTTCCCAGTTCACAAAATCGGAACACCACCACCAGTTCCTAAGAAGAAACTTTTGAAAGAAACCCTGTTGTCTTTGAGACACTGGCACACCCTCCAGAGCAGTTTGCTTAAAGTAGGAAGAGAGAAGTCGTCTGTTTGGGGAGAAATGTGAAGGGATAGCCTCATCTTTGTGGAGGACATGCCCCTCCCAGCAATGCCCCACACTGTCTTCCCCTGTCCTTGGGAACACAGCAGTGGTGCCTTGAGAGGGTGCAGGCCAGATGTCCTCAATGTTTCATTTTAGCAGAGATGCTCTGTGTGAGTGGAACACCCTGTGCCTCCTGGGCTTGCACGTCTGTATGGAGGTGTTTATGTTCCAACTCCTTATCACTAGCCATTCCTCTAGGGAGGCAGGGCCTGTGTCCACCTCACACCTGCAAAGCCAGGCTGGCCAGAGGGAAGAGGCTCTCCTGAGACCCCAAGTACCATAAGTGGACACCATTACTCAGCTGCCACATTTTTTTGATTTTCCAAAAGATACTTAAGAGATCCAGATTTGGGGAGAAAGCTCTCAGTTTTTAAATGCAGTAAAGAATCAAAATTTGGGGCTACACAAAGGGGTTGGTAAACTAGCACTTTGTAAAATGTGAGTTAAAGCTGCAATTTGCAAATTTCATGTTTGGAATATTTCAGCCTCAGGTGATCATTAAGGCAACAAGAAGCAACATTTGGCTGGTGAGGACAGTTGTTTTGTGCTAAATGTCTTAAGTGGGGATGGGGGGTTCCAAAAACGGAGGTCCCTCACCCAAATCCTGAAGGCCAGCCACCACACAGCCAGCAGAGCAGGACGGGCTGGGCTGGTTGGAACTAGGCCCCAAACAGAGGGTCTGCAGGCAGAGGGGCGCTGCTCCACACCAGCTCCTCCCCTGTGGTGTCACCATGGCCCAGTGTCAGCCTTCCTCCTCCCCCTCCCCTGCCTGCTGAGGACCAGGAATGGGTGCCATGAAGGGCACCACCAGGTCTCGCCCTGCTCCTCCCCGATCACCACCTGTCAGTGCAGATGCTGGGTGCAGTGCACATCATCACCTCTGGCAGAAGCTGGGCTACAGTGGAATGGCTCATGCCTCTCTCTGCTCTCTCCTTTCTCCCTCCTGCCCCTTCCCCCTCCCTCTCCTACCTTGCCCCTCCCTCCCCCCCCCCCCACAGGCGGAGTGCAGGGGCAGACCCATGGCCGCACCAAAGGGTAGTGTGGTCCATGGCATTGTCTCAGCGATGAGCATCATCCTTTCTGGAATTCCTAAGCCAAGATGCCCTCGAGGCCTGTTAGCCTGTCCTGGCCTTATCTACCAGCTCACAGGTAGTCATCTTCCCACAGGGGGCTGGACAGGCACCCAGGCAGCTGGACTCGGGTGCCTCTCCCAGGGCAAAAGGCTGCGCAGAGCAGCCTGAGCCCAAGTGGGGTGAGCCTTGCAGTGGAGGCTCTGTGCACTGACTTAGGAGCCTTGATTGTCCAGGTCTGAGGCCTCGGGACCCCTCAGTGCCCTGGGAACACATACCTGTGAGGTGTAGTCCGCTAGCACCCAAGGGAACACTGGGTACTGCATGTAGTCGTTGTGGGTCCTCCCAGCCAGCGTGTTGAGGTGCATGAGATACTCGAAGTTGCTGATGTCCCTTTTCTGCCAGAAGAGAGAGAGATCGGCCCTGGTCTGACTCTCAGCCCTGCCGGAGCTGCTGGCTGGGGTGAGTGCATGCAGATGCCCCCGCCCCCAGGCTTTTGGCACCCCATGAGACAGCCCACTCAGCTCAGGGCCATATATGCCACAGGAACTGCAGCAATTGCAGGCTGGGAGAGAGCCGCCAGACAGTCTAGCTCCGCAGCCCAGAGGCCAGGAGGAAGCACTGTGTTAACCGTGGGGTGTGATCTCCCAAGTTGGCTAAAACACAAAGGCCATATGGGAGAACTGACTGCAGACCACGTATATAAACTGAGGGGACTTTGCAGTCACAGAGAAAGAGGTCTGAGCAGCGGCTCATGACCTGTCCCTGGGACTTTAGAACTTCCCTCTTCCCTGTCCTGTAAGATAACTCACTCCTATGGCCTCAGATGGACAGTCATCAATGGAGACGGACTGCATCTGGGGAAGTTCTGAGGGCCACCTAGTGAATGAGCTGGCCACTGGCTCAGCCCGAGGCCCCCCTGCAGGCTGTGGTCTCTCCTTGCCTGGGCCGGGCAGGGCCCTTTGAGGTCCCTTCCTTTCACCCAGAACCCTGGGCTCAACTCAGCACTATCCTGCTGGGAGCCATGGGTGTCTTCCCAGGACAAGAGGCGGGTGCTGTGTCCTCCTGAGTAAAATCCATTGACATGTGTACACCTTCCTGGACAGTGTGTGTGTGCGCACAGGACATGTGTACATGCTCACACATGCACTCCCTAGCTGCGACTCCAAGGCTACAGAATCTCCTTCAACCACTGAGCTCTCTTCAGAAAATTATTTGGACACTTTGGTAAATCAAATATAAAAGATCCCTCCTGATTCATCCACTTGTTTTCTCTCTCCATCACTGGGGCCTGAGCTGTTTTCTGATTTGCATTCCTGAAGGGTTTCCTCAAACCCAGAGTCCTCTGAGGGGTCACTATACCTGCCACCTCTGCAGCATGGTCCTGTTGGAGCCAGGGTACCTCCTGTGGGACAGAAAACAATGCTGGTGACCAAACATCTCAGGCACTGGTGGTGGGGGGTAGGGGTAGGGGTGGGGGAGCAGTGAGGTGGGGCTGTTGGAGCTGTGCAGGCCCAGGGCACCCAGGAAAGCCTCAAACTGCCTGGTACAGAGCAAGCTCTTCTTGCCCACCTGCCTACTGACAGTGAGGATCTGGTAGCCTCAGTCACACTTATATAGCCCTTATGCCAGAAGATGCTGCCACCTTAAGTGCGGCCCATGTAGAGCTCTGGCAAAAGGCAGAGTGACTTCAGGAGCCTCACATTTTACAAGGATTGGCTGGGCTTGACAGGAGACCTCAAGGTGTACCCACAGTGATGGGTCGGGGGAACTCAGACCGCACCCCCACCCCAGCACCAGGCCTGGGGACCTCAAGACTGTACTGCATGACCAATGGGACTTGATGGATGACCTCAGGCCAATTCCCCCACCCATTGGGGCTTGACAAGGGACCTCAGGCCATGCCTCCTGCCTTGGTACCAGGCTGGGGACCTTAGACTGCACCCCCAACCAGGTGGGGCTTGACAGAGGACTTCAGGCTGTGACCCCCACCCAGCACCAGGCCAGGGACCTGAGGCTGCACCCCCTGACCCAGCACTGGGCCAGGGGACCAGAGGCTGCACCCCCCTGCCTGGTGAGGCTTGACAGGGGACTTCAGGCCATGCTCCCTACCCAGTGGGGCTTGACAGAGGATCTCAGGCCATGTCCCCCACTGGAAGGGCTTGATGGGGGACCTCAAGGCATGGTCCCCCTCCCCCAATCTGGGCTGGGAGACCTCAGGCCCCACCCACCCATCCTGGCACCAGGCCAAAGGACCTGAGGGTACATCCCCTGCCCGGCAGGGCTTGACAAGGGTGGGACTAGCCAGGTCTGGATCTAGCCCAATGCGGGTGGGGGCCGGCCAGGTACTTGACTCTGGGCCACGTGGTACACCCCAGACTCTGACAGGAGGAATGTTTTCATATACATTTTACTAATTTTCTTTCATCTCTGACACTTCTATTATAGAGAAAGGGCAAATAGCAATATTAAATTATTTCTTTTAATTAATCCTCTTTTTAATGTGCACTGATTTCATGCACTGGGCCACTAGTATAAGTGTTTCCAAATTACCTCTTCCATTCTAGAATTATCCACAGTTACCAGTTTCCAGGAGTTTTCTGCATGCTTGCCTGGTTTTTAAATGGGTGTTAAATGGGGTTGTCTCCTCTGTGTAGGCCCTACCTACCTCACAGGCTGACACCCTGAGGAGCTGTCCCTTCTCCAGCCGAGCATTCTTCTGCCCTGAGCTGGGTTTTGTCCTCACAACTCATGTGTCTGTGATCATCTTGGGACACCACTTTCTGGATTCTTTGTATCTCTGTGAGATACATTTCTGGCAGGGGATTCATTGGGCTAAAAGTCTGAGCATTTTCAAGTTTTCCCCGTATTGCCAAATTGTCCCCTTAAAAGACTGTGTCAATTTATGTTTCTACAAATACAAATAAGAAATACAAATTGAACCTGGGCAATGCCGCCTTTGACCTGTGTTGCAGTGGAGATAGTGGTGGTGGTGGAGAGTATGGGAGGGACCCTTCTCCAGTGAAGCCCTCCTGCTCAGCAGGGATTTGCCGAGCCCTGTTCCCAACAGGATGCTATTCTGGACTCCTTTTCCACTTCTCTTTCTTTCCCCTCTGTCTCCTTGCTCAGATTGTCCACCAAACCAAACCCAACTGTGCCGCTTTCTAGCCATGTCCTTTGCCTCAGAGCTGTTCAGGTGCCACAGTCCCCAGCCACACTTGTTATATTTTATTTTTCCTTTAAACTATTTCATTTTGTTTTGTACTTTACAAAATCATTATTGCTTAGATTAATTTTACATTCCAAATTATTTATTTGCTAATTATTTTACTTATTGCCCAATTCTATCTGGACTGTACAATTTAGAGTATTCACTTGGTGGACTGGGCCCAGTTCCTGCAGGCTCACCCTAGACAAGGCCTGACTGCCTAGTGTGCCAGGGGGGGGTGGGGTGGGGGGGCAGTGCCTCTGCTCCATCACTCCTCATGCCATTCTTTCCTTAACAGGTTCTCTATACATGGAAAGCAACTCTCAGGCTGGAATTCACCTCTTTCTGAACTGAAAAATCATCTATTCGATCCATCTAGTCGAGGCAAACAACAGGGAGAAAGCATGGTAAAGTTTTTCTTTAGTTTGCAAAGGCTCATGTGAAGATTGGGTTCTCCTGTGGCTTGTGGGCCCACCCCACCCCAGTGGCAGGACCTCTGAAGGCTATGGTGAGGCGGAGCCAGGCTGGAGACAGTGGGTCACTCCTTGGAAAGGACATGTGCTGAGCGTCCCAAGGATGTAGTGCTGAGCTACCAGCTCATGGAACTGGAATGGCAAATCCCAACCACTCATCTTCCTGCTTTGCCTTAGAAGCCTGAGAGAGGAGTGGGGCTAGGGAAGCACAACATGCCTGCTGGGGCCCAAGAAAGGAGAGTGTGCCTCTGCCATAGGCCTTGCGAAAGGGTTCTAGAATGTTACTTGTGTCTTCTATGACATTGCCCTCTGGTGGGATGTGTGCAGAAATAAAGGCGCTCACCATCCCCTTCCTCATTTCATCAGCTATGAGCTCCAATGGAGAGACTTGGTTTTGTTGCCATCAAAAAAGGTGCCAATACCAGGAGTGCCAAGATGCCTAACTGAAGGTGAGCTCTATTTTTTTAAAATGTTTTAAAAAATCACATTAATCTGAAGGTGATCACTCTTGAAATGGTCTATGCAAATGGTGTAGCTATCTGGTAATTAGCACTTTAGCAGCTGATAAGCTACGTTGTTTCATCAATATAATGTGTGTTTTAGATTGAACTGGTGCCAGAGATGGCTCTTGGCTTTCCCAAGCCTCCCTACCCCCAAGTCTGGGCAGCAGCGCAAAGCACACAGGCGTTGGGTAAAAGAACCGGGCCCAAGTCCTGCCCACCAAGAAGATGGAAACCACAGGAGAACTGGGAACTGGGGTCTAGAAGGGGTGGACTTCATCCCTGGACAGGGCACATGTCTGCGGCTCCTGGCCCACCTTCACCTGTGCAAGGTTCTGGGAAGGGGGTGCGTTTGCTGACAGATGCTAAGGGGGCAGTCTGTGGAGTAAGCAAAGTTCTCCATGAGGGGCCAAGAGATGGGTTCTAGAAACACTCCCTCTATTTTCTTCCTCTTGAGAAGCAAATCTAGGTTAGTCTAGTTCTCAAATCTAGGCTGTAGGTCAATGGAAATCTACAAAGAGACAAGACACTGTCGCAAACCAGAGATTCCCCAGCCTCCATGCGGGTAACTTCCTGACTTCATTTCTCTAACATGTAGAAATCTTACATGGAGTTCCAAACAATATAACAACAACAATTGTCTAAAGCATAATTTTCATGTTGTTTATTTTCTAACTTAAATAAACAACATGACTTTTATGAATATTTCAATTAGAAATACATTATAAAGTATAATTTTAGATCATTAAAATTATCTACTTATCTTAATTTGCTAATTTTTTTATTTTTTAAAAATATTTTAATTAATTTCAAGAGAGAGAGAAAGAAAGGAAGAGGGAGAGAGGGAAAGAGGGAGAGCAAAACATTGATTGGCTGCCTCCTGAACACCTTCTACCAGAGATGGAGTCCACAACCTGAGCATGTGCCCTGATTGGGAATTAAACCAGCAATTTTTTGGTGCATGGGACGATACTCAACCAATTGAGTCACACCAGCCAGGGAAATTTGCTAATTATTTTAAAGCCATTTATTGTCTAAATTAAATGATATATTTTATTTTCATTTTACATTAAACAGAACAGTATTGAGATAATGTATATAAACTTTTCATCTATTTAATATTTGCATTTAAAAATTTTATTAACTATATTTCTAGCTTAGTGATTTGTTATATTTTATTTTTCCTTTAAACTATTTCATTTTGTTTTGTACTTTCCAAAATTGTTATTGCTTCGATTAATTTTGCATTCCAAATTATTTATTTGGTAATTATTTTACTTATTTCCCAATTCTATCTGGATTGTACAATTTAGAGTATTTTTTATTTGTACATATGCATTTGTAATTTTTTACAATGTTATTTTATTATTTGCATAATAATTTGAATAGTTATCCTTTTTTAACCAATTTAAAGAACATTTTTTAACAAAAAGACTATAAGTGCACAAATATTTTCATGGTGGCTTTATCCAGGGTAGGGCCAATTTGGAAACAGCAGGAAAAGCCATATCCACCAGACCCAGTGAGTTCATTCAAAATGTAAATTTCAGAAACCACACACTAACGTGACATTGAGAACAGATTATTATAAAATTGTCTGCTTTCATGATCTTTACAGTCACTCTGATTTAATGGTGTGAAAAGTATATGAAGAGCTCTGGCAGTGGCTCAAATGATTGGAGTGTTGTTCCATACACCAGAAGGTGTGGGTTTGATTCCTGGTCAGGAGTTAGGGCACATACCTAGGTTTCAGATTGAGTCCTGGTTGGGGTGAATATGGGAGGCAACTAATCTAACACTCTCTCTCTAAAAATCAATAAACATATCCTTGGGTGAGGATTTCCTATCTAATAAAAGACTAATATGCAAATTGATTGTACCTCCACTACACCAACAAGCCATGCCCACCAGACAGTCAGGATTGAGCATACAAATTAAGCCAACCAAGATGGCTGTGGCCACAAAGCGAGGACAAGGCTTGGGTTTCACCAGCAATGGAGGAAGCCAAGCTTCTGCAGCCCTGATCTCCTCTCAAGGCTACCAAGTTTCAATTATAAAAGATAAATAAACACCAACAAAAATGGCAGCAGCCATGAAGCTGGAGAGAAAGGAAGCTTGAGTTTCCCCCAGCAATGGAGGAAGTGAAGCTCCTGCAGCCTTGGCCTACACTCAAGGCTACAAAGTTTCAATTACAGAAGATAAATAAATCCCAGATACCAGGGCCTCCACTTGGGTCACCAGGGGGTGTGGATGGCCTGCAAACCACCTCAGGCCCCTCACCCAGGCTGCCCCATGCCCCAAGGGAACCCCCACCCTGATCCAGGACACCCTTCAGGGCAAACTAGCTGCCTCCCCCCATCCGTGTACCAGGCCTCTATCCTATCTAATAAAAGAGTAATATGCAAATTGACCATCGCTCTAATACATAAGATGACTGCCCCCATGTGGACACAAGATGGCCTCCACAAGACGGCCAGTAGGGGAGGAGAGTTGGGGGGGACCAGGCCTGCAGGGAAGGGTAGTTTGGGGATATCCAGGCTTGCAGGGAAGCAGTTAGGCATCAATCAGGCCAGCAGGGAAGTGGTTAGGCGGTAATCAGGCTGGCAGGCAGAAGTGGTTAGGGGCAATCAAGAAGGCAGGCAGGTAAGCAGTTGGGAGCCAGCAGTCCTGGATTATGAGAGGGATGTCCAGCTGCCCGTTCAGGCCTGATCCTAGGATCGGGCCTAAACAGGCAGCTAGACATCCCTCAAGGGGTCCCAGATTGAAGAGATTGCAGGCTGGGCTGAGGGACACACACCCTTCCCATGCATGAATTTTGTGCACTGGGCCTCTAGTTAAAAAATAAAAAGAAAAAGTGTGCAAAGAGAAAACTGCAAGAGATAAATAAATTCAAATAAATAAACAGGTAAAAGGCAGTCTTATCAAAAACGAAAGTGCAAAAAACACTATTTGGACAGATTACAATGATATTTCATGAGACTCAATGTGGTACAAGAGGCAAAGCTAGCGTTTTTCCTGTTAGCAAAGGCCCACATGACCATCGCCATGGCACTGTGAACCTCCAAGGGTGATTGAGTGCCACCCTGGGGAGATCTGTGTGCCAAGCTGGGTGCCTGGAGACCCTTTCAGCCACTCTTCTTCCTCACAGGCTGGCTTCAGGACTATGTTAATTAACTGCAGGGGAGAGTCCTATTGCCAGGCGACAGAGTCTCACAGCTGAGAAGGAAGACCTGGGACAGGGTAAGTCTCTCTGGCGGTGGCCTGATTTTATAGATGGACTTTGCCAAACAGTAGCTGTTTCAAACTCTGCGTACTTTCCTTTGAGGGAGCAACTTTGGAAGTGCTGGTTC
Organism: Lasiurus cinereus; assembly: GCA_011751065.1. NCBI lineage: Eukaryota > Metazoa > Chordata > Mammalia > Chiroptera > Vespertilionidae > Lasiurus > Lasiurus cinereus. The sequence continues at coordinate 7,799,222 of JAAGEH010000021.1, forward strand.
TCCCTGTGCTTCACTTACAAACCTGGAGGCAAACTAATTCACTAATTCATTATTTAGGAGGTGTGTGTGGGGGGTGGGGGAAACAAGGGTTGGGCCTAGCATGCAGCTACTGTTCTCAGGGGCCCTGTGCACTGGCCTCAGGGGGAGGGCCAGGTGTGAGTCCACAGGCTTCAGGGTCACCTTCTACAAGTGGTCCTGCCTGCCTACAATTGCACTCTTCATTTTTATATACCCAGTGAGCCTGTCTCCAAAAACCAAATAGCACTGCAGTAGGTAGCAGAGCCCATCTTCTTGCCCACAGGCGCTGGCAAATGCAATTCCCCACCCTGCCCATCCCATGCACACTCTGCAAAGTCAAATGCCTATTCTAGAGGCCTGGGCAGAGGTTCCAGACACACCCCTTGATGGCCTATGTGGCTTCCTGCATGAAAGCACAGCTCATTCCAGGTATGGTGGCGGGCATGGGGTGACTGCAGTCACATGGGAGTCTCAGCAGAGGTGGGCAGGCTGTGACATGCCCAGTGAATGGGTCTCAAGAGAAATGTGGGAGAGGATAAATACAATGACTTTTCAATGTGATTACTGAACAAAGTTTGCATCACTTTTCCTTGAGAGATGGCCTGCAAGGAAAATATATTTCTCATCCATTTGGCATGAACCTTGCTATGAAGTTAGTCCCAAATCCTGCTGTGAAAAAGTGGTGACTTTGGGGCTTTTAGTTCTACAATGTGTCTATCCTGCATCTCAAAGTTTCAGTCAAAAGGATGAAATGATTATTGTGAGATCATGTTAGCAACATGTTTAAAAGAATCAGATATATTCAAAGTCAGTCTTACTTAAAAATATTAAGATACATGAGTATGAAACAGCAGACAAACTATTATTATAGTGATGATAATGATCTTATAACTGAAATTCTTGCAAATATTTCCATTAAAATATGGGTTACCATTACATTTTTAATTTAGATATCCATGGGGTGTCCCACCATGCTGCTTGATTCACAATGACTAGATTAAAAAATAATTAGAAATTAAAGTCAAACCAACTGGTCCAGTTTTTCCAAAGTACAAAAACAAATTGTACAGACAAGGCGATGTAATACATTTAGAAACTTCTCATATTTGGCCTTCTGAGCTGCTCTCATGAAATATAATCTGTTATTTATCTATCCATCCACTGTCCATCAATCTGTCCACCCAGCAATCCAACCATCTATTCACATTTCTTTCTATCTATAATTACCAGCTTTCTTGTGGGTTGGTCCCACCCTTTAGGATTCTGGGAATGGATAAAAGACCATCTAACTTGTTTTAGTTGTATCCAAAGATCTTCTCTTTCACACTTCCGTTGCCAATATTAACTCTCCTACTCAGTGAGCAGGCGGGCAGGTGTCCACCATGTGAGAGAAGGGAGGTCCTGGTCTTTACAGGCTTCTGTCAGTGGTCTGCTTCTAGTAGCACAGTAGCTTAGGCCCCAGCCTGGACCCTGAGCAACACAGCACACCCTGCCCTGCACAACCAAGAGCAAGCTTCCCAGACAGGTCAGATTATCCTGAGGGAAGCAAGGTAGGGGTGAGGCTTTCTGGGACCCAGACACATTGGGGAGGAGGTGAAAAATTTGCATTTTTCTAGTGACTGAGGACACTGGGCAACTCTCTGTGGGCTTATCTGCCAGCCCCCATGTAGCCTTGCAGGTGATTAATGGGCAGGCTCAGAGCCGAAGTTTCTGCTAGAGAGAAGCTCCTTAATGGAGAAGTGCTCTGTAGACAGCTCCAGGCTGCTTCCTCCCCATCACTCATCAGAGCTGGGATGGCTTCTACCTATGGGGGCAGGGAGACAGGCTCAGCTGGACCAAACTGGCTGCATCTCCAATCTCCTAGAAGCACTCTCTCTGTCTAGAAACCCTCGAACCCATCCTTGGTGTGTTTGCCCCCCTGAGCTGAACTTTACCTTATATATGACATAAAAGAGAGTCCAGCTTTGTGGTATCCAGGGGAACCTGGTGGCCAGATCAGCAACAGCTAGGTTTTAGCTCTTTGAGGGTGGGGACTGGCTATGTTCACTGCTCAGCTGTGTAACAGGCTTGACGGGTAGAGGCTCTCAATAGGCTTTTGAATGAGCGAACAAATCAAGGAATGTAGGAATAAGCATTGACTTGGCTTGAGTCCCAAAGGACTAATTAGGATCACAGACAAAGAAAACTGTACTATTTGTTCAGGCCCATGGGATCAAGTTGCCAATAGAAGTCGGAGCTCTGCACTGTTTGGGACACAGGCACATGAAAAACTATCCTTTGTTCACCTCAAGTGCAAATGTCCTGGGTATCTTGTCCTTTTCTTTGGCTAAGTCTGGCTACGTATCATGAGGAGGTCATTGATCAACGTGACCAGAACAGAGGCGTCCTGATTAGTCCATCTTTTTAAAATTAAATCTTAACTCAAGTGCAGGTGTACAATATTTGACACAAACCGTGTAGAGCTGTACCCCACCATATGCACATGTGCACACATGGCAGACGTGTGCCACAGCAGTACATGCATGTATGCATTTGGATGAACCCTATAAGGCACAACAGGGCTGGGTGTGGGATGGGCATAAAAATGTCACAGACTGCCAAGCTGGGCTGAGCCAGCAACTGTGGTAAGAGATAGAAGTAGAATAAAAAGTCCCAAATATTTTAAAGTGTTTTTAAAGAAATTTCAAATTTACTTACAATAAAATTGCTTTTTCTTGTGCAGACAGCCCTCTTAGCTCTAACACATGCACAGCTTCAGTTGACCACCATGGCCAGCATGTAGGCAGTGCAGGCTCTCCAGCAGCTCACAGTCACTGCCTCCTTGCCTGCAAGGTTTCCCCACCCCTATCCCTGGCAACCACTGACTTGTCTCCTGTACTTTTCACTGTGGCTGTTCCAGATGCCATATAAATACAAATATTCCTTATGCACATTTTTGAACTTGGTGTCTTTGCTTCAGCAACCAAGTTGCTGCATGTCCTCCTCATGCTTAATGGTATGCCATTGTCAGGATGGGCCACTATGGTTTTTCCCATCCACCCACTGAAACACCTTTGGAGGTTTTTTTCTGTGTGTGTGTGTGTGTGTGTGTGTGTGTGTGTGTGTGTGTTTCAATTATAAAGAGAGCAATTATAAACATACATGAACCATAGTTCATGTTCATAGTTCTTGTTTTTCCAGGTTAAACACCTACTTGCAGAAACACCAGGTCATATGATAAGTATATGGTTAATTTTATAAAAAATTGTTACTGTTTATCAGAGTGACTAACCATTTTGAATTCTTAGCAATATTTGAGCACTCTTAGTTGCTCCACATCCTTGACAAATCTTTGTACTAATGTTTTTGTTTTTTAGTTTTTAGAAATTCTAATAACTGCAGTGGTACCTGTGATTTTAATTTGCATTTTTCTAGTGACTGAGGACACTGGGCAACTCTCTGTGGGCTTATCTGCCAAACATATAACTTCTAAGGTGAACTGTTTTATTAAAGCTTTTGGCCAAATTCTAAATTGCATTGTTTACTTTCTTACTTTTTGACCTTGAGTTCAACTTGTCAATATTTTCTTTATGGATTATATTTTTGCCTAACTCAAAGTCATAAGAATTTTCCCCTATGTTTTCTTATTAAAGTTTTATAGTATTATATTTTATATTCATAGTTATCATTAATTTTGAGTTAATCTTAGGTCATTTCATTAGGCTGGATGCACTTGTTTTGAAAATGTGTAGCCAACTGCTCCAATACCATTTACTAACATGTATTTTTTCTCTATTGAATTTTCTTTGAACTTTTGTAAAATGAATTGATTATATTGACCATAGTTATGTGACCTGTTCCTGGACTCTATTGTCTGCTTCACTGATCTATATATCTGTTCTTTCACCAAGAATACATATTGCAATTATATGATAAGTTTTAAAATTGGAAAGCACAAATCCTCCAATTTTATTTTTTTTAATCGTTTTGGATTTATAGTTTCTTTCAATATAAATTTTAGGATCTCTCTATATATCCTATATAATAAAAGGGTAATATGCAAATTGACTCTAATGGCAGAATGACCGGGAATGACCAGTCTCTATGATGCACACTGACCACCAGGGGGAAGACACTCAACGCAGGAGCTATCTCCTGGTGGTAAGTGTGCTCTCACACAAGGGGAACTCCGCTCAACCACAAGTTGGGCTGACAGTTGCGAGTGCAGCAGCAGTGGCAGGAGCTTCTCCAGACTCCTTGGCAGTGTTAAAGATGTCCAACTAATGGCTAAGGCCTGCTCCCCACAGGGGTCAGATCTAAGCTGGCAGGTGGACATTGCCTGAGGGCTCCTGGGCTGCCAGAAGAGTGGGCTAAAGCCCTCCCACCCTAGTGCATGAATTATCGTACACCAGGCCTCTAGAGAGTGTGTGTTGTGTGTGTGTATGCTATATGCCTGTTGGGATTTTTATTGGAATTGCATTGATCCCCAGACCAATGTGGGAAGAATTGACATCTTAACTATACTGAGTCTTCCAATTCATGGTCATGGTATGTTTCTACATTTATTTAGATCTTTGCTTTCTTACATCAGTGTTTTGTAATTTTGGTCATAGAAATCCTACACAATTTTTTTACTTATGCAAAATACACAAATGTTTTAATTTCGAAAGCATTACTATTTTTCAAAAATTTTAATTAACAGTATATAGAAATGTAGTAGGATTTTTGTGTGCTAACCTTGTATCCTGCAACCTTGTTAAACTCAGTAAATTCTGTAGGATTCTCTGTGTGGACAAATCAGGGCATCTGTAAATTGGGACATTTCATTCTTTTTTATCTGTATGCCATTTATTTTTCTTGCATTATTGCACTGGCTAGAATTCCAATAAAATGTTGAGTAGGAATAACAAGAATGTACCTTCTTTCCTTGTTTCCAAACTTACAGAGAAAAGTATTTAATTCATCACCAAGACTGATTTAGTTGTAGGGTGTGTGTGTCTGAGAGAGAGAGGAGGAGAGAGAAAACACCTTTATGCTAGTGATTTGCTGAAATTTCTTTGTCATGAATAGATGTTAAGTTTTGTACCATGTTTTTTTCAGCATCACTTGATATGATCATGTACTTCTTCCTTTTGAATTTGTTAATATGCTGTATTACATCTATTTCTGCATAATGAATCAACTTGCATTCCCACTTGGTTGTTTTGTATTATTCTTTTTATATATTGCTAGATTCAATTTATTAATTTTATTGAAGACTTTTATGCCTCTGTTCAATCAGGGATATTGCTCTGTAGTTTTCTGTTTTTATATTGCCTATGTGTGATTTTAGCATCAGGGGAATGCTGGCCTTAGAAAATAAGTTAGGAATAACTAGTATTCCTTCTATTTTCTTGAAAAGATCATGTAAAAATTGTTGTTATCATCTTTAAATATTTGGTAAAATTTGCCAATAGAATCATTTGGGCCTAGAGCTTTTGGGGAAGCTTCCAACTATAAATTCAGTCTTCTTAATAAATATAGATTTTTATGGTTTTTCTATTTCTTCATGAGTGAGATTAGTTTGTGGTCAACTTTAAAGCTTATTCTAGAGTTGTTTGTATTATTCCCTAATCATCCCTTTAATGTCTGTGGGATTTTAGTCATATCCTCTTTTTAATTACTTATATTAATAATTTTGTTAATTAAATTAATAATTTTGTCACCCCTTTTTTCCATTGTCAGTCTGGCTAGTGATTTATCAATTTTATTAATCTTCAAAGAACCAGCTTTTAGTTTTATTGATTTTCCCCATTGTCTTTCTTCTTTCAGTTTTACTCCTATTGATTTCTGCTCTTATCTTTATTATTTCCTCTTTGTGCATGCTAAAGGTTTATTTTGTTATTCTTTACTGGTTTCCTAAGGTGGTCATTTATATTATTGATTTAAAAAATTTTCTTAGTATGAACACACAAGACCACTGCTTTAGTTGCATACCACATGTTTTGATATGTTCTATTTCATTTTTCTTCAGTTAAAATATTTTTCTAATTTCCTTTGAGATTTCTTTGACTCGTGAAGTATTTATAAATGTTTTAAAAATTAATTCTTTAGAGATTTTTTCCCGTTATAGTTCTGATATGCTAATCTAATTCATTTATACTTGTTAAGGTTTGCTTCATGGCTAAGAAGGTAGTCTATGTTTGTGAATGCTGGATGTGTGCTTGAGAAGAATGTGTATCCTATTGCTGGGTAGAGTGTTTTCACATGTCAACTAGATCCAGTCAGTTGCTGGTAATGTTCAGTTCTATGTCATTGGTTCCCATGGTGGGGATACGGGAGCAATTTTGCCCTCTGTGGATAGTTGGTGATATTTAGAGACATTATTGATTGTTATAAGTAGTGTAGAGCTACTGGCATTTAGTGGCTAGAGCCTTCTGGCCTTTGTTGCTAAACATCATACAATCACAGGACAGACCCCCTTCCCCCATTAGTCTCCCCCCTGCCCCCTGCCCCTTCTCCACCAATAACAAAGAGGAATCTGGCCCCAAATGGCCATAGAGCCAAAACTGAGCAACACTATTCCTTGCTAAATTTCTCTCTAGTTGTTGCATTGATTATTGAGAAACAAGTATTGACATTTCCTATTGTAATTATAAATTTTTTCATTTATTTTTTTAATTTTATCTTTTGCTTCATTTATATAAAAGTTCTGTTGTTTAGTATGTACACATTTAGGATTTTTATATATTCTTGATAAAGTATCTCTTTATCAACACTATATTTTGTAGTATTCTTCTTAATCTTGGGTAAATGTTCATGTTCTGAAATATACTTTATCCATGCTGATACTAATAAAGTCATTCAGTTTTCCTTTAGTGTTTGCATAATATATGTTTTCCCATTTTTCAAAACTTTTATTTATTTAAAGTGGGTTTCTTAAAGATAGCATATAATTGAGTCTTTTATTTTATCATCCATTCTGGTAGTTATGCTTTTAATTGGTGTGTTTGGGACATTTTCATTTAATAAAAGTGTTGATATGCTTGGATTTATGTCTGCTATTTTAATAGTTACATTTTGTTTCTTCCATTTCCCTCTCTTGCTTTCTTTTATATTATTTGAATTTTTCCTATGTGTATAAATATAATTTATATATTGAATTTTTACTAGATGTATACTTATAATTATATATAGGTAAGAATACATAGTATTATACTTTTTATAATTATACATAAAATCTATTTTCAAATTTATGCACCTAGTTTTTTACTGTCTTTAGTGATTATTCTGGAGATTTAAACAGCACACTTCCTTTCCATAGTCTACTTTGAGTTACTATTTTACCACTCCAAAAGCAATGCAAAAGCCTTGTCTCCCATACAGCTCCAGTCCATTTTCCCCATTATGTTGTGCTTGTCATATTCCATCTCTGTGCACTGAAAACCCCATTAGACAGTATTAAAATTCTTTCTTTCAACCATCACAAATATTTTAAAGACCTTAAGAGGAGAAAATAGTCAATTATGTTTAACAGAAGTTTACCATTTCCATTGCTTTTCTTAAGTTTAGCCCAGAGCACAAGTTTCTCTTTAGTATGGGTCCCTTTCATCTGAAGAACTTTCTGTAGCATTTCTTTTACAGCAGTTCAGCTAGTGGCAATTCCTTTTATTTTTCATTAATCTGAGAATGTCTCCATTTTGCCAGCATTCATAGAGGATTCATTTATTCACTGTTTTGTTGACGGTTGTTTTCCCCCCAGCAATTTAAAAGATAATTTTCTAGTACCTCTGGCCTCTATGGTTTCGATTGACTACAGGGGTTGTTTATTGCTCTTCCCTGAAGGCAATGTGTCCTATTTCTCGGGCAGGTTTTAAGTTTGTCTAATTTTGAGCAGTTTCATTATGTTTCTGAGTATGGATTTCTTTAAACTCAGTTATTGTCTTTGGAGTTCACTGAGCTTCTTGCATGTTAATCCTATGTCTTACACCAAATTTTGCAAGTTTTACCCATTTTTCCTTCAAATATTTTTCTGTACCACAACTTTATCTCTTCTTCCTCTAGGAATATAATTATAGGTCACTATGGAGATCGAGATGTATGTTTTTATCAGGCACCAGAGGCGCAAGTTCTGGCCCTTCTGTGATCATGGTTACAATGTCCCTCCAGTTTTCAGAGACTGTGAGGTGCTATTGGGGTCAGGTCCTCTGTCCCACCCAGGCACCATCCTGGGACCTGCACAGCAGTCTCTCTCAACCTAGTCTAAGCCGTGGGGTTCTGGGTATGGGGTTAGGTACTGAAGACCCTGTTCAGGATTTCATGCATGCACCAGCAGCTCAGGGTGCATCCAGGAGTTCACACACAATTTTATTAAACTCCCTCTTCTGCAATCTCCCAACACTGAGTGGCTCCCTGCAATGCCCCCGCCTACACCCTTGGTCTTCTGGTTAGAAATCCAGGCATTTTGTTTTCTAAATCTGCTGTTCACTTCCTGCCACCCTCTCTGCCTCCAGGGCCAAGTGACAGTAAAAGAGAGAAAGGCAACTCCTCCTGGGACCAATGTGTGCAGAGAATGGCCCCCTGCCTCTGTCTGGGTCTTGGTGCCTGCCTGGCTGCCAGTGATGCAGGGCTGCCTGGGGCCAAGGCAGGAGGGCCAAAGCCAGGCCTCCCACACACCTCTGAAACTGATCTGCCCCCATTGCTCTTCTGGGCCAGAGAGAGAGGCTCTTCTTGGAAATCTTTCCATCATCACCGGTGCACAGATGCTCCTACTTTGGAGTTACTTCTCTAGCCTTCCAGCAGTCTCTGGCCAGCACCCTGGGAGCATGATCCGCGCTGTCTGTGCAGGACTCATGGAATGGCTTAGACAGAGTAGACTGACTCCTACCCTACTGAGCCAGACTTGTGTTTTCAAGCTGCTTTACTTCCTCTGGTTTCTCAGAGCGATGTGATATAGAGATTCCAAAGCTTGACTACTGGGCTGTCTTCAGTAATTATGCCTGAATGTGGCAGGTCCTTGTTTCTAAAGTAGAGATTCCGCCCTCCAGGCCTGCTCAGAAGAACATTAATGATACTAAGGGCTGAGATATGCTCTCCCGGGCTTACTCTGGGGACCTCCATCTATCCCAGGAGGCTGTGGTCCTGGAGGTCCCAGCACAGGGTGGGACCTCCATAGGAATGGCTGTGGTGGTTTACAGTGAGCATGGTGAAGGCAGTTTTCACCCACTCCCTTTGACACTGAGGATTATTGGATGAGGAAAACATGATGGTGGCACACACGGCCTGGCTGCTGGCGCTTCGTGTGCTATATAAACTTGGTTCTTGAGAAAGAGCCTGAATAACGGAACAGAGAAACTGCAGGCATCTGGCAACCCATCTACAGCCAGCAATTTTCTCCTCATGTCCACTCTGTGGTACCACTGAGAATTCAGCAGGCATACCATGGGAACCTTAAGATAACTCTAAAGACTAGGTTTATGCAAGGGTCTGAGAAGTGATAGGTACACATACACAATTACACGTACCCCTGGGCTGGGGAGGGAACGGGTGTATTGGGAAGTCCAGGACAATGAGAAATTAGTAAGTCAGGAAATGACACAGACAGATGGACACTGAGACTCCTTCAGCCTGAACCTGCCCCACTTATTTACATCTGGGAACAGAGGTCTGAGGAAGAAATGCAGTTTACTGAAGGTCTTTGTCTAGTTGACTTCTGCCCTAATTTCTCTCCACTCTCCTCTTTTTTTTCCTTTTAAACTGATAGAGAGAAAATTATTATGATTTGGGGGAAGTCTAATACTTTCATGTCATCTCCTAACTTGATATTTTTCTCTTATCAGAGTATATCTTCTAACAGTTTCAAGTGACTTTTTCCTCAATTTGATGACCAATCAACCGGAACAGCACACTTCAAACATATTTCTTTACTAAAGAACATGGCTAAGAGTGGGAAGAGCCCCAAAGGCAAAAAGATTACCCTCAATGTGGCCAAGAATTGTATCAAAATCACATTTGATGGGAGAAAACGCCTAGACTTGAGCAAGATGGGAATTACCACCTTCCCAAAGTGTATTTTGAAACTCAATGACATAGACGAGCTCGATCTTAGTCGGAATATGCTCAAGAGGATCCCTGATTCAATCTCCAAGTTCCAGAATCTACGATGGCTGGATCTGCACAGCAACTATATTGACAAACTTCCTGAGTCCATTGGCCAAATGACTACTCTGCTCTACCTCAATGTTAGCAACAACAGGCTGACCACAAATGGGCTGCCTGTGGAACTCAACCAGCTTAAGAATATCCGCACCGTGAATTTAGGCCTGAACCACCTGGACAGTGTGCCCACCACACTGGGTGCTCTGAAAGAGCTCCATGAGGTCGGGCTCCATGACAACCTGATCAGCACTATCCCCACTAGCATCTCCAAGCTCCCCAAACTGAAGAAGCTCAACACCAAGCGCAACCCATTTCTCCAGCCAGAGGAGACGGATGTATTCATAGATTCCATCAAGAGGCTGGATAACTTATATCTGGTGGAGGCAAAGGATCTGTGTGGGCCTTGCCTGAAAAAATGCCAACAGGCCCGAGACAAGCTGAACAAAATCAAGAGCCTAGCCACAGCAACACCGAAAAAGGCTGCCTTTAGCAATTTCATCGCGCCCAACTCTACGGCCAAGGAGTCCCAGGAAGATTGGAGGTGACCTGGTACCCTGACCCTGAGGCAGAAAGAAAACAGGGAAGGAGGAAAGAGGGCAATGGGCTGCTTCCACAGAAAATTGAGAAATTACCCCATGACTGCAATAGTGCTTTTGGCTAAGTCCTTAAAATACTTTCCCTACCATCTTGGCTTGTGATTTTGTTGACTGAACGGCTTTTAGTTCTTTGTCATTGTCTCTCGGCATGTGCACCCCCACACATTCAAGCACAAGAATAAGGAAAGGGCCTCACAGCTCACTTCTGCTCCAGAACTCTCTTCCTGTCACAGCCCCATGGCCCGGCAGCTGAGATAGCCACACTCATAGCTTCATCATCGTGCCCTTCAGGACTAACCACCAGCTTTCGAATGTGGGGCTTGTTCTATGGAGCTGCTTTGGGTTAGAGAGCCTCAAAGGTCAGGGGCGGCTAGGAGGCAGAGTGACATTTGGCCTTGGAAGGGAACAAAGCAGAGGTGGGAAGACATTATTATTAAGTATCAGCAGGTAACATCTTGGGCTCTGAGCAGTGCTATCTTTCTCTCTCTGTTTGCATAATCTGCTCCAGGTGCTTTCTCTCCACTCAGCCTGTAAGCCCTGGGCTGTGAATGAGGAGGCTCTACTCCCCTCTTACTCTGCCCAATTTTTATCCAGTCTCTGGTGGGAGGAAGGAAAGAATGGCTTCAGGTATGGGTTTGGTGTGGTCAGTAAATAAGTACCTTACCAGGCTCTGTGCTAGGTGCAGGGATTGTATACATAGGGCAAAGTGTGGCTCATCCTGGCCACCTGTAGGGAAGACATACTGAAAGAAGACAGACAGAGGAAGGTAGGCTCTCAGACCATGTGGTGTGCATGGCTGGCTTGGCAGAGAGGAAATCAAAAGCTGTAGTTGGCCAGAGTTAGGTTCAGGGCAGCTCTTCCTCTGTCATTTCTCTGGGCTTCTTACTTAGCTTTGGCTCCTTCATCTGTAACATGGGGATGATGCTACCCCCAACTCCAAGGGCCACTGAGCAACTACAGGGACAGCACACAGGGTAAGCATTCAATAGAAGTCAGTTCTCTAAGACATGGGTCTTGTTGAGTCTCAGAGCTGAAATCCCACTTTAGACAGTGTCCCTCTTTGTATCAGATCTTTGGGCAGAAATTACAGTGGTGGAGTCAGTCCTCACAGAGTAGAGAACTTACTATACCACTCACACCTCCATATGCCTAAACAAAAGGTCAAGAAAACCATCTTTAGCAAAGCTTTTAAAAACTTTAATCAGCATCCTCTGTGTTGGCCATAAGTCCTATAGAAATCGTTGAAAAGCACTAGAGGTCCATGGTTCAAAGGGAGGATCATATTTCTTTGTTCACATTATAAACCATAGCAGACAGTACACTTCATTGCCTCACTCCTCACTGTCCATTTCTATTCATAATGCTTAGTCATGCTAATTCCATCATATATACATACATATATATATATATATATATATATATATTTCAGAGGAAGGGAAAGGTAGAGATAGAAGCATCAATGTTGAGAGAGAATCACTGATCAGCTGCTTCCTGACTGCTCACAACTGGGGATCCAGCCTGCGACTGGGCAGGTGTCCTGACCAGGAATGGAACCATGATATCCTAGTTCATAAGTCAAAGCTCAACCACTGAGCTATGCCAGCCAAGGGCTGGCCTTTGCATTTCCCCCGTGTTGGCTGTGGAAGAGCAGTATGCCAGGAGCCACCACAAGCATGTTGGGCCTGGACCATGACCCAAGGTAGCCTTCCTGCTGTTCCAGCTGCTTTCTCCCAATAAGGGCAGCATCCATGCAGAGGCATGAGAATGCAAGCAGAGAGTGCTGACTCCGTGTTGGAATCCATCCCATTGCTGTTTCTCCCGTTAAGACACTTCTCCTTAGAATTAGTGTTCCTTCTCATTTAGCTAAAAATCAGAAAATAACAGGAGGCAAGAGAAAAGATGCCCTTGGCCCCTAGGGAGGACCTTGGTCTGTACCATGGATGTGCTCCTCTGTACCCTCTTGCCTCATCACACTCAGTCCCCACTCCCCTTGTCCTTCATGCCTCTCCAAGTGCCTCTCCTGGGTTCGCTGCCCATTGAGTGGTTGGCATGCAGGTGACGTTTACTTGCCAGCCTTGTTCTAGGTGCTTCATTGTGTGTTTGTTCTCAGCTATGTCTTAGGAAGAGGTTTTCGCTGAGCCAATGGACAGGGCTTTGGATTGCCACAGGATACATTCATATTAGACAGCTTGTTAGCCAGGAAAGCCTGGTGGTAGGATGAAGTGAAGACTGGGGATAGAAATCAGTCGGGAGTCATTTTCTACATTTTATTTATTTTTCTGTCAAAGAAAAGGTTTGATGTTGTAAAATAGCACAGTCATCTTTAGTTTCTAGAAATTGTATTAAGCCTAAAAATACATGAAAGAAAAATCATGGGCTTTTCTTTCCTCAACTAGAAATGATAACCCTATTCTAACCCAGGCATCACCCTCCCTGAAAGCCAGGCATGCCTTAGGTGACCCCTGTGTGACCTCTGCCCTTGTGTTTTGCCTCTGTGATGTACAGTGATTACCTTGGTCTCTTGTGTCTCCATGCGCAGGAAAGCCCCAGAATCCCCCTAGAGTAGCTTATGGCAAAAACTTATAGACTGATCAGCTAATAAGAACACTCAACTCTGAAGAAGAAGAGCCTTCAGTTAGGAAAAGAAAGTGAGTGGCGAGGGGAACATTCTAGAAGCCAAGCTCTCCAGTGCTGGCCAAGCCATTGGGTTGATTCTTCAATTCACTTTGCCTTTCTTTGCTTTAGATCATCTCTGTGTTAAAATGATTGTGGAAAATATTTGTTTTTTTAATGTATATAAAAACAATATTTTAAAAAAAGTAGATATAAATTATAGACGATTGAAATTACAAAATAACTTTTAAGGCTTAAAAGAGTTATGGTCTCTGCACCTCACTTAAACTGGTAAATTCCCAACACTAGTCACCTGATATAAGTTATATATGTATAATGCAATACATCAAGCAAATAAATTTATACAGAGAAATAAAAAAATATTCATACAGAGAAAAGTACTAAGTACTTTAAATAAATCAAAGTGGAATTTTAACAAATCTTATAGGTAGGAAGGAAAAAGAAAGTGGAGAAATGAACCACAGGAAAAATACTAGAAAACAAAAGTGAAGTGACAGACCTCGTTCTAACATTTTAATCATTATGGGCAATGTACCTAGTCTTCTTAATTGCAATGGCTCCAAACTAGGCGCAAGCACATTTCCCTGAATAGGCAAATGGCTAACCAAACTGTTGGCTGACTACACCCTGGAATACCACTCAGCAACAAGGAACAGATTATGGACACACGCAACAACGTGGATGGAGCTCAGTGACATTATTCTGCGTAAAAAAAAGCCAATGTCCAAAAGTCACATACTCTATGACTCCACCTGCAGAACATTCTCTAAGTGACAAAAATGATAGAAATGAAAAGCAAATCAGTGGTTGCCAGGATTTCGGGTTGATGGTTTGGCAGAGGGATAAAACTGATTGTTGTTAATGGTGGTAATTGCACACAACTACATATATGACAAAACGACAAAAGACTGTGCACACATATTGTACCAATGTCAATTTCCTGATTTTGAAATTATACTATAGTTGCCTAAATTGCAACTATTGGGGGAAATTCAATGAAGCCTTCAGAAGGACTCTATGTATTATTTTTGCAACTTCCTGTGATTCTGGAGTTAATTTAAAATAAAAAAAACTTAGATAATCTTATAATCTAGATGCAGCAATAAACAGATCTTTGGACAGTTGTCAAGAGCTAGCTTGTGAGTGATCATGGGAAGCTGAAAGCTCCTAGGAGCCCCCGAGCTATGGCATTTCAGGATAAAGAGTCTCTTTGCCTCAGTTTACCAAACTAGTCTAAACTACCATTGTTGATTGTATTCTTCATGATTCCTGAGAAAGATGCTAAAATAAAAGAACATGCCTGGTGTCTTCACCCATGTCCCAGATTTTTGGTAGGTGTCTGGGGACCTTAAACTAGTGAGTTTCTGTCTTCCAGCAATTCTGCTCTGGGCCTAGATCTGAGCCTAGATGTGGTCTCTGCAGCTGCCCTCCCAGGCTGTGCTACCGAGAAGTCCAGGAGCATGCTTATGCACCCAGTGGGGGAGTGCAGCTCTGTCACTAAGCAAGCATGGGCACTCACATGCTCAGCCTCACACTGCTTAGCAGTGGTGGTCTCTAGAGAGTAGGGCTAAGGAACAGCAGGGGGAGGAGGACTTGAATCTTAGCCTCCATGCTGCCAGCAGTAGGGCTTAGAGTGTTACTGGCTGACTTGGAAGATCATCTCTTTATAGCTATTTATAGCTTGTTATGGTTTGTTTTCTAAGTTCTTTCATTATTTTTCAAAGATAATCTATAAAGGAAATTCTGACAATACTCAGCTGTAGACCTTTGTGTTCCAAAGTGGATTTCATTCTAAACATTATTAAGTAAACTTTCTAACTGAGAGAACAATTCAGAAACTGTAACCCCCCAACAATCGGGTCACACCCAACAGTGTGCTATAGCCCAGTGATTGCATCCCTTGTCAGAGAGCAGGGCCTTGGAAGGGCCTTCTGTGCATCTGAAGGCATGTGAGGCAGGAGGAGCTGGCAAGAAGTCTCACCTTGCATCTCTGAGTTCTCCAACCCTGGGCTAGAGATGAACTGAGATCCCTGGGGAGCAGCATCACTGAGCCAGGCCAGGTATATCCCAAACACATGTCTGTACAGAAATAGGGCCACATTTTAGGGCCCTGCTTTTTCAGAGATACAGTATAGAAGATTATATTCTGTAGTGCTCTTCCTTCAAACTTGATAAAAGCAGAATTGACTTTGGTATCACTACCCTTTAGACAAGGGCAAATTCCATATTCAGTGCCAAGAGTAAGTGTTTTCTGGGGGATAAAATTCAAAAATCCTGTTTCTGGTTATCTGTCCTTGAAAAACAATGTAACCTAGCCCATGGTTTTGTGTCTATAGTTGCATGATCCCAGGTACCTGACCACATTACTTTTTCTCCTTGAGAGAGCTCTGGTTAATGGTC
The DNA here is from genome assembly GCA_011751065.1 of Lasiurus cinereus. Taxonomy (NCBI): domain Eukaryota; kingdom Metazoa; phylum Chordata; class Mammalia; order Chiroptera; family Vespertilionidae; genus Lasiurus; species Lasiurus cinereus. Next base: position 7,814,986 of record JAAGEH010000021.1, read on the forward strand.
CCAGCTCGTGTACCTTGTATTTAGTTTTGAAGCTGTTTCCAGCCCTTTGTGAAATTGCACAGATAGCTGTGTTAGTCACATGCACATTCCACACTAGTTGTCCTTCCTCATCACTCCACCATTCTTCCTACTTTCCTGACTAGACCCTCACATCACAGCAGAGCCTGTTGATATCTAACATGGGGAGTGCTCTGGCTGCCAGGCACTTGGCAGGGGGTCCTGCGGGGTTTCTGCTAGAAGGCCCTGTAGTGGCTGAGCCTAGCACTCAGTGAGGCTGGTTATGTCACCTCCCTGCCTTCAGAATGGTCTGGCTTTGTGCCGTGGGAGACACAGGTGGATCATAGGTTCTAGGCCCATCCAGACTTTGCAAGTATTTTCTGTTTGTAATCCAGGCACAGAAACTCCTTGAAATTCATTTCAGGTGAGGGAGGGGGAAGCCATTGTCACTGGAATTCTAGGCAAAACCCTGGCCCTTAAAAGCTCTGGTTCCCTGTGTAGGGGCCAGCTTCCAGAGGGCTAGCACAGTCATCAAGAGTGGGTCCAGAGACCAGAACCATCCAGGCCACGTTCCTGGGCGGTTGAAAACTCGTAGAATGGGCCACATGTCTTCTCCAGCAACGAGAAGCTTGTGGTCAGTGGAGTGTCCAAAACACAGCCAGACATTTTTAAAGGCTTTTTGGATTTGGCATGGCCTTTGGTCATCCAAATAAAAAGGCATGAACCATTGCCATGGAGCCCCCAGAAGGGGGCTAGCTGCCGCTGGGCTGAGAGAAGGGCTGGGGAGGAGACACAAAAGAGCCCACAGTATGGACACCACCTGCTTTTAATCAATTGCTCCATAAACACCTCAAATACACAGCAGATGATTCTGAGACTAAGCAAAGGAATTACAATTTGAGCTCAAATTGGTTAGATCCCAAAGGCCACGCTGGCTGCTGCAGCACAGCCTCACCATATGCCCTGCGTGACCTCAGTGCCTAGGACCAACGATGTGACTGGAGCTTCCTCATTTTGTCAAAGCTCCCATTCCATTACCTCAATAAACATGTCTTGGAGAACTATGCACTGTTCCTAACTGCCCCCAGCAGGGAGGAAGAGAGAGAGGGAGGGAGGGAAGGAAGGAGAGAGGGAGGGAAAGAGAAAAAGAAAGAGAAGGAGAGAAAGAAGGGAGAGAAACATCAATTGGTTGTTTTCTGTACCTGCCCTGATCAGGGACTGAACTCACATCCCAGGTATGTGCCCTGACCAAGAATCAAACTGTCAATCGTTCGTTGCATAGGATGATACTCAAGCAACTGAGCCACTTCGGCTGGGAAGTACCTACTCAGTTTATATTTTCCAAGGGTCTCCATGCTTGGAGCTGTGTTGGGGTGACACCAGGCAAGCACAGAACAGCTGTGGAACATCCTGCTCCATTGGCCTCCAAGGGCCATGAGGAAAATATTAACACAATGGAAATACCATTGGCACAGGGCCCAGCTGTCCCACAGGTAAAGCTGGTGCCCAGATGGGTGTCAGGTTATCTCTATGGATGGAAAGTAATTTCTGCACATTAACTCATCCCCAGGGCAAGAATAAACTACTCCACTTGGCACTCATTTTTGTAGGGACCCCCAGCTTAGTGCCATAGCCACAGTTGCGCTCCTCTGCCCCTCCACTATCCCTCTCGGCCTGGGACAGGGATTGAGATCTTTACTTGTGTGAATAAAAGTAAGCATTGCTGGGACAAAGCATCTCTTGGGCTCTGAGAACAATCAAACAGGAATGGACAGGGAACCACCCCCAGCTGTAGGGATAGCCACGTGATCACTGAATGATATTGTACACAATGCATTTATAAGAGGGTGATCTGCAGAGGCAAAAGTTGTTTAGTGAAGTGACTTAATGTCAGCGTTGATGCAAGAAGATAGAAGAAAATGGATATGCAGCCATAAGTGCCATGGCCCTCGGAGAGTTGCTGCCAGCAATGCAGGGCCAGCTGCTTTGGTTGGTACCTCAATATTCACCCCTCTGTGACAATAGAACCCTGATGCTCTGGGAAACCACCTCCCCTCAGTGTGGTCTACATCGTTGGGTGAAACTGACTCCACTCCCAGGATGTGGATGGGCACATGACCCTGCCCTGGCCTATGAAAACGCTTGGTTGGTTCTGGGTTGATGAAAACCACTTTGGGGGATTTTTGCTAAAATTACTGAGACAGAGCATTCCTTGTGCGACAGACTTCCTGCGGGATTGGCTATCAGTCTGAAGCTGTTGGTGCAGTGATGCCCTTATGCTGGGAGTCTGCTGAGAACAGCCAACCCAGGAAATCCCCCCTGTGAGATGGGGACCCACAGGTCCTGAGGACTTATGAGCCCAGAGATCCAGCTTGCCTTGGAGCCAGACCTTGTTTGGCCATCAGGTATGTGAAGTGATGGCTTCAGGTAGTTTGAAATGACTTCCTACCACTGTCACTGGAACATTGCCGCGAAGTCCACAGGTGGAGATGAACACTTATATGAAACAAGCAATATGAGATCCGGGCTAACAGTCAGCTTATATATACAACCAGGCTCCCACTGTTGTTTAGCTCCTGAAATACATCCAGCCCAGTTGGTAACCAGCCACCCTGCCTCAGCAGCCCTGTTGCCTAGGCCTCATAGATCTTTGCCTGGCATGTGTTGGCTCCACACGCTCTACCAAGCAAATAGTATTCCTGAAACAATAGGCTTATGTGAGCAGCCACTCACACAGGTCTTCTGAAGATTACCAATGGCCACACACTACAAAGTTCCACTGCCACTTCTCATCTTACCGAGCCTACCAGCAGCATCTGATCATCTGATCAAGCACAGGTGACCACTCCTTCCTTGAAACACAAGCTGATTCTCAGGAATTATATCACTCCTGACATTCCCCCTGCCTTTCTTTTTTTAAAAAGGTATGTTTTTATTTATTTTTATAATGAGAGGAAGGGAGAGAGATAGAGAGATAGAAATATTGGTGAGAGATAATCATTGATCAGCCTCTTTCATGCCCTCCTACACATACACTGAGAAATGAGCCCACAACCCAAGCATGTGCCCTAATCAGGAATCGACCAGTGACCTCTTGGTTCATGAATCACCACTCAGCCACTGAACCACACCAGCCTTCCTGAATGTACCTTTCAGTCTCTTGTGCTCATTCCTCTCCATGTCCTTACCCACTAAAGGTTGGATGCCCCAGGGCACAATCCTTAAGCCTCTTGTTCTGGTGCACTCATTCTCCTGGTGATCATACCAAGTCTCATGCTTTGAATTCTATTCCAGACCTACCTTTCAGCAGGACCTTTCCATGGACTCCAAATTCATCTACCCAAAAGCCAACATGACATTCCACCGGGCTGTCTGCAGGCTCGTCAAAGCTCACAGGCCCCATACCAAGCTCCAACAGTACCCCAGCCCCACTCTTCCTGCGCTCCTCCTCTTGCTCGCAGCCAGATCTCTGGTCCTACCAGTGAATCCCTTATCTTCCAGGCACTTACTCCACACTTGACTTGTCAACAGATGTCATTGAGATTTCATTGAGCACTCCACCATATCTCACAGTCACCCCGTTTCCAAGCCACCATCACTCCCAGATCACTCCTTTCCACCTCCCAGCTCTGCCTGTATCCCACTGTGCACTGGAGAGACCCTTCTGGAACCAGGGAGCCTCCCTGCCGCCAGCAACCTAGTGCCAGCCCACCCTGCCAACCTTCTCCCTTTGCCCAGTCTCTGGAGACCTTGCTTTTCTCCTTCGTGCAAGTTTTAATATTGCTTCTCGGTGAGGCCTTCCCTTAACACCCCACCTAAGATTTCAATTCCTATCTCTATCTACTTTTATTTTATACTTACATTTATTATTCTATATAATAAAAAGCTAATATGCAAATTGTCCCCAAGGGTGGGAATTCAACTGACCACCAGGGGGTGGTGCATAACATGGTGGGTGTTGGTGATGCAGGGCTGACAGCAGGCAGTAGTGGAGATGCTGCTGGCCCTAATGGATCCCCATGAAAACAGGACTATGGCAGGATGGTGGAGTAGGTGAGTGGGCAGCACCAGGCCAAGGTGAGAGCAGGCAGGGACCCTAATTGTCCCACTAGTCACCCCACAGATAGGCCCTGATCACCAGCCAGGCCTAGGATCTTACCTGTGCATGAATTTTGTGCACTGGGTCTTTAGTCTAATATGCTTTAAGTGTCACTAATGTATATTGTTTTCTGTTTATCTTCCCAGGGAGGGTGTAAGGACAGGGAGGGGTTTGAGTATTTTACTTGCTGCTCTATAAGCAGCAAACACTACACATAACCCATGATCAGTAAGTGATCTGAATGGTCTGGTGGTCCTTGTTTCATAGTCAGTTGCATACCACCTTGGGACATCCCTCCCTTCTCCACCTACACTCTTTGACAAAACCAGCCACCACCTTCTTGTTCTCATTTCTAACAATGTACCGAGTGGTTTCCCTGCCTCTGGGAAATGGGTCCTTGTGAAAGGTGGCTTTGGAAAGTCTCCCTGCAAGGAGGTTCCCCATTGTAGTGTATAAACTAAATCAGACCTGCACACCAGTGTGCCTTCATTTAGCTTCTGAGTTTTCTGAATCTCATACAGAAAGGATAGACCTAGATTTCTTACACCCTACCTGAGGGCGGATGCCCAGGCTGGGCCTGGGCTGGCACCTCTTTGCCAACCTGCACCCACTACCACAGGCAGATGGCTTTCTGACATTTTGGTCTGGAAAAGCCACAGACCACTTGGGACACCCAGGTTGTTTTCAGGGATGCAGTTGGCAAAAGGAACTTCGGGAGAAGGAGGAGATAGGAGGGGGTGGGAGAGGGAACAATAAAGAAGATGGCAGACTGTGTGCTCCTGGTGTGACAGCTTTATAGTAGGATGGGGCGAATGAGGTCAGAGCCAGGCCAGTGCTGGCTGGAGAACACGGCCAGACTTGCACATGCTTACCTGAGGTGGAGGGGCTCCTCTGGGGTGCCTTTCCCCTTCAAGCTGGGTTGGAAAGAGTAGAAGCTACACAAAAAGGAAAGGATCATTTCATCAGCAAGACGCAGAACTTTCCAGCACCAAGAAGACACTTTCAGAGTCGGGCTAGGGGCAAGGTGCTTGGCCCACCAGCCCTACAGCTCCCCCGCCTGTGAGCAGCAGACCTGGGGCTCCTCTGATTGCCCTCAGCACTTCTGTATCACACACTCAGCCCTGATAACAACCATAACAATAAAACAATGTCACAACAATAATACGTGTCTTAGATTCTTCCTCTGCCAATCTCACCACACATGACTGTACCCTGGGCACCGACACCACCTCAATTTCAGGCTCACCAAGGAGGGCAGAGTTCTGGTGGGCACCATTCACCACTGAGCTAGGGTCGCACAACTCCTAGATTAATTGTGAAAATGTTAGCGCCCAGGAATCACAGGGAAAACAAATATGAGGGTCAGCCCACATGCCCACTTCTCCAGCTCAGTCTAAAGGGAACTGTAAGAAAGTGTCAGGAGACCACACAAAGGCAAATCGGAAGAACCTCAAAGGGAGGCTCACCACTACTGGATACGCGCCCAGCGCTAGGCAGACAGCCTCTCTGCAAACTGGTTTTCTCCTGTGGACACAGGAGCTGGGCCTGGCACACATGACCAGCCAGGGCCACCAGGAAGGCTAGGCTGGACCCTCGGAGTGCACGTGGCCTGGAACCTTCAGGTCAGGATGCCAAGTCTCACCTCACAACTTCCGGCCAAAGCAAAGCCAAACAGCCCAACTGTTACTCCAACTTCTGTGGGGTCTACTTACGGCTGAGAACCTACCTTTCCTCTGTCCCCTCCAACACCCCACAAATCTCTATCTATTTAGCTACAACTTTAAGTAATAAAATAAATAAATATCAGTACTAACTTATATTGCTTAAATGGATTAATCTATTGAGAGAGAGAGAGAGATGTTAAACTAAACAGCAAGCTTCTCTCTTTAAGGAAAAATGTGCTTGTGCAGAAGTGGGAAATTAGTGTTTGGGATTCTTTGCAATAAAATGTAAAGTTAGAATAACTAACATTGGCAACTGGGATCAAATTGAAAGATAAAGCCAAAAGAATGCTTGGATAATTAGATAATAAATCCAGAACATTCTGGAATGTTTGTTAAATCAGCAGTTTCTGAAATATGTTGTGTCTCACAATTTTTCCTCCTTCAGTCACTTCTGTCCTAAACCCTTTCAGTCCCTGAGATGGAGCCTGCTTCCCAGGACTGAGCAAAGGCTTGCTCTATGCTATGCAACAGCTCTGTGGGTAAGTTCTTCCTGATGTTTAACCTGCATATACCTTGCTGTGGGCTGAGGACAGTTCTGAGAACAGCACTGAGCAGTCCCCACTCCTCTGCCCCCGGCTCCTGGTCAGTTTGCTTAGAGGAGGAGTTTCAAATCCTTACCTTTTGAGGACCTTACTCCGATCGCTGTTGTGGAAGACAAAAAACTTGGAGCATCCATTTTGGAAAAAGATCTCCAGGGCAATGTCCTATAAAGAGAAACCCTTTTACAGCCTCCTGATTCTCAGGCTACCGGCCATCTGGAGAAATCCCCACTTACAGGGGAAAGAAATCACTTACTGATACCTACTTGCTACTCTGTGTTACCTCTCAGGTAGACATATAATCATTAAAAATTTAATTTTGGATATTTAATATGTACCCCCGAATGTGGCAAGTGCTGTGTATGTAATGGTAGACAAGGGGGAAACAGGGGCTCACAGAGGTGCCCAGTGGTACCAAGGTGGCAGGGCCATGGTCAGGACCAGGTCCACGTTGGCCACACTGCCCAGGACCCTTCAGCTCACCCCCTTCTGACTCAGCCCCTTGCAAAGAAATGCATGAGGTCAGGCAAAATGAGGACCCACCCTTTGCGGGCAAAAGCAGCAGAGAGGCAGGGCAGAGGGAGAGCAGTCAGAGGTCTGCAGCCTGCTGGGCCTTCCTCAGCAGGACCTCTGGTCCTTTCTGATCCTTTTTAAATGAGTCATTCCTCTCCCTCCCCTTATTTCCCTCCCCCAAAACCTCCCTGACCTAAATTACAAACTCTAAAAAATTTACAATTGCAGGCACTCTTACTCCTTCTTCAGGTGAAACACTGCCCCCTGTTGGCCTTTGCCTGGCAAACACCTGACAGAGAGGACAGAAGCACCCACCCCTCCCCTCTTTCAAGGAGAACTGATCCTGATCAAGCAGCTGCCAGGAGGCCCCTGGGCTGGGATGCAGCTTCACCAGTGCAGAGGCTGGGCTGCTGAAGGCAGGTGTTCACGGCTACTGAGGGCCCCAGAGTTCTTCTTCCCTTTGCCACAGAGCTGCTGCTTCTAAACCTCTGACCCAGTGATTCTCCTTGGAGTGGGGCCAGATACACCAGATGGTGCTGAGCCCATAGCCAGCTCTGCCTCCGGAAGGAGCCTGCTCTGTTTAGTGCCTGGGTGAGCTTTCCAGGACCTGGCTGAGGCTAGGGGACCCTGGCTGAGGGACAATCAGTAGATCTCTAAATCTCCCGGCCCAGGGAATTAATTACCAGGAGCTTGGGGAGAGTGGGGAGGGGTGGGAAAGGGACGGCAGGCAGCTGAGAGGATCCATGTGGTCAGAACAGGGAAGACTGGCACTCAGTTCTTCAAATCAGCTCTGCCCTGAGACAATGGCACTGCCAGTCTTGTATTCCTGAAGACCCAAGGGAGTCCCAGAGGAGTGTCTCTCCCATTCAGAGGGCATCCATGGCACCTGGACCGCTCATCTCCCCTTGCCCTTTCTAAAGCGAACCTGCAGAAGGAAGCGCGCATGACGGAGCTCCCGGAGGTCCCTGTAGCTGTGGCGTCGGCAGGAGTAATGGTCGGAGGACCTGTCTTTGCTGCACAGGTTGAAAATGAATGGATCACTGATGCTGAAAAGACAAGAAGACATGCAGTGAGAGGGTGTCCAGTGGGCTTGTCCCACAGCCCTGACTGAGTTTCTAGGACATCCTGGGGTTCCAGGGTGGCTGCGAGCAGGGTGCCAGCATCCACTGACCTGGTAACCCCTGAGCACCATCCTCATTGGCCCTGCCCTGAGCAGTAGGAGGGGCGCCAGTCTCCCAGGTGAGAGGACAGTGGGTCGGGACAGCCTGCAAGACAGGTGGTAGCCCTCGGTGGCAAGTGTGCCTAAAAGAAGTCCCTCTGGGGAAGAAACCAAGATCGTGGCATAGGTGAACACCTAAACTGCTGCCTCACACAACAATTTCAAACTACAACTAAAAGACAGAATGGATATCATTCAAAACAACAGGAAAGCTGGCTGAGTGGAAATTCTATAACTAGAAGGAAAGAGAGGGGCTCACGGAGACTCAGAGGAGCTGCAAAAAGCTGAGGTACAGAGATGTGCACATGGAGAGGACAGGGCAGAGTGCCTGGCTGGCTTCCTCTAGTGCAGTGGTTTTCAACTTTCCTAATGCCACGTCCCTTTAATGCAGTTCCTCATGTTGTGGTGATCCCCAACCATAAAATTATTTTTGTTGCAACATGAGGAACTGCATTAAAGGGACGTGCATTAGGAAGGTTGAGAACCACTGCTCTAGTGGAAAGGAGACGGAAACTCCCCACTGCACTGAATACCACTTTTGACTGCACTGAACCCTAGTTCCAGGCAAGACTCAAATGGGGGAGTCTGGACTGTTGTGAAAAGGGAGGAATGCAGGTAAACTTAGGGGGGCCACGAAAGACAGAGGTCTGGAGGTGGGTGCGAAAGTGTGCACACAGAGGGCTGACTGCTGATTGTGCCACTGGCTTTCTCTAGCTGGAGGAAGACAGAAGTTCCCAACGGCACTAAAATCCAGATAAGACTGCACTGAACCCCAGACTCATACAGGTCCCTGGAGCACATGGAAACTCAGAGAAGCCAGAAAGGCAGAGATCTGGAGGCGCGCGTGCCTGTGCACAGAGAGAGCTGCAGGGATTACCAAGGGATACTGAGACCAGGGGTTGATGGGAAGCCAAGGCTGTTTGCCCCGCCCTAAGTATCTGCCCCATCTAAGCCTAGCACTTGCAGTCCTGAAAGTCTTAAAGCAGAATCCAGCACAGAAGTTCTCCCGGTGTTGACACAGCTGATCCTCACAATCAATTGACTCAGCAGTCAATTCCCCCCTGTGATACCAACAACAATCAAGGCTTAACTACAACAAGGATGTATGTACAGTCCACAAAAGGATGCACCAAGAGAGTCCACCGAAGGTAACTGGGAGGTGGAGCTACTGGGCCATATAGGACAACTAGCATGCAAAACTACTCTACCAACTAAGGGAAGTAGTGAAAGTGCAGAGACAACGGAACAGATCACAAACAAAAGGAGGAAAATGAATGACTGGATAAAGAGTTCAAAATCATGGTTATAAAATTTTTAAGAATTTCCTAGAAAAGATGGATAATTTAGCAAGACCCAAGAGGAGATGAAAGAGGACCAATAGAAATTAAACATACACTGACTGAAATAAAAAATATTATACTGAGACCTAATAGCACACTAGAGGAACACAAGAATCAAGTCAAAGATTTGAAATACAAAGAAGCAGAAAACACTCAACTGGAAAAGAAAAAAGAAAAAAGAATCCAAAAGTGTGAAGATAGTGTAAGGAGCCTCTGGGACAACTTCAAGTGTACCAACATCAGAATTTTGGGGGTGTCAGAAGAAGGGAGAGAGAGCAAGATACTGAAAACCTATTTGAAGAAATGACTGGTGAAAGAAATAGACTTACAAGTCCAGGAAGCACACAGAACCCCAAACAAAAGGAATCCAAAAAGGACCACACTGAGACACATCATAATTAAAATACCAAGAGCAAAAGACAAAGAGAGAATATTAAAAGCAGCAAGAGAAAAACAGTTAATTACCTACAAGGGAGTACTTAGATGATTGTCAGTTGATTTCTCCACAAAAACTATGCAGACCAGACGAGAGTAGCAAGAAATATTCAAAGTGATAAGTAGCAAGAACCTACAACCAAGAATACTCTACCCAGTACAGTAAAGCTATCATTCAGAATTGAAGGGCAGATAAAGAGCTTCACAGATAAGAAAAAGCTAAAGGAGTTCATCACCACCAAACCAGTATTATATGAAATGCTGAAAGGTACTCTTTAAGAAGAAGTAGAAGAAGAGAAAGGTAAAGATAAAAATTATGAACAAAAAATACATATCTATTAACAAGTGAATCTAAATATCAAGTGAATTAAAAATCTGATGAACAGAATAAATTGATGAATATAATAGAATCAGGGGCATAGAAAGGGAGTGGACTGACAATTCTCAGGGGAAAGGAGTAAGGGGGGTGCAGGGAGAGACTAGACAAAAATTATACACCTATGGATGAGGACAATGAAGGGGGAGGTAAGGGCAGAGGGAAGAGTGGGAGCCGGGTGGAGGGGAGCTACAGGGGGAAAAAGAGGAACAATTATAATAATCTGAACAATAAAGATTTATAAAAAAAATAAAATAAAATAAAGATAAACCCAAGCAAACAAACAAATAAACAAAAAGAAGTCCCTCTGAGCATAGTGTTTAAGATGGATTGGGAGAGAGTGAAGGAGATGTTCTTGTCACATTTGGAGAAATTTTAAACTCTGGAAATAGGGCAAAGAGATGAGGAGACTCCACAAGGAAGCTGTGTCAGCCTGCCCTCAGACAATGTGGGGAGAAGACCCACCCTGAAGGGCTGTGGGCCAAGATGCGATGCCACAGCCTCAGCAGTGGCATGTGTCCAGAGCCAGGGACCAGCCATGTGGCAGCGCAGGTCCAGCCAGGCCAGAGCCACTCCCCGACATCCAGCAATACCTGTGTCCAGATGTGGGAGAGGAAGAGTGGGGATTTGGTAAGCATTTGCCCTGCGAGAACCACGTGCACTGTTGTAAGTGAAACACCATGGTAGCTACAGGAAGCCTTCCCACCGACACTAAGGGCCTCTGAGAAGTGAGTGTGTGTTGGTTTCAGACAAGGACCTGCTCACCTGAGTCCCGCGGTGACTCAGAGTATGGACAAGACTCAGAAGCTCCAAGAAGATGCCCTTTAGGGCCTTAGCAATGGAGAGCCTCCCTCCGAGGACCTCAGCCTTGAGAAGCACATGTGCCCTGACCGCAGACCCCAAAGACCAGGGGTGGAAGGGCCCCGCCCCATGCACAGAAGCTGGGATCGCCTGCCATCCAGCTGCAGCTGCAGCTGAGGGCCGGCCTGCACCAGCCTCTGTGTCACAGGTACGGGGGATACCAAGAAGGCAGGCAGCTCTCAGGCCACAGGACCTCCAGCCATGGTCAGGGCTGGTGTCAGCATCTAGTGCTAAGAGTTTGGACTTGTTATTATGCTAAACAGTCACTGCCGGGTGGAAGGGAGAGTTACTCAAAGACACAGCCTGAGCCCACTGTTTTTTGGTTTGCTTATTTGTTTTGTTTTAAATATTTTTTATTTATTTCAGAGAGGAAGGGAGAAGTAGAGAGAGATAGAAACCTCAATGATGAGAGAGAAACATCATTAATTGGCTGCCTCCTGCATGCCCCACACTGGGATCAAGCTTGCAATCCTGGCATGTGCCCTGACCAGGAATCGAACCATAACTGCCTGGTTCATAGGTCGATGATCAATCACTGAGCCACATTGATCAGGCAACCATTGTTTAGCCCCCTGCACAGCCAGGCTCAAGAATATGGGTTCCAGCCCTTTGCAGCTCCTCCTGTCTCTCTGATGACCATCCTGCTTGTAGCCATGCTGCTGTAGGACTGATCATATACAAATTTGGCTTTGTTCTGGATGCTTCTGTCTGGAGGCCTTCATTGAAACCCACTGCTGCCTGGAGCCCAGTGTTCATTACTAATTCCTCCCTCCAGGAAGGTCAGCTTCCTTCAATTCCTCTGACTCTCATTGAGGCCACAGTGGGAGTCTGGTGCCTCGCTGTGGCTGCATCAGACAGCACCACAGGCGAGGCACTGGTGAGAATAGCAATAACCCCATCACCAATTATTAATCCATCCAGCATTCAAGCACTGTCAAAATTCACACCTGAAATGTGCACTCAGCATCACTCGCTAGATCACAAACTCTATCGGACTCTCGGACTCTCCTGGCTCTTTTTTGTATCTCTGGAGTTGACATAGTGCCTGGGACAAGACCACTTTCAGTAAGTACTTGTCGAATGGAACCAAATCGAGAAATGATGCTCTAAATGCTGACGGAAGGAAGGAGGTATCCTGTTACAAAGAGCTGATTGGACCATTTGGATTTCCACCAAATGAATCAAATGCTATACCTTCTGAACTTGACCACCACTGCTGTGGGTTACATTGTTTCTCCCACAGAGAGATGTGGAAGTCTCAACCCCCAAAACTTAGAATGAGACTTTATTTAGAAATAGGTGAGTGGCAGAGGTAATACAATTAAATGAAGTCATAAGAATAGGCCCTGGTCCAATATAACTAGTCCCCTATATAGAAGGAAACTCAGACAGAGCTAGACACACACAGGGGGAAGCCCCTGTGAAGACACACGGAGAGAAGATATCATGATGATGCAAGTGACGTATCTGCAAGCAAATGAACACCGAGGATGGGGGAACTCAGAGGCTGGAAGAGGCAAGGTAGGGCCGGAGCTGCAGAGGGAGAGCACCCGCCCAGTCCTGGCTGCCGACTTCCCACCTCCAGGACTGAGGCATTAATATCTGTGTTTTAAAGCCTCAGAGTTTTCGATACTTGGTTACAGTAGCCCTAGAAACCCCATACTATTAACCAAAAAGGATCCCATGATGCAAAGTCACGCCTTCTAGGAAGGCTCTGAGGGCCTGAGGAACACTCCACAGCCTGCAGGGTGCTCTGCTGGGCAGCAGGCCGGGGGCTTGAATTTTATTTCCATTGTTTTATGATATATCAGAGCTGATTTCAGGGTCTAGTGCTCAGCTGTACTCAACGTGAGGCCATCTTGTAGAGAAACATTTTAGGGTCGGGTTAGCTTTATTCGTAACTGGCCTATTTATGCATCTCTCTTGGTCTCTTTGGTCAAGAGAAGACTCAATCCCCATTGAGCTGACAGGTTGAGAACTGCAGCGGTTGAGAACTGCAGTGGAACCAGCCCGGGCTGATTCTCAAACTCTTCTGGAGGGGTGGTAATGGACATTACCCATGCAATCCCCAAACGATAGTCCAGGATAGCCATTTGTTCTCACTCCACTCCTACATGCATTCTAGAAAAGTCATTTTCCAGACAGCATAGAATCCCTGATCCTACTAAAACCAGAGAGTACAAGCAACCTAACAAGTCAGCTTCTAGTGAAAGTGTGTATGTGGATCTATGTACTATGAGATTCACCTCATACACACACTTCTCCTGATCAATAAAGTCTAACACTGACTGGTTTAAACCAGAGCTGAGGAGTGAAGCAACGGCTTATGCAAGTCACCTCATGGGCTCACCCTGAGCGCAGGGGGCAGGAGCTTCCATCAGCCCCAGAAAGGCACGTCTGCAGGCCCATTGTCTGTATTGATCAGATCAATAAAACATGAGCCAGAAGATGGGATGTGTGTGCCAAGTATTAGTTATGCTTCTCCTGTCTTGGGAAAGTACAGAGGACTCCCACCAATCGGTAAACATTTGGAATGAATAAAAGATGAAAATTATCAGAGAGAAAAATGCCAAGCATTTTAAAGCAAATCTCGATCAAAGGAGTGAGGCTGACATCTATTTTCCCACACTCCTTAAACTCCTGCTTCCTGACAAGGGCTGGAAATGAGATGACACCTGGAAATTAAAACTCTTCGTTATTGGCAGGTCCGACTCTTACTCCTTGTCCATAGACTACAGCAGTGGCTCTCAACTGGTTATCTCTCAGTATCAGCATCAGGGGAACTTGGTGACATCTCAGTCCTACCCCAGATCTGCCAAATTAGAAACTTGGGTGAAGGTGGATCCCAGAAGTCTGCTCTAACAAACCTTCCAGGTGATTCGATGTAAGCTAATTGGGCTATCTAAGATGAGTTTTGTCATCATTTAAGCCCTGGCTAACCAGAAAAGTCCAGGCTTGTCTCTGGATGAAGAAATTCCCATCCAAATTTTTCCAAAAGCAATGACCAACTGAAAACATACAACTTGACAATTTCAGTTTTAGCAACAATGCAAACATGGTCAATGTGGTTTTAGCATCTGGACTCATCTGTAAGAGCACGATTGAATCCAAATAGACCAAATGCAGTTGATCCTAAAAAAGATTTCCAGAATTTCCTGACAAAGACCTCTGGTGTAGTTGATATAAAATGACTCTTCAATTTTCTACCCAAAATCTCACCCCCTGTAAGTCCCAGATCTGCCTCAAGTATCCCTTCCTCAGCACACCCCTTTTCCTGTGCACTCCAAAGAGTCTCCCTAGAGCAGATGTTTTATCCTGTGGTGTTAGGGTGTTCTATACTCTTCCCAAGGAGCCTGTGTGCTGGTGGCACTTGCTGGGCATGAAGGAACAGTGACTAATGTTTTACATGAGTGAACAACCAGCAAGGTGCCGAACGAGTGAGCTGATAGACTGGATTCTATTACCAATAACCTACAGAGAGACCCTCTTTGTCCCAGGGCCATCCCACACCAGGGAAGGCACAAGAAGCTGCCACACTGTTCTGCATCCCAGATTTTAGCTTTGAAGAAATATGGTCAAGACTGCCTATGCCTTAAGGTTCTTCTGTTTTATCTCATGGTTCAGTTTCTGGCCCAAACACAAGCCCACAGTAAGAACAAGGTGCGAGGGCTGGCGGGGAGGGTGGCTGAGAAGGAAGATTGGGGCTCAGAAGGAGTCCGAGGGGTAAGTGGACACTCACTTGGATAAGCAGTGGCGGGTGCAGTAGACATCACCGACAGGGGAGAGTGTGAAGTTCTCGCAGATGTAGAAGTGCTGCTGACCAAAGAGCAGGAGTGCCTCAGAGACCAGGTGGCCCTGCACGATCACCATGGAGTACTTCTGTGTCACCTGAAGGGGGAGGGCACAAAGTCAGGCTATGGGCAGAGAAGTATGGATGTCATTTTTGTGGGGGGCAAAAGGGCAGAGCTGGTCAGTGGCTGAGCGCCTACAGGGAGTGGGAGCCACAACCTGTAAGAACAAAGCCACTGCCCAGTACTGCACTGCACTTCACAGTCTAAGTGGCACTTCTACAGCCAACTCCCCATTCAGTTACCTACTCTCCCCCCGCCAGCACACCCACCCCACAGCATGTGGATGAATGAGTGCTTGTTGCTGCCTTCTGCATGCAGCCTTCCTTTCAGGGAGGCCCCTCCACAACCATCCTGAACCTTCTGTAGTTAACAGTGAGGAACATGTTTGAGCACAGGCTTCTCAGTTATGGAGGCAAAGGAGTTTGTCCAGGGACCCGCTGGGAGATAGCCAAGCCAGTTTAGGAACAGGTCTGCTGAGAGCCACAGTGCAAGACCAAGGCCAAGACCAAGGCCAGCCCATGGGTGTGCATACGGGCACTGCTTCCTCTTTCAGACTTCAGGGCCATTCTCTCTGCAGCTGGAACGTTGGCAGCTTTCCAAAATGGCTACAGCTGGAGACAGCACCAGGCAAAGGGCTTCTCCTTTCCCCAGGGCAGTCTGTACCCAACAACTGGCCATCCATAGTGGAACTGACCACCACTGCCCATGCAGGAAGACACCGGATCTCAAGCTCCTGTGGAAACAGCTGTCTCCACTGAGACCACCTCTTCCCTGCCCAGCCTGGACCCTTGCTCCCAATAAGCTTCTGGACTCAGGGTTGGCTTTCCAGACCTGGAAAATGTCTTGGTGTGGCCCAGAGTCCTACATCCAGGAGGGACTTAATGGGTCCTCAAATGGAATATATTTCCAAAGAAATCAGTGAGGGAATAAGTAAATTCCAGATGAAGAGAGTCCAAATGGACCAAGAATAAGGCCAGCAAAGCATTTTCTCAGGGTAGTTCTGTGCCAAGTAGGACTCCCTTGCCCAATTGTAAAAATTATATTGGCTAATGTGTAAAAGGATTACAGTGGTCATATGGTCAGAAGTAAAAATAAAAACAAAGTGAGCTCCTCTTTTGTATAACTGGAACTGGCATAGAACTACCCTGAGAAAATGCTTTGCTGGCCTTATTCTTGGTCCATTTGGTTTCTCTTCATCTGGAATTTACTTATTCCTTCACTAATTTCTTGGGAAATATACTCCATTTGAAGACCCACTGGTGCTGATACTGACAGGTAACCAGCTGAGAACCACTACTATAGTCTATGGACAAGGAGATAAGAATCTCACCAGAGATTGGAGCCACATTTCCTGCTCATCTTGGGGAGCAGGGAGGACAACACAGGAGAGAACAGGCCTGGCTTCTGTGTCCAATGCAATTGGTCCATGCAGGCCAAGGGTCACCACTGGCTCGTTCACTACCATCCAGGACAAGCCATTCCTGAACTACTTCTCCTGAGGACAAGCCAAGGGTCTTGGTTCCCATAATAAGCCTGCTGGGGACAGCTGGCTCTCCCTCCTCCTGCCTCTATTGGACCTGGGCCTCAGCCCATCTTCAGAGCCACTTTCAACACAGACTCATTTCAGCTTCATTCATCCATCCAGACGTTTGTCAATTCAACAGCTATGGACTCAGCACCTACTACCTGCCAGGCTCTGAGGCAAGCGTGAGGATAGAGGGAGAGACAAGATAAGCAATAACCCTACTTTCATGAGACTTCATGTTGTCCAAGAGGGGAAGATGGCTGGCTCACAAACATGACAACCAATAAATGATTACAAATGGTAATGGGTTCTGGGAGAGGGAGCTGGGGTGCCTGGTGATAAGGCAGAGGGAGACTTGGGGAGCAGGGAGGACAAGCTGAGAGAACACATTTCAAGGAAAGGGAGCATTCCATTTGGAGCCAAGGCAGGGCGGGAGAAAAGAGATGAGTATGGCTGACACAAAGCTGGAAAGTGGGGGTGCTCAGGTCATTGGACCTTGAGGCCTGGTAGGCCCATTGTGCTTCATTCGGGTTTCAATAGAAGCCGAGGAAGGGTCATTTCTGAAAGTGGCTACTGGCCACTGGATGGTGAGTAGATTAGAAAGAGCCAAGAGTGGAAGGAGGGTCATAGCATGTGGCTACTTCAGTGGTCCTGAGGAGGGATGATGGCTTGAAGGGGTGCCAGAGGGAAGGGGGAGGAAGTAGAGAGTGGTGAATCAAAACGAGAAGAGGTAGAACTGACAGGAACTTCTACTAGACAAGCTGTAGAAAACCAAACCAAACCAAAACAAAAGTAGGAAGGATTGGGGATCATGTCTCCTTGGGGACTGAGGTAAGGAGTGGAGCCCCAGCCTCCCTGGCAGCTTTCCCAGAGGCAGCAATCATTACTATGTGGCTGAATAAAAGGGGACCAGATATGTGTACCTAAAACATGCACCTTGGCATAGGATTGCTTTCTGTTAAAGACACTTGAGAAGCAGCAGGTACAGCAGGGCACCCTGGCCTCACCTTGGCTTCCTAGAAGCAAGCAATGCAGCCCCATGTGAGTCAGGGGAAAAGAGATCCGGAGTCAAGGTCAAGAGATCTGTTCAAACAAACTGGAGCTAACCCTAGCTTCCTCCAGCTCCCCACCTGCTTCCGTCTTTTCAACCTCATGTGCACACACCGACTCTGTATTCCTGTGAATGCTATGTGCACACATTAAATCAACTGTGTATGCTTTTCCTGTTAAGCTGTGTCTGTCAATGACACCCTCAGGCTAGCTGGACACTCTGATAGGAGGACAGAGGGAAGGCTTGCCTCTCCCATGGGTACTCTTCCGAAGAAATTCTGTGAAATGATAGGCACGTTTTTCACATGGCCCCTTTGTACACAAGCAGGGCATTGCTCTTGTTGCTGTTTTGCTCTGTCTGTCCATCTTGGAAACCCTCCAAGTTTGTCTCGTGAAATTGTCCCACCTTAGTAATGGGTGTGATGCATGCTGAGTTAGTGGCACAATCCCCTCTTCCTTTGGGTTGTTTTCTAATGTGACAGTACAGAGGCTGGTGCAGTGACCATCCAGTAATGTCACTTTGCACACAAGTAAACCTGTGGGTTAAATTCCTACAAGTAGGACTGTGGGCCCAGGTATGGCCTTTTAAACTCTGGAAATTACTGCCAGATGCCTTCCCATAGGTAGCACCAGGTACACTCTCACCGGCACTGTTAGGAGAGCTACACCAGGCTTTACACTTTTCTCAAGTTCACGTGTAATACATGGAACAGTGGCACCAGCCCTGGCCTCTGCAGGGCCAAACCCTCTCCTTCCCCACAGTGCCCGCCTTCGCCCAACCTCTGTGGGCAGCATCGCCATGGTCTCCAGGTCCTTCCTGTTGGGGAGACTAAGTAACAATGAGAATAAACCAAACTGAAAGGAGAATGTCTGGTGAAAGCCGTGTTAGTAGCTTAAACATTGATTCTGCTGGGAAAAAATAGCATTAAAAACTGGAAAATGAGCCCAAGCGAACTGTTACCTGCTCTCCCATTTAAATTGCCCTGGGAGAGCTCCACCCCGCAATGCTCATTATTAAGTCTCTCATGCCACGTGTCTATCAATCGGTTTAGAAAGACTGGAACTTCTGCTCCATAAGTAGAATTTCTTTGAAATGGGCTGGATGAGATATTGTCCCTCCTGACTAGGAAATAACTAAGGTATTCCCACCAAAGGGACAGGTTGCTGGGAAAACCAAAGCTGAAGATAGAGGGCAGTCATGTACTGGAGGCCACACAGCAGGCCCTCTGGGAGCCAGGTCTCGAGCAGGTCAGAGCAGAAGGTCCACGCAGGTGTTCCAGTTCCTTTCCCATGCTCTGTATCTGCAATGAGTGCAACGCCCTCTTTCCAGGTGGAAACCAGGCACAGAGCTATCACATGAGGGGCCCAGAACAGAGCTGACATGTCCATCCTCGAATATCTGTGCAAAGTCTATCGCAGAGAATGCTTTAGCCTGTCCACATATATCCTGTCCACATGGATCCTGCCCATGTAGATCCTGGGTGCCTTCTGCATGCCTCTGCCTGCCGAGCTGCCATCAGCAGGCATGGTGACCCTGGCAGGTGGAAGGATGTGCTCTTTTTTCAGAAAAGCACAGATGGCTGACAAAAACGTGGGTCTCAAAAAGGAGAGAATGGATGTTGGCTATCTGTGGAGTTGGGCATCCACTCCTCACACCTCAATCACATTGAGATGAAGCATTCAGGCACAGTAGTAATGAAAGAAAAGGGTAAAATGATATGGAGGTATGGTTTTGGGAACACCGATTTGGCAAATCTGAGAAGAAAGATAGCGTGTGGATCTCTGCACAACTCAGCTCTCAGGCAGACGCAGCAGCTAAACCTGATTGCCTTCCTGCACCACCTCCACAAATACACTAAATGTGCACTGACACAGCTGCGAGCACCCACCAGTCCTGGCCACGCAGAGGCCACGTGGACGGAGGGGCTGGCACCAGTAGACAGTGAGGGTGCTACAAGTTCTGGAGGCTGTTCCCAGGCAGGGGCCAGCATGAGCTGCATGAAGCAGGACCTGCCAGTTTGTTGTTGAAATGGAGTGTGGTTCTCGCTAGAGCAGCTCATATTGGGAAGCCTGGGCCTGTGGATCTCAGGCCCTCACTCCAGCTGGTACATGTGAGATCACCTGGGTGCTTGCCAAAGTTCCTCTTCCCAGGCTGCAGCCCAGAGATTCCCGCCAGCGGTGCAGAGTGGTCCTGGCATCTGCATTTTAGCAGGCACCCCTGGTGATTCCAGTGCAGGTCACCTGGAGACTGTACCTGAGACACTGGTACCAGAGACTCTGAAAGGCCAGGCCTCACCTCAGGAAGCATCTCTCATTCCTCCTTCAGTGGTCGTGCAGTAATTGAACATGCATGCTGAATTGCAGTGTGTACCCCACACCCTCCTAGGCACACATGGGGCAAAGGGGAAATGGAGAACTCCAACAGGAGAGATGGAGGTGCAGACATCCGGCCCAGCACAGCAGGCAGCTGCCAGCGCTCTGGAGGACAGAGCAGGGTGACAGAGGTGACATCAGAGAAGTGGTTCCCAGGGAGGGGACCCCCAGGCTGGGGTTAAAAATATAAAAATAGGGGAGAGGGAGTATTCCTAGTCATGAAGTCTAGAGCCAGCTGAACATATCTGCAGAGTACAAGTAGTTCTGTTTCATTAGAGTACAAGGTCTGAGGAGTGTGTGTGTGTGCACATAAAGGTAAGGGAGGCAGGTCCAGGGAGGGGTTAGGCCAGCCCAACAGTGGCTGTACACAAAATATGCCAAATATGCCAAAGAGCATCTCTGAAGGTGTTAAGGAGGGCTTACAAGTCAGCTCCACATTCTAGCAAGTCCTCCATGGGTTCCCTCAACAGGAAGTTAAAACATGGGAAGGTTAAGACACTTCTTTGCCTATAGACTCCTCTGTGAAAGTCCCTGTGATGAGCTGGCCACTGCTCCTGCCATCCGCACAGAGCCATTCCACTAAGACCTCACCCTGAGCTTGTGTAAAACTACAGAACATCCCATTTTAAATGTAAGTGAAGGGGACATTAATAGCAAAAACTACCCTGAGGCTGGACCTGGGCTTCGCTTCCAGGAGCAGCACGTGGAGGGCACAGGGACCCTCCCAGCACCACAGTGGCGACTGGGGCGCACATTGACATGCACAAAATCAATCACCCTTCAAGGCAAATGAAGCTGTTTGCAGAGAAATGTGTTTGTGCGCGCACACCTGCTCTGGGAATCATTAATCAATGACACAGAGGTGCCACAAAACAATTACTGTCCCAGGTATCGCTGCAGGCGGCCAGAACTCCAGTGATCACATAGAGAAACCTGTGAGCTGCTGCCACCCTGAGCTCAGGCCTGCTGCTGCCTGAGGCCTGTGTGGGGTGAGGGGCGGGAGGGGGAAGGGATAGGCCATCTAGAAGCCTGGAAGGAGGGTGTGCTCTGGAGCCCCCTGGGCTGTGTCCAGCAAAGGCAATAGATGTGAGTGTTGCTGAGATGCTGAAGAGGAGTGGCAGGATCTCCTTGCAGGGCTGCCTGGTCATCTTAGTGGCAACCCTGGGAAGACAGGTGTTCCAGTATTCTGAGCTGGGCACACACACTCTCTGGACAAGCTTTCCTTCAGAGAAAGCACCCGCCACAGGTTTTATGAAGACATCTGAATTAGGGTGTTCCCCGCTTGCATCCAATACTTGCTACAAACTGTCTCTACATAAGCAGAAAGTATCAACCAGGTAATGCAGGAACACCTCCCTAGACCCATAAGCACACCTGTGTGCACCGGCCTTCTGTGTCTTTAAATACATTTATGATGAGGTTAGGGCAACAGTCCTTCCTTCCTCTGCTTCCAGCCCCTGTCCACTTGGAATGCCCAGGTGAGCAGATTGGCGTGTGCTTGGTGTGCTCTGTGCCAGGCAGACACACTTTGTGTGAGGGACCTAGAGGCCTGCCTGTCTGGCCACTGCTAACCAGAGAGACCCTACAGGAAGCTCCCAGCCTGGATGGGTGTTGAAGGCCAGGAAGTTTATGCAACCTGCCCAAAGCAGGGTGCTGGGAGACAGTGGAGAATGAAGTCACATAGACCTGAGCTGGAGCTTAGCAATGCCGGTCAGCGGCCCCCAGAGCCGTCTTGCCATCTCTAAAATGAAGCTGACAAAGCCTCTGTCATGGGGCTTCAGTGACACTAGGTGAGACGCTGAATGACAAGCACAAAGCAAGGGCCTCAGATGACCAATGCCAAGGTTGCGAATGATGTGATGACCAGCAGGATGAGGCCCCAAGTCTGTCTGCGCACCAGATATGCCAAGCTGCCCCTGCACTGATTGCTGGCATCTGCCTACCTGGTGGTGGTGGAGGGAGAGTTGCCATAGTAGCCAGCCTTTGCCAAGCCATAACCCAGCTGCTCCCAAAAAGGTTTCCACCAGTGCTTGTCCCTCTTGAACCAGGGTCCCCAGGCCATGACAGCAGCCCCAGTTACAGCTGCAAGAGAGTGTCCTACCACTGAGCCCCTACCACCCTTCTGATCCCCTGGCTGGTGCCCGGCATGTGGCCTCCTGACATGGCTGTGTGTCCCTGGGCAGAGCCCATCATGCTTACATAATAGAAGAGAGAGAGGAATGAAGCCAAGCCTGCCCTGCTTGAAGCAACTGCAGGCAGACTCAGAAGTAAATAGAGGCCTGAGCTCTGAGGGACTGCAGTGGAGGGTGCAGGGCACTGTAAATGGGCACACCGGGTAGCCAGCAGGAGGCCTCTGTCGCAGCCATGAGCAGGTGGGCACCGGGCTGCAAGGACCTGGCTGGTGGAGCTGTCTGGGGCCTGGTCACAAAGGCCCCTGTGCCACAGCAGCCCAACTGCTCCACAGAGGCTGTCCAGTCTACACCTGACTCCCTCCTCTGGCCAGTGATATTCTTAAGCTCTAGGGCTGCCTCGCTGTGCTCCTCGTCCTTCAGATGTTACATTCAGAGCCTCCTCGGTGTCACCACCCATCATTCCAGGTCCCAAGCCCAGCAACTTCCCTCTTTTCCACAAAATGTGGCATTTTGCAGGGGGCACATAACTCCAAGTGGGTCCAGCCCAGCAGATCAGGTCTCTCATGGACTCCACTCTGACCCGCTGTCTCATCGTGTGCATCTCAGAAGGATAGTAGGCCCAGGCAGATCCTCCACCCCCTCCAAGCTGGGAAAGTCAGCTACCTCTTAACCACCCATCCCACCTCTGGGCTGCTGAGGAAGTCAGCTCTTGGCTGTGACGTATACTCCTGACTTTGCCCACTGCCCAGCCTGCAGGCTTGGGAAGTGTCTTCTATAGAGGGTCTCTTCGGAAGAGCCAGGGAAAGAACTGGGAGAGGACCCAGTCAGTAGGACCCTGAGAGATAAGGGTGTGGCTGGCAGTGTTCCAACACTGGCCTGCCAGAGCCATTCCGGTGAGCCCACCAAGCCCGCACCTGGACACTGCTTCAGGGGTTGGAGCACCTGCTGAGGGCCCACGGTGCCAAAGTGTGCCATCCGGGGCCTGCCAGGTGGGCATTGTGGGGACAGCTTGGGCATAGGGCTGAGTGTCCAAGCACACCCCCAGGCCCTCACAATGTGGATGCACCCTCGGGTGGTCAGGCTGCAGGTGGGGCTGAGATGCTGGACTAGATAAAGGTTAAGAATTCTACACTGAAACTGCTCTCCCAGGATTATAAAGGTTAGAGCACATTCACTCAGCAGTTCATCAGTGCAATTTACATTTCCACAGCATTTGGTGCAGGGTGTGTGGGTCCCTTGCACATCTCCCTGGACACAGGCACTCGCAGTGCTCCTTGGGTTTTCAGAGGGAAGGGAGTGGCCACCGTGCCTGTGAGTGAGAGGGGCCTTGCTTGCTCATGTCAGAATTCATCCTGAGAGAACAGCCATGATGGGCTGTCTTACCTTCTCGTGGTCAAGAAGCTCTTGTAAAATAACTTGTCTTTCCCGACACAGTTCCAGGAAATCCTCAGAGTGCTGACTTTCGGGTAGGGCAGGGAAGAAGGTTAACTGGGTGCAGTCTGCTGCCACCTCATCGCTCTTGCCCTCAGCTTCCCTGGGGGTCAGCTCACCTGCATTGGCATAAGGGGACACAGTGTTGGCACGAGCCACCTGATGTCACTAGGGGTGGGGTGCAGTCAGGCCTGAGTTGCTGGGAGGAACAGCAAGGGTCAGGGGAGATGTGACCAGTGTGCTGGTCCACGTGTCTCTCACTGCTGCTGAGAGTGGACGCACCTGAGCCTGTTGGTGGTCAGACACCCTCAGGTTGACCCTACAAGGAAGCTCAGGCTGCGCTGCTTGCCAGAGTTTGTTGGATCTGAACTTTACTTTGTTTGTTCTTTGAAAAGAGTGTTTGTTGTTGTTTTAATTATGGAAGCATTATCTTGTAATTATAAGAAAATTTTTGGAAAATCATGAAGTTGTGAGAAATAAAACAAATGTGTACCCAGAGTTAGTACTGATAACAGCAGCTGCCGTTCAGTAACTCTTTCTCTGAGCAGGGATTTGCAGGGGCACTTTTCATCAGGTGCTGCCCAGGTAGCAGTCTGCAAAGCCTCAGCTGACGATGGGGACACTGAGGGAGGCCCACACTGTGGGCAGGGTAAAGGGCTGCCAAGAACCCAGGCTGAGGCCAAGCTGCGTGTCCGTCAGTCAGCGTCAACTCTAGGTTGATTGTCCTCACTGTTCATACTTGGTTGATGTACCTCTGATACCTTTCCTGCACAGGTATGTAGAGGCATGCATCTGTGTAATTTCTGACATAGTAGGAATTACGCTGCATCTATAGCTTTTCTTTTCTAATATTTTTTAAACTCAAGATTGTATCATGAGCACTTTCCTATTCCACTGAAAGTTCTTTGCAAACAATATACCACTGTGTGGCTCCTCAGGATTTCCTGAGCCCTTTCAGACTTATTGGTTCAGAAGCTAGGGCCCTGCAGTCGTGCCTGTGCATGGCCACGGCTATGGCCATGGCCACGCTCAATTCCTAAGGTTGCACAAGGGCTGCCCACTGGGTGCCAGCTAAGCACACACCCATGTGGATTTCTAGATCCTACTCTTCTACCCTGTCCTGGTGTCCACCTGCCTGAAGTGGTCATGCAGCACCTTCCTGCCATCAGGGGCTGCAGCCATTTTCTTTATGCCAAGATGCTCACCTCTTTGACCTCAGCCCTGCCTGGGACTCTCACCTCTGGGTGAATGGCAGTGCCTGCTGCTCACAGTGCAGCCACAGGCATGCGGGAAGGCATGGAGGAGAACCAGGCCTCTCTTCTCTGCTGACTGAGTGCCTAGGGACCAGTGACTCAGTAGGCCAGATGCAGGTCCAGTGAGGTCAGCACACCTCCACCTGCCCTCTCTGCGGCCACCCTCCAGAGAAGGGAGTGGCATGTTCTCACTCTGACCTTTGAGTGTAAGTCTTGAGAGGGAGAGATGAGAAGCAAATAGATATTGTAGTGTTACCCTACGTCCTATGACCCCTCCCAAATCAATCTGATCGGAGCCCAGGATCCTCACTTCCAGGCAACACTGCAAACTAGCCAGAGAGCCAGCCCACCAAGAAGCCCAACATTATGGTCCCAGAGACAAGAGGATCAACACCAAGAAGCTGTCATTTGTTTAAAAGATGATATTAGCTGCAGCCTCAGGCATAGTGCACATCACCGACAGGGAGTGTCCAAGCTAAAGGCAGGCTGGGAGAAACCACACAACCAGAAACAGTGTGTGTGTGTGTGTGTGTGTGTGTGTGTGTGTGTGAATGTGTTCTTGCCAAAATGACCTCTGAGAAGCAAACCTGTATTTTTAGCAATTTGACTCAATCAATTTTCTCCATGAATATTATTCAAATAAAGAGTAAGCATAAACTTACAATATTATTCAAAGTATGCTTTTCTTTTGGGAAATACTACCCTTATCTTTGGTCTCACTTGTTGCAATGTCAGTTACCTATAGTCGAATGCAGTCCAAAAATATTAAATAAAAAATTCCAGAAAAAAACAGTTCATAGCTTTCATATTGAGCGCAGTTTTTGAGTTGCAAGATGAAAACTCTATAATCTCACCCCTCCCATCCAGGAAGTAAGTCTGCCTTTTGTCCAGCACCTCCAGCTGTTCGCTCCCATCTGTCAGCCACTCAGTGGCCATCTCAGTTATCAGAGCAGGTGCCACCCGATCACCACAGGGCTTGTGCTCAATCCGCCCATTTTACTCAACAGCGGCCTCAGTGCATGGGAGCAGTGATGCTGGCAACTGGGATACGCCCCAGAGAAGCCACAGGCTTCCCCTGTAAGTGGGAAGGTGTGTGTTGTAGGAACAGTCCTGCAACCTACCCTGTGGGTTAGAGGCTACTGTAAACTGTCATTTTTACAATCGAGAAGTCAGTGTAGGAAGCATTAGTATTTCACCCATTTTTATACTAAGATGGCCTATTGTTTCCCTCCCCTGTGTTGAAGGTCACCCACTGAGCATGTATTTGTACTGTTTGGGGCACTTTTAAGGTTTCCCTGGTTCAGCAAGTTGACAAGATAGATCCCTGAAAAAACGTTTACTGTGGCAACGCTATTATCAAGTCTGTCCTGGGGCTCTCAGAGCATGGAGCACACAGTTGGCCTGCCCGTCCGGACCTGCAGCATCCTCTTCCCAAGATATCAATTCCATGTCGCTAATAAGATCTTAAATAAAACCAACACCTGGTTTAATTTTTAAATAAAAAATAGTTGATAAACTGAATACCTCTGTTTTCAGCATTTGTTTGAGAAATATCACCATTTCTGTCTTGGCTTTCCTGAAATAACATCAGAGAAAAAGAAATTGAATCCTGAGTACTACCTATATGCATCATCACCCCTTTCCACATATTCAAAAACATACACATACATGACCCCTTCAAATAAATCACATTTTCAAGACTCAAATGCAAGAGAAAATGCTGAATCCTACAGGACCACAGTAAAAAGTAAGTTTTAATGTTCCCGAGTCAAAGGGGAGAAAACCCACAATCTTCCATTAAGTAGAATTACAGTAATTACCCAAATGATGCCAGAGTGGGATTAGATAGCATCCCAGGCCTGAGGAGTAGGCCATGGCAGAGAGGCTTGGGGCCACCGCCTGCTTTCACAGGCAGCCCTCGGCTGGTCACCTGCACACTGTGTGGGTTACTTCTTTTTAAAAAATATATTTTTATTGATTTCAGGGAGAAAGGGAGTGGGAGAGAGAGACAGAAACATCAATGATGACAGAGAATCATTGATCTGTTGCCTCCTGCACGACCCACACTGGGGATCAAGCCTGCAACCTGTGCATGTGCACTGAGTAGGTTGAATGGTGAACTCCTGGTTCACAGGTCAACACTCAACCACCAAGCCATGCCAGCCGGGCCAGGCCGGGCCAGGCCACTTATTTCTCCTGCCTCCATTTCCTCAGAAATGCATTGAGAATACTGAATATCACCAGATGGTTATTGGCAATCCATTAAAAATTCAAGTGTCTACTGAATAAATGAATTATAATTTTTCATTGAGTTTTATTAAGGATGTAATGTGGATAAAAGGTTCTGGGTCACAGACTAAAAAACAAACTCAACACTGTCTTGTGTTACAGTGTCTGGAAGGCTGGCTTTTAGAATATCTTCAATCAGGATTGTTCGATGAAGAAATAAAAATCTATTCACAGATTTTTTTAGTCCACTACCAATTCAACTGGCTCCCTATCCTTTAATAGGAAAAAATGTAAGTTCAATGACATGAATTCAAGCTTTAGTGCAGCACACCCGCAGCTTGCCAAATTCTGCTGCTTAGGGTTCAGTGTAGCTTCCATGCATTCAGATGAAATGGGTCATCAGCTAGAGCTTGCAGAAATGGCTGAGTTCAAGGAACGTCCAGTGTAAAGGTGCTACGTAATGCGCTTGCACAACAATGTCTAGAGCAGCGCTGGCCACACCTGCTGCGCAACAAGCACCTTGTGTGAGCTGACAGTGACCATCGCCTGGCTCTTTCCAAACTCTGGGCTCTGTGGATGGCATTGTGGCCTGGGTCAGTGGTGCCGATCTGAACCACCCAGGCACTCCTCCACTCATCTATTCATTCACAGCTTCCCTCCGTCGCTATCTGCGAGGGTTAGCGATTATTTTTTTCTGTTAAACTGCATCAAGAATAACGCAGAGCAATCCTGCCTTTCCCCACATACATTTTCTCCTCCACCTGCCCACATCAGAGCTCTCAGAAGCACACCAGAAGTCCCAATGAAAACAACACCGGATGGACAGATGGATGGACAGACAGACAAAGAAGCTACAGAGACTGCTTCCCCACAGCCTGCCTCTGTGCCCTGCAGCATGGGACTTACCTGGGGCCCTTCTGCACGCTGGGCCGCCCTGGGAGATGAGCGTCTGAGGCGCTTTCTCATGCGGGCAGGCCCTTCTCTCCAGTCCAGCTCCCACTGGGAACAGGGTGGGGCTTCTGCTGCCGGGGCCCACAAACCCAGCTCCCCAAAAAGCTGCTCCTGGATCCGGGCCCAGGCTTTGGCTGCACTGAGGTCGCTGCACTTGCACCTCTGTGAAACAGAGCAGTGGGTGAGAGCATTCCGCTGAACATGGAGACAGTCTGTCATAAAAAGTTAGACACTTGAAAAGTCCCTTACAGATTTGTCTCAAAACGTGGATTTTCTCAGGTCTAAGTCAGTCAACAGTAAAACTCTGTACAACCTTCTCAACTCTGAGCCTCAGTCAGGCCTGCTGCTAAGAACAAGCCAGGCTGCCTTATAAGAGGCTGAATCCTTTCTTTCTGGGCTTGGAGGCTTTGCTGAGCTTCTGTCCTTCCTACCTGACCTTAGCTTTCCCAACCCTGCTGTTTCTGAAAACAGTCACTCATAAGTGAGCCTAGCAGCTCTTTCTGGGCTGCAGGCTGCAGGTCTCCTGACCCCCTAGAGACTCCCAGGCACACTGTGCACTCCCAAGCAAGCTCATACAGAGGACATAGGCCAGGTAGCTTGGCTCACACTGATCAGAGCCTCGTTCCCCCCACTCTTGAGCACCACTGTTTCACCATTCCTTGGCCCCTCACCCTACCCCAATATTCCCAATGGCTCCTTGCCCTCATTGTTCCTCTCCTCGTGGTAGAACATCTAGTGTTGGCCTCACTGCCCTGTTTGCAGTCATTCTTTAACTCCTTGCCCCTCTCTTCACTGTAAAAACCCCCTGGGTAGAGCAGTACCTTTATAAGCTTAGCTGGCACAGGCTCTGGAACAGAGCAATTACGAAGTCACTACTGGAATTAGTAAGCTTCTAGTACTGTATGTTATATCCTATTATTACCCATTGTTTTTTTGTTTTTATTTATTTTATTAACAACAAAACCATCTGATGATAGCTTCTTAAACCTGCATATGGGCCTTCCTGCCCTCGTGCTTCCCAGGGGTCCTCACCTCCCCGGAGGGAAGGGTTATCCACCTTAAAGATGGGGGCCCTCAGGCTCAGATGGCAGGCCTAGGTGGAGGCAGACCTAAGAGTCAAACAGGGAGCTCACAGCATGGCAGCCATGCCCTTTACCTCCTGCACAGGCACGGGCCTCAGAGGTGCCTGCAGCTGGCACCACTGCCCGAGGAGAAAAGGCAATGCCCTAATGTGGGGCAAGCATTGCTAGTCCAGCACTGCTGGTCTTCACCCTGTCCCTTCCCAGCTCAGGTCTCAGTCACTTCTTTCCCTTCCAGGTCACTAATGACTACAGCTTTTTCCTGCCTTGGGACTTCACCCAGGGCCTCCCTTCACCAAAAACACTTCACAAAATACTTTAGCCCATAGTCCTCCTTCTTCAAATTTCAACTTAAAAGGTAATTTCTTTCATTAAGCTTCTGATCTGCCCAAATTAAACCCTTTCACCTGTTATAAGCTCTCATTGTACCTGTATTTTCCTTGTCTATTGTTCATCACGTTATAATGATCATGATCTAGTTATTTCTGCAGTTATTGGATGGATTTCTCTCCTTTAGAGTGAAGCTCTCTGAGAGTGACAGTGCCTGCTGTGTTTACCATGTGCCTCTTGCTCCCAGCAGAAGGGATGAAGACCCAGTGGACGTGCAGAGACACCGCCAGCTCCTCTGCTATCTGAGTGTGCATGCAAATTATTAGCCGGGTTGACTCGGCGATGACCAAGAACGGATGTAGGCAGCTAGAACTTAAACCAAAGGCCCTTCTGCTTTTTTTACAGCAGGTCCAGGTGGGTTCCGGTTTCTGTGAGAGGAAAGAGCTGTTTTGGTTTTACCTGCACATGATCTTTGTATAAAGATGCATAGAGCTCTTGTCCTTTTCTTCTGTAGTTTTCGATACACGACACAAAATCCTAGAAAAGAGAGATAAGGAGCCTCTGCTTAGTGGTAGCGGATGTTTAGGTAAGAACTTCTTTGCTCAGACCAACAACAAAGGAGGGGCCCCGGGATTTGTGGTCACGTCCATCAAAACCTCCTCGGGAGTATAGACTTCATCTAAGTTCACACACACACACACACACACACACACACACACACACACGTTTGTGGGTTACTTCCACTCCCAGCTTATAGCAGACAAATCCACTTCGCAAGAATCATAGAAAAGCCGGATCTGAATGATCTGCTTTAAGACAGTAGAGAGCTCCCAAGATAGCCAAGACTTCCAGAGGCAAGGTGTTGGAGAAGGGAAAACCCCTCACTGACATGCTCTTAGTGCTTCATATCTGTGCTTTTTTATTTCCCCTCGAGATATTCCAAGTCTGCAAATGCATAAGAGACTCAGAAGCTAAACAGAAGTTGGTAGCTGAGAAGCAGGGAAGCGTGACAGCGCCTTTGGGAGTCCCAGTGGCTAAGGAGAGAAAAATTAGAGTTCAGGCTCAGCAAGTCTTCCAGAGCTCAAGGAACCAAGACCCCCAAAACAGCACAGTGAAGAAAAAGGAGCCCTGCTTTCTGCATCGCCATTCCCCTTTAAGCAGGTGCCCACACGTAAGCAGTGTGGGGAGGGGGGGCTGGGGGGGAGGGGTCTGAGAGGCTAAGAAGTAAGTAACCTTTCCGCAGCCTGGCACTAGAAACCAATAGAACTCAAGCTTTAGGTGGGATCTCGGGAGGCTGCACCATTGGGACCCAGGAAGACTGGAAAAAGACCAGGCTTCCAAAGCTGAAACCCAACTTCCAGCAATGGCCCTACTGCAAATGCAGCCCAGAAGGCAGAGAGAGTAATCCTTGGATAAGGTGCATCACCTGACCTCCTAACAGAGAATCTTCATGCAAAAGGTTCAGCAGCCAAGCAGAAATTACTGGATGTGTCCATACAATGATCAATAGAAAAATAAATAAGTATCCAGATATTAGAGTTATCACATATAGACCTTAGTGAAATATGGAAAATTTTGCAAGAGACATGGAATCTCTGAAAAATAACCAAATGAAAATTATAAACCTGTAATATGAATTAAATAAAATAATAAGTTTTATGGGTGAGTTTAACAGGACAGAGGATAAATGAGGTTGCAGAAATATTTTTGCTAAAATATGATGAGATAAAAATATGGAAAAAATTAAAAAGATAGAGATGGTTAGGTACATGTTTAATATGGAGAAAGCATATAACATGTGGAATTGGAGCCTCAAAGCGGGAGGAGAGTGATATGAAAACTTAATGAGAATTTTCTGAAATAAATGAAAGCCATCAGCCATAGATTCGACAAATTCTACAAACCTAAGTAAAACAAGAAAAATATTTTTACAACCACACATAATCCCATAATAGTAAAACTGAAAAAACAAAAGATGAAGAAAAATATTCAAAAACAAACAGGGAAAAGTCATATTATCTTTAAAAATAGAGCAGCAAGAATGGTAGAGGACAACTCTGGCTGGGTGGCTCAGTTGGTTGGAGCATTCTCCCATACACCAATGTTGCAGGGTTGACTCCTGGTCAGGGCACATACCCCGGTTGTGGATTTGACCGCCCAGTGGGGTGTGTAGAGGAGGCAACCAATCAATGTTTCTCACATTGATGTTTCTCTCTCCCACTCTCTAAAATCAATAAAAACAAATCTTCAAGTGAGGTTTACAATAAATAAGAAAGGATGTCGAAACCAAATATTGTTCTCACTAAATGTATGTAAACAGGAGGCCAGAACGCTGGTCAACCTTAATTGCTCTGAAAGGTCAGAGCTAATTACTCACTGTTTAGTTGAAACATTGTTGGCTGAAACAGTCTCTACCTGTTTGTTTCATGTTAATTTCTGTTTTTGTTATTTCCTGCCTAAAGGCTAGGGGTGTGTCCCAAAGCCTTAATAAAAGGGAGAAAAAGGCCAGAGCAAGTGGCAGTCCTTTCCACTAGAGGAAGGCTCCAGCCTGGCCCCCCAATATCGCCAAATTAATGTTTTCTAGTCTCTTATTTTGTTTGCATGTGGCCTCCTTCAGAACCCGAACCCTGAACCGGGAACCCTGAACCACGCAGGACGTGGAAAGAGGTTCCCACAAAAGGAGAGAAAGAAAAGAATGAAGAATGGTAGAAGCCTGAAGACAATGAAATATCTTCATGTTCTAAAAGAAAATAATTAACAAACTCAAAGTTTCTACCCAGTGAAAATATCTTTCAAAAATAAAACAAACTAAAACATTTCAGGTGAACAAGATGAAGAGAATGCAGCACCAACAGAACTGCACTAAGTGAAATCCTGACAAGCATTTCAGGAAGAATAAAAATGATTCCATATTGAAGCATGGAACTTTGGAATGAATGAAAAACCATGGAGATAATAATATGTTAGCAGATATAAATGAATATTGGCTGTTGGAAAATAATAATAACTATTTATGGGATTTGGAAATGAGGAATCAAAATACTTTTTAAAAAGATGGAGTAAAGTATTTTAATTTTCTTTAATTAAATATTTGTTTAAAATGGGAGGAGCTAACTTACATTAGACTCTAAATTTTTAATTAATCCTTACCAAGGATTTTTAGAAAGCATGGAAGGGAGGTAGGAGTGGGAGAGAGAAAGAGAGACATTGATGTGAGAGCCTTGATGGGGAATTGAACCCAAGACCTTAGGTTCATGGGCTGATGCTCTACTGAGAAATCTGGCTAGGACTACATTATCTCATAAAGCAAGTGTGCATGATGTAATTTCTAGAGTAACAACTAAAAACATAATAAAATAATATGTAACATCCTACTAATAGAAAATAAGTAGAATAATTTAAGTAGTTGATAAAATGTTGATAGGTCAACAAAGGAGCAAACAACAGATATTACAAAAGAAAAATAAACATTAAAATTGATTTAAACTAAAAATATTACTAATTACATTAAATGTAAATGGACTATGCTCCAAATAAAAAGAGTCCTATCGAATCAAATGCAAAGTCTAAGTAAATTCTGCATACAAGAAACAGATTTATGTAACTTAATGAAGTGATCACTGTAAGTCTATTACCCATCTGACACCATGCATAGTTATTGCAATATTATTAACTGTATCCACTAAGCTATATTTTACATAACCATGACTGTTTTTTTAACTGACAAATTGTACACTTAATCACTTCCCCCTTTTCAATCTCAATCTCCTCCTATCTGGCAACCATCAAAATGTCCTCTGCCCTGGCCCAGTGGCTCAGTTGGCTGGAGCATTGTCTCTTGTTGGATACCAGGTCAGGACACATACCTGGGTTCAGTTCAGTCCCTAGTCAGAATGCATAAGAAAGGCAATGACCAATGTTTCTCTCTCTCTCTCTCTCTCTCTCTCTCTCTCTCTCTCTCTCTCTCTTTCTCTCTCTCCCCATCTCCACCCGTTCCTCTCTCTCTCTGATTAATAAATATATCTTTGGATGAGGATAAAAAAATGTTATCTGTATCTATGAGTTTTGTTTTGTTTGCTTATTTAATTTTTTATATTGTTTAGCTCATTTTTTAGCTTTTATATTTTATGTTTTATTGTTTATTTTAGTTTTTAGATTCCACATATAAGTGAAATCATATAGCATTTGTCTTTCTTTCACTTATTTCACTTAGCATAATAGCTTCTAGGTTTATTCATGTTGTTAGGAATGGCAAAATTTCATTCTTTTATTTATGTTTAATCTTCACTACTCAGTGAGGATGTTTTTTACATTGATTTTTAGAGAGAATGAAAGGGAGAGAGGGAGGAAGGGAGGAAGGGAGGGAGACAGGGAGGAATGGAGAGAGGCAGGGTGGGGAGGGAATGAGGGAGGGAGGGAGGAAAAAAGGGAGGGAAGGAGGGAGGGAGGGAGAGAGGGAGGGAGGAAAGGAAGAAGGGAGGGAGGGAAGGGAAGAAGAAACATTGATATGAGAGAGACACATCAATTGATTTCCTCCCATTTGCACCCTGACTGGGGCCAGGGATTGAACCTGCAACCTAGGTATGTGCCCTGGACCTGAAATCAAATCTACCACCCTTAGATCCGAGGGCCAACATTCTAACCACTGAGCAAACCGGCCATGGCTCATTCTTCTTTATGACTGAGTAGCATTGTATAAATGGTGCCACAGCTTTTTTATCTACTCATCTATTGATAGACATTTAGCTGCTTCCATATGTCGGCTATTGTAAGTAATACTGCCATGAACATAGGGGTACATATGTCTTTTTGAACTAGTGTTTTGTAATTCCTAGGACATATTACTAGAAATGGGATCACTGGTTATAAAACAGCTCCATTTTTAATTTTTTGAGGAAACTCTGTACTGCTTTCCACAGTGTCTGCACCAGTCTGCATTCCCACCACCAGTGTATTAGGGTTCCCTTTTCTCCACATTCTCTCCAGCATTTGTTTGTTGTTTTATTGATGACAGGCATTCTCACAGGTGTGAGATGATATTTCATTGTGGTTTTAATTTGCATCTCTCTGATGATGAAAGATATTGAGCATCTTTTCAGGTGTCTGTGGGTAATCTGTATGTCCCTCTGGAAACATATCTATTAATTTTATAATTTAAAAACTCTCCCCACATAAATTTCCAGGTCCAGATGATTCCACCTGAGACTTTTCTAAAACTTTTAAGCAAAAAAATCATATAAATTTTACAAAATATCTTCTAGAAAATAGAAAAGGTGGGTATACCTTCCAATTTGTTTCATGAAGCTGGCAATATCCTCATAACACAGACTAAAATCAGACAAACGCAGTACAAAAAAGAAATCTATCCATCATGAGTAGAGATGTAAAAATCCTAGCCAAAATAATTGCTAAGAGAATTTAGCAATACATAAAGAGAATTATACTTAGTGAGAAAATGGGATTTATTCTAGGAATTCAAGACTGGTGAATGCTTGAGGGCAGTCAGTGTGATATACCACTCTAGTAGGTTCCAGAAGAGGGGACCTGGAAGTGCTTCATGCTCAGAGAAATCTCCCTGACTAGGATGTTGCTTCAGCTGATTCCTA
The DNA here is from genome assembly GCA_011751065.1 of Lasiurus cinereus. Classification (NCBI taxonomy): domain Eukaryota; kingdom Metazoa; phylum Chordata; class Mammalia; order Chiroptera; family Vespertilionidae; genus Lasiurus; species Lasiurus cinereus. The sequence continues at coordinate 7,849,899 of JAAGEH010000021.1, forward strand.
AATGTGAGGTTTTAAATAGAAGGCTGATGTGGTCCCATTAGCATTTTTGATAAATCATTCTGGTAGCAAACTGAAGGATGGAGTTAATGAAGGTAAGACTGGGAGTAGGGGACACCCTGAGGACACTATAAAGACGGCACAGTGAGCCCTGACAAGTTTGGCTCAGTGGATAGAGCATTGGCCTGCGGCGTAAAGGGTCTCGGGTTCGATTCCAGTCAAGGGCATGTACGTTGGTTGCGGGCACACCCCCAGTAGGGGGTGTGTAGGAGGCAGCTGATCAATGTTTCTCATTGATGTTTCTAACTCTCTAGCCCTCTCCCTTCCTCTCTGTAAAAATAAATAAAATAAAGACAGCACAGTGAGTGTTCACACAGTAAATGTGTGAAGAAGAAGGTTCCAGTTTAAGAATTATATGGAGAGTAGAAATTGGTGACTATGAGATGGTAGGAGTTACTCCAAAATTCCTGGTTCACCTAATTGAGTGAATTAAATTAAATAAGAAAAATAGGAGAGGTCACACAAAAACAAGGGAAAGAGCAGGTTTCAGTGACATGAGGACACATTGAATTTGAAGTGGAAAGGCACAGCAATCCCAGACAATCCCAGAATAAAACTCTGGTGGAAGGTCTAAGACCCATATGAAGCAGGGAATCGTGAGGAATCAGGTAACAGATTAACCCTGCGAATGCTATGGTCACTCAGAGAGAGCGAGTACAGACAGGAGACTGAGACAAGGTCCCAAACCTGGAGAGATTTAGGCCAGGAGAAGAAAGGTTAGAGAAGTTTAAGGAAAACTAGAAAGAAATTCCATGGACCGAGGGCCATGTCAGCTCAGTAGACACATCAGAGAAATCTGTGAGGTGAAACCTGAACTGCCCAATGGATTTGCCTGATGAAATTCCTCCTTGCTAGTTTCTGCAAGTTTTTTCACAGGAATGATTAAACTAGGATGTCACCTAGGAATGTGGAGGTGAGGAGATGGAGATTATTACTGGCAGTGCCTTCAAGAAACTTGGCTCTGAAGAAGGAGGAAGACTCTGGGAACAGAGCTGGACACATGAAAGAGAGGCTACCGCTCAAGTGTACGATGAGGCCCAGGGAAGATGGCAGTAGATGCCAGCAGGTTGAAAGTGAAGGAAAGAGATATGTCATGATAATGCAGGTTCTCTGGGAGGAGGAGGAAGGGAGGGATCAGCAACCCATGCAGAGGCTGGTCTGGATAAGGGAAGGGGAGGCTCTCATGCTCCGAGGCTTGAGGGAAGAACCTGAGGATGAGCAGCTGCGGACACGTGTGTAAGTAGGACACTGGGAAGCGAGGCAGTTCATACCTGGTGGCTCCTAGCTCTGGGCAGAGAATGGGTAAGTGGGTCTGCCTCCCTGAGAGCTGAACATTCGGAATAGTGGATTAGGAGGACTGAAGACGGAACTGACTAAAGAGAAACAGATTCCAACAAGACAGAAAGTGGCTGTGCCAGGAAATGAGTTACCACATGTGTCTCCCCTACCAGCGTTTCCGCCCTGTACATCTCAGTGCTCAGCAAACACTACCTTCCCATTGGTCTTTGAGGCCTTTTGTGCCCTGGAAACTGGTCACTCCCAGGGTGTGAAGACAGGAGGAGGGCAATTTGTGTCAGTGCAAGGGCAGAGGCTCTGCCTAGGTAGCAGGGAATGTGACATGCCGATGAGGGACACATGCAGAACAGCGCTCTGTGTGGCTTACTGAGCTAAGTGGCCTTTGCTGAGCAACTGCCTGTGCATGAGAGTAGAGCCTTTGAAGTAAACAAAGGGCCCACGAAGGCCATCTGGAGACTTGAGGGAACTCAGCACTGGATTAAAGAGCTGAGCCCAGCTCCTCCAGTGCCTCCTGGGAAGGGCTTGGTTAGAGGGTACAGACTTTGTAATGGGAACGGGCACATCCCATCTAAAGGGTCACCTTTAAGTGAAATGACCTCAAGCTGGTGGTGCCTACCATACCAGAGACACCCTGGGCTGGCCAGCTGTCGTGACGCTCCTGTCCAAGCTGTCCCATAGGAAGTGACTGGTAGCTGCTGATGACGGTCATTACACTTGTTTGTTTGAAGCCTCATTAGTCTAATGTCCACAGTTGTGTGGCCGCACAACAATGAGAAAGGCCAACATCTGAAGGCAGCCCCTCAGACCCTGCTCAAGATGACAGTCACAGGCTTTGCCCCAGCCATGCTCTGCACATGTCAGGCCTGGAGGGAGCTCAGCAGCGAGAAACGCCATGGCTTCGCATGCATGGACCTGCCATGTGCCGACACCCTCCAAACCTCATTTTAACTCTCTGACTCGCCATTTCACTGCTAGTAATTTATTCCCAGGCACCTAAGATATAAGCCCAGGGATTCCCTGGATAACATTCCCCACCATCCTATTTATAGAAGCACAAAGTGAGATGGTTCAAATACCAACACAGGAAGGGTGAATCAGCCTTATAAAGTGCTTTGGTCACCATAGGTCATCTCAGAGGACCACCATCGCCTACACAGCACCTCTGTAACTGTCCTGGACCTGAACGGATGGATGGCTTGAATCATGGAACAAAGGCTGCATTTCAGTTTCCTTCTGCCACTCTGGCCAGTTGTTGCTGCTCACAACCTACACAATTGTCTTCGAAGCCTTGTTATAAAAAATATTCAGATATGAAACCAAGTTTATGATGGACCGAGATTTTTTTGAAGGAGGTTAGAAAACAGATGGTAATAACAACAACAGTTAGTCTGTATGGATTTGCATGGGAAAACAACAAAGAAAATGCAATGTGCTAGTTGAGTGCTGCCTGCCAGGTATTTCTAGTCTCTCTTCCCAAGGTCAGCCACCCTGCTATCTAGGAGTGAAGTGAGGCCCGGATAGGTGTGCAGCTGCTCCAGGGCTCCTGAGAAGCTGGCTGAGCTCCTTTCTAATGCGATGACAGCACTCAATGTCCAGGCGTTGGCTGCTCCATGAGCAGTGCAGCTGAGTGAGAAGGAAACCCAGTATTTTCCTGCCAGCTCACACTGCATTGGTAGCACAAGCTAGAAACATATCTTTGCCATTTTAGGCCAATGAGATTTGGGGTATTTGTTACTGCAGCATAACCTAAATTCTCCTAAATAATACACACATAAAATATGTTTGAAAGGGTGGTAGTGGAAGTGGATTTATATTTGTGATCAGTGAAAAGAGATCAAGAGCACTAAAGTGAAAGCAAGTATGAGATGAATAAAATACCATAAGCAAAGTGCTGGAATAAATTGAGCAACAAAACAAATTACAGACTTAATGAATGATAGCCCAATGTATCATATAGATGAGTCCCTGCTGATATAAATAACATTGAACAAATAAATTTATCGGGAGAAAGAGACAAACCTTCCTCACAGAAGAATGGAGGTACATACATAACCCTCCAGGAGGCAGAACTCAATTTGTTTACTTGACTAAGGGTGGGTGGATTTAACGACTGGCTTCCTGAGGATCAAGTATGGAAGGGGACAAACAGTAACTTCCCAGTGAGGAGGCCTGCAGACGCCACATGACCACAGCTGAAGGCTGACATCACCAGGCAGTGTTGCATGGTGCTCTGCAGCCCTCAGCTGATAGGTGACAAGAAGGGCATTCTCTGTGGTCTTTCGTCTGAAGAACTCATACTACCAGGCTGATGATGAGGGAAAATATTAAACAAACCCACTTTGAGGTGTATTTTATGAAGCACACCTCATAGACCAGTACCTCTTAACACTCAAAGTTGAGAAAAAGCAAGGAAAGTGCACAACTGTCACCAAGAGGAAGAACTAAGGGGATGTGATAGCTAAATGCCTGTGGTTCCTTGGACTGGGATAGTAGGAATTGAACAAAATAAATTCTGGAGTTTAGTTACTAGTAATGTACTAATTAATATCACTTCTTAGCTTTGACAAATGCACCATGTTATGTAACATAAAATGCTAACAAAGGGAAATTGAGTGAGGGGTATATGGCAGTAGTGAATAAAATGTGAAAATTAAAAAGTATTTGGAAATGAAAAACGTATTGACAAATACAGTGGGTTTCTCACAACCCTTCCACCTAAGCCGATGATAAACCAGATAGAAGATGGGAGTCTCCACTCTCTCAGTTGGACATAGTCCTACGTTTCTTTGGGGTACAGACAACACATAGTACAGAGTATAATTCTCATGTTCAAAGACAAATAATTTTTAGTAAATCTTGTTTCCCCAAATTGCACAAGCCAATCATGTCATCAGACAATTAACAAAAAAATAGTAATTGATCATTGGTGGGCACACTGCCTGAGGAATGTACAGAAGCTAGAGCAAAATTCACGAAACCACGAATGGCATAATTTTTTATGAATAAGTTAAGGGAATTTTAAGAATATTATTGACAACTTGATTTCCATTTTACAAATATATTTTAAAAGGTAACTCATAGTACATCAACTCAGTATTGTCAGTCTTCTTAATGATTTTAAAGTTCCTGTATTCACTAATAATTCCAAGAGCCATGCTGTCTGACTTTAGTGGCAAGTCTAGTTCCTTTTTTTATTTAATAAATCTTTATAGTTAAGATTATTATAATTGTTCCTCTTTTTTCCCCCCATAGCTCCCCTCCATCCGGCTCCTACCCCTCCCTCTGCCCTTCCCTCCTCCTTCATTGTCCTCATCCATAGGTGTATGAATATTGTCCAGTCTCTCCCTGCACCCCCCTCACCCCTTGCCCCCTGAGAATTGTCAGTCCACTCCCTTTCTATGCCCCTGATTCTGTTATATTCACCAGTTTATTCTGGTCATTAGATTTTTTTTATTCACTTGATTTTTAGATTCACTTGTTGATAGATATGTATTTGTTGTTCATAATTTTTTGGCTTTTACTTTTTTCTTCATCCTCTTCTTAAAGAGTACCTTTCAGCATTTCATATAATACTAGTTTGGTTGTGATGAACTCCTTTAGCTTTTTCTTATCTGTGAAGCTCTTTATTTGACCTTTAATTCTGAAGAATAGCTTTGCTGGGTAGAGTAATCTTGGTTGTATAGGTTCTTGCTATTCATCACTTTGAATATTTCTTGCCACTCCTGTCTGGCCTACATAGTTTCTGTTGAGAAATCAGCTGACAATCTTATGGGTGCTCCTTTGTAGGTAATTAACTGTTTTTCTCTTGCTGCTTTTAATATTCTCTCTTTGTCTTTTGCTCTTGGCATTTTAATTATGATGTATCTTGGTGCAGTCCTCTTTGGATTCCTTTTATTTGGGATTCTGTGTGCTTCCTGGACTTGTAAGTCTATTTCTTTCACCAAGTGGGGAAAGTTTTCTGTCATTATTTCTTCAAATAGGTTTTCAGTATCTTGCTCTCTCTTTTCTTCTGGCACCCCCATAATTCTGATGTTGGTAAGCTTGAAGTTGTCCTAGAGGCTCCTGACACTATCTTCAAATTTTTGGATTCTTTTTTTCTTTTTGCTTTTCCAGTTGAGTGTTTTCTGCTTCTTTGTATTTCAGATCTTTGACTTGATTCTTGCGTTCCTCTAGTCTGCTGTTAGGTCTCTGCATAACATTTTTTATTTCAGTCACTGTATGTTTAATTTCTAGTTGGTCCTTTTTCATCTCCTCTTGGGTCTTGCTAAATTTATCCTTCTTTTCTAGGAAACACTTGAAAAACCTTATAGCTGTTGTTTTAAACTCTATATCCAGTCGTTTTCCTCCATTTCTTTCATTTGTGATCTGTTCCTTTGTCTCTGCATTATCGCTGCTTCCCTGAGTTGGTAGAGTAGTTTTATGTGCTAGGTGTCCTATATGGCCCAGTAGCTCTGCCTCCCTCTTGGTACAGCCCTTTGTGGCCTGTGTGTACAGCCTTTTTGTAGTTAAATCTTGATTGTTCTTGGTATCACTGAGGGAATTGACCTCTAAGCCAATTGGTTGTGAGGACCAGCTGTGTCAACACCGGGAGAACTTCTGTGCTGGAGTCAGCCTTATGATACAAGACTTGCAAAATTGCAAAAGTCTCTGTGTTCAGCTTGGATGGGGCGGATTCTCAGGGCTAAGAAGACCACTTTGGCTTCCCATCAGCCCTGCCTTACACAGCCCCTGGGTCTCAGTGTCCCTTGGTAATTGCTGCAGCCCTCTCTGCACACACCCGCACTCATGCGCTTCCAGACCTCTGCCTTTCGTGGCTTCCCTGAGTTTCCCTGCATTCTGGGGAACCTGTATGAGTCTAGGTCCCCAGGGTCTCACTTAAAACTGGGGTTCAGTGTAGTCAGAAGTGGATTTCAGCACAGTTGGGAGGTTCTGTCTTCCTCCCACTAGAGAAAGCCAGCAGCACAATCAGCAGTCAGTCCTCTCTGTGCGCACTTGCCCACACCTCTAGACCTCTGCCTTTCACATCTCCCCTAAGTTTCTGTGCACTCCTCCCTTTTCACAACAGTCCAGACTCCCTCCGTATGAGTCTCACCCAGAACTTGGGTTCAGTGCAGTCAGGAGGTTCTGTCTACTTCCTGCTAGAGGAAGACACCCAGGCACTCCACCGCCCATCCTCTCCATGTCTGTGTCTCCATACCTCAGCTTTTTGCAGCTCCTCTGAGTCTCTGTGAGCCCCTCTCTTTCCTTCTAGTTGTAGAATTTCCACTCAGTCAGCTTTCCTGTGGTTCTGGATGATGTCCGTTCTGTCTTTTAGCTGTAGTTTTGAAACTGTTGTGTGAAGCAGCAGTTTAGGTATTCACCTATGCCGCCATCTTGGTTTCTCTTCAAGACTGGTTCTTTTAACATCGAACTTTCTTTGGCCAAAGAAACAAGTGACATGTTCGAGTTGATCCCGAGTGATCTCTCACTCATTGCAGCTGAAATGAAACTCAGATGTGGAAATAGACACCCCGTGTGTCACATGTTCCCACTGATCACTCTCATTGGTCACCAGTCATGTGTCCGTTACCTCTCCTCTGCTGGGAGTCTGGGAGGCTAAGGGTTTGAGTAAGCGTGCCATGTTGCTGAGGGTGGAGAGCAGCAGAGGGAGTCCTATCTGTGCGAACACTTTGTAACTGCATTGCTATCTTCTCCCTCCAATGCCCTCCCAGCTCCTGCCTGCAACCTAACCCAGCAGGGGCAGCAGCTGCACCACACCAGGGGCTCCCCACCACCTGCCCCGGAATGAGCTCCCAGAAGACACTGTCCACCTCTGTTGTCCAGGCCTGGCTAGTGGAGGCAGCATTAGAGTTTGAGACACTGAAACGAAGCTCACAGAGCCTCCTCCCTCATCTGAGCCAAGTTCTCTGCAGCTGGCCTTTTTCTGCCCAGAGTAAACCATTCCTGGTGGTCAGGATGAAAATGGCCCAGTAGGTCCATGAACAACACTTCCTGGTCTGCAAAGGATGAGGATCAGGATCTGGGCAGCCTGGCTCTAACGAACACTACCACAGTGAAAGCCAACTGCAATTCAGGATTTCCCTTGTTGCGAAACATTCAACAGCAGGTTCTGACCCCAGTTCTATGCTGTGTCCCTCCACACCAGGCCACAGGCATGGGCCAAGGGCCTCTGAGGACATCTGTTCTATGACCCAGACCAGGAAGCGCTTTTCCTCCCAGAGCTCAGATAATGGCACTTTTCTCTGCTGAGGAGACATAGCCTCTGGATTCTTAATAAATGTCAAGCAATAGCAGAATAATAATCATATTTCCAGTAATAATGACTACAGTGGGCTCAGAGTGGGTAAGAAGGGACCTGACCACCCAGGGCAATTCCTCTCCTGTTAAATTCACTCACATATTAATTTCTAAGATGTACGGAAGTTTCTAATTTGTCTTTGTTGAACTGTGATGTTTTGATTAAATCCAATCGTCATGAGTACTTGGGGGATGACTACTGCAAAACAGCAGTTCAGTGTAGCCAGGGACAAAAGCTTCAAAGCTGCAGGAGCCTCCCGCTTGCCTGCCTGAGCCTCTGCCGAGCCGAGGCATCTATCCAGCCCTGACAGGTGGGGACCACTGCAGCACGGCCCTTCCCTGAACTCAGTCCCACCTTCTGTCTCTTCTCGCTGGCTCCTGTCACCTTGTCCTCACAGGGGAGGCTCCCAGAGCCACAGCATCTGCAGGCAAGGGAGACAGGGGGGAGGGTGGCGGGGCAGGCAAAGGAAGCAGGAAAGTGAGACACTGAAGTGTGGGAGGGGTCTGGATGGGAGGAAAGTGTGAGGATCTATTCCAAAGGTTGGAAATCTATCCCCCCTCCCCCGAACACCTACTGATACTGAGGTGCTTTGATGGACTAAATCGTTTTCTCCAAAATGTTCACGTTGAGGCCTGATGCCCAGCACCTCAACGTGACAGAGGCCCTTGGAGACAGGGCTTTTAAAGAGGTGGTTCAGTCCTAACTGATTTGGCTCAGTGGATAGAGCATCGGCCTGCAGACTGAAGGGTCCCAGGTTTGATTCTGGTCAACGGCATGTACTTTGGTTGTGGGCACATCCCCAGGAGGGATGTGCAGGAGGCAGCTGATTGATATTTCTCTCTCATCAATGTTTCTAACTCTCTATCCCTCTTCCTTCTTCTCTGTAAAAAACCAGTAACATATATTTAAAAAATAAATAAATAAAATAAAGAGGTGGTTCATGCATCAGGCCCTGCAGTGGCCCCCAAGCACTGTCAGCTCTTCCTTAGAGGGAGGGAGGGATGGGAAGATGTGGGCAGGAGCACTGGCTGCACCCACAGGGGCAGGCCTAGGAGGATGCACCCACCAGCCTGGTTCTCACATTGGCCCCAGAGCTGTGAGGACAATCACTGAGAGTCCCAGCCTCAGCCTTGGTTACGGTAGCTCAGCCCCAACACAGCACCCTCTCTGCAGACAGTGCGGCTGAACTGTGAAAACCACTGCAGCGGGCACCATGGGGGAAAAGGGACTAGAGGTCATGAAGTCCTCGGGCTTTGTGGAGGGACAAGGCCACTTTGGCAGAGACCACCTGCAGCCACCCACCTAGACCAGACTCCTCAGTCAGCTGTTGGGACAGGACAGGGCTGGTGGCAGTCTGGGTCCACACTGGGAGTTCCCCGAGGGTGCTCCCCACCCCCATGCCCTACTCCCAGAGGGACACGCATCTGTGCTCCTGGCACTGCGAGGCTGCCCGGGACCCAGGAGGTCCCACGGCAGGGCTCCCCGTGGTCACCTAACCAATACCAGCCCTTCCTCTCCCTCAGGCAGGGCTCACAGATGTGGCCACTGGAAGGGAAAACAGGCCTGAGTTTTTCTTTTCTGTCTTCTTCAGCCCACAATTCCCAGCAGCTGCTCCAGTCTAGGCCCTGTGCTGGCCCTGGGGCTGCACGAGGGTCAGCACACAGCCTGCCCTCCAGGATCTTGAAAACCTGCCCCAGGAGATAAATAAGAGACTTGTGTTCCCATGGCAGTGCAGGCTCTGCAGCCACACAGGGCAGGGCCGGGCTGAGAGGATGGGCTGCTGGCAGAGGCCTGTCTTGTCAATGTACAGGGTCTTGCAGGTGTAGGACTATAGTCTTCACAGGCTGCAATCTATGGTCTTAATTCCCCAGGAGGTGGCTTTCTCCTTTTATTATTCTTGTTCCTGGTCTTTTGTTATTCCCTGTGTACACTTTCATCTAAAGGTGCATGAATCTCTTGGGGAGTGTCCGATGGAAATAAACACATGGTGGCATTAGGAGAAACTGGGTGCGATGCCTCCGTGACACCCAGCCAGCAGCCCACAGGCAGCAGGCCACACCTATCCCTGTCCCACCAACTTCCCTTACACCCTTCCCCCTCCCTCCCCTCCCCCTCCTCCTCCCCCTCTTCCTCCCTCTCCTCCCCATCCACCCCCTCATCCTCCCTCTCCTCCCCCTCCTCCCCCTCCTCCTTCCTCTCCTCTTTTTCCTCCTCCTTGTCCTAGTCCTCCTCCTCCTCCTCCTCTTTGTCTCATCCCAAACACCCCAAGAGGTGCAACTGGCCTGCTGTAGGCTGGGCACCTCTTGGTCCCTACACCTCTGGTCACACTAACTGTCCCAGCCTGGAAGGTGGGCCTTGCAGGCCAGGGATTGTGACTTTCCTTGTCCGTGTCCCCTGCTCTTCCCCCAAGGGCCTGGGATGTGGTAGGAAATCAGTGAATGGATGTGGAAGGTTGAGACAGACAGTTCGCAGCAGAAACGGGTGTTTAGTAGATGAGAGAGCAGATGCAGATGCAGGTGGAGTCGTAGACATGGGGGCTCTCTGATCCCCTAGAGAACTTGGCCCATGCTGGCAACTGGCTCAGCCCTTCCTGCTGGACCACTTGTCCTCTGCACCCAGCCATAGGAGCTCTTTCACTTCTCAAATGCACAGACTCACTCCCACCATCAGGCTTTGACACATGAGGGGCCTGCTCACACTCGGCTTCCCAGAGAGCACCGAGAGCCCTACCCGAACAGGAATCCTGGCACAGAAGTCCTGGCAGAGCCACTGTCATAGCCTCCCCGACACACACTCCTTCAGGCACCTGTGTTGCCCAAGGCCCTCAGCCGCTCCCTCCCCACTCCTGATTATGCTAGTAAATCAGCCAGCAGCAAAGACTGGCCTCCCAGCCTCTGCTCCCCTCCCCCGACAGCCCAGCTCTCCCTTTCCTTCAGGACAAAGAGCCACGTTTGCACCAACCCCCACCGACAGCAATGCCAAGTAAACCTCAGAACTTTCTGTTCGGAGACCCTGAAAGAATTTTTTAATTAACCAAAATTGTTTCTCCTAATGGTTGGGTCCCAGGGCGAGAGCGCGCTGTGACTCACTAACTCATGTGTTAGGCATTGGCAACTAAGCTGAGTGGGGCCTGTCGGGCTGTGAATGGCAGCAGCGCCCCAGGAGGCCCTGCTGAGTCTCCACTCCTCAGCCATCTGCCATTTTATTCTTTATTTCGTTGGCAATGCTTCATCTGTGAACTCTAAAGAGTTTTTGCATTGATGAATGTTTAAGTTTTAAGTATTCAAGTTTAGAGAAATAAACCAAAAATGTTTCTCCATCCATAAGTCTCATGTGTGTATGTGTGTGTGTATGTGTGTGTGTGTATGTGTGTATACACACACACACACACACACACACATACACACACACACATATATATATATATGGATTTTAAAGCATTTCCTGGGATGATGATACCTTGCCTTCCCCTAATCACAAGGTTAATTTTTAGAATGCAGGTTACCTCACATTAAGCAATCCAATATACAAACATCTGAACCTCAGAAGAAATTCCAGGGTATCATTAGCCTTTCAAGTGAAGGACTGTATCCCGTTTTCAAAAGGATTCAACCCAAGATTAATCTGTTTCAGTTCACAAAATCTTGATCGATGTACATTTTTTTCAGAACCCCCTTCTACTGTGAGTCTCTTTAGATGTCACCTAATTCGAGAGACAAATAACCAAACTACAAGGACTCCTGAAACGCTAGGACCCTGTGCTGTGACTAATTTCTATATTCTTATCTAGAAACGCTGTGTCCAGCCCAAATCATTCATTGTTGAATAGCATATGACACAGTATTTCTACATTAAAATATAGTGGTTGAGCTGCAGACATGAGCTGAGGTTACTCTGAGATAGGCCCCAGTCACAGTGGTCAGATAGGGCATGTGCTCATAGCACACTGGTACAGGGCACGGAGGAAGACAGGCAGTAAGTAACCAGCAGGAGGTGAAAAGGTCTCGCTAGCCTCTTCAGATGAGACATTTCTGTTGGGGAAAGCCTTTGGGAAAGGAGCTAAGCATCTATCCCTAAGGACTTTGCAAAACATGGTTTAGATTCAAGGTGGCTGTTGGTGGGCCGTGGCGTGACCTCGCGCCAAGAGCATCACACTGCTGCATGGAACTCAGGGCTCTAGCTCTCATCTTGCTGCTGAAGGAAAACGACTTGAGCCTCACTTCTTCTGGGGCCAATCACTTAAAAGAGTGCCCTCGGGGTGGCGTTGGCGGCTTTCAGATGGCAGAGCCTGGGCATCCTGGAGCTTTAGTGGGGTCTGGGGCAGCCGGCCTTCCGTGCCAGTGACAGGCAAGACGTCTGAGGGTCCACAGGTGTTATTCTTCGTATACTCACGGACCTGGTGTCCTTGCCCTAATGCTAGAGTAGACCATGTTTTGAGGTAGCAACATTGTAGAGGAAATTCTGGTAGAGAAAGCTCTATCAGCTGAGTAGGCAGGTGCTCGCGGCGGGGGAGGGTGGCCATCCCTGGTCCCACAGCTGGTCCTTGGGCCGGTCCCAGTGCCTACTAACCCGCCCTGCTCAATGCATGGACTGTCAACAGGCCCCTCAGAGACTAAGGAGAGCCAGGGTTCTTTGTCCAGGGATACAGACCCCGCTGCTCATTGCAAGCGAGCAGAGCTCCCCAGAACCCAGGGAACCCTGCCCCTAAACCGCCGCCTCTCCAAAGAGCCTGTGTAGGCCAGTGTCCTCTCCAGGAAGCCGCAGCTCACTGCTGCCCAGCAGCCTGGCCTCCACCGTCAGGCACTGACCAAAGCTGCCTGCCCCACTCATCTTGGGGAGCAGCCTGGGCCCATGCCCACAGCAGAGCAGTTAGTGGGTCAGGGGTCCTACACGCGGCCTCCACTCTGACCTTCACAGGCACCAGGGCCGGATCTCTGGTTGTTGTTCTCTCGCTGCCTTTATCTGAAACCTGTTCACATACAGCTGGTCACACAGGTTGTGCACTACCAAGTCCATCCCTGGAAACTCATTCAAGCAGAGGTGGCGGCTCAGGATCAGAAGCTAGTGCTTCCTCCTTATGGAACAGGTGATGCGGCGCTCACCCAGGCCAGTGTCTGCGCGCTAGATGGCAGAGTTGGACATCATGTCCATGAGCACCCGCAACAAACCAAGCTCCAGTGGAAGGTGGGCATACCAGGTCCTAAGGGTTGTTTAAAAGTAACTTCAGGGTGTCAGGCTGGGGACTTCCATCTTGGAAGTCTCCTGTGAGGCTTCGAGGAGGATTCTAACCTGAGGAAGTCGCAGTATTTGCACTACAGCATGCTCATTCCAGTGAGAGTTTCTTCAGAAGCTGAGGGCGCCCTAAAGCTTGGGGAGTGTGAGCTCGCAGGGCCCCATTTGATCCTTGCAGCTTCTCTCCTGCTCACGCATGTCACCTGGGCTCAGGAGGACACTGATTCCTCTCCAAACCTCACTGACAGAGAGGACACGATAAAAGACTTGCCCTAAAAGTCTTTAAAGGGTAAGCACAACTAGAGAATTTAAATTACAGAAAGGTTTCAGAAAAAAAAAGAGTAACAGAAAATTTTCAGAAATAAGTATCAGTTGTGATATTTTTAACAAAAGGACACAAACATAAATGAACATATTAAGTAAAATAATCAAATAAAAACAAAAGCAGAAAGCAGGGGAGCAAATGCATCAGCTTCCCATGCCACTGCTGCACGGTGTGCGGAGCCTGGCTGATGCCACGGCAACTTCCACGAAAGGCTGTTTCGCCCGGAGAAATAGCTCCAGCGATATTGCTCCAAGTGGTTTTGAAATGAATATCTGATTTGAAACATCCCCTGTGCCTACAATTGCATGCTAATTTACATTTTAATTACTTCCTAAGAAATCAAAAGCATTTGTTGACAGTAGAACATGATGTCAGCTTCACAGGCTCTGTTGGTGGATGCTTAATGGACTTAATTAGGTAATTAGTGATGTTAATTATCCTTCTATTATGAAGATAAAGATGTCTCACAAATGATGCGCTTGTAAAGAAACATCAATAAAGGTATCAGTGTTTGCTTTGTTCATTTACTTCTACTTTCAAACTCCTGAGCAGGGGGCCTGTGATAGACTAGTAATATTTAATATTTCCTTAAAATGAAAAAGGAAAAGCCATTGTCTCCATGGGCCCTTATGGGGCTTCCCATTATTCTGAGCCGTAACACTGCCAGAGCTGCTACTCAAACCCCTGGTTGCCAAGCCTGTGCACTGTGCTGTTGTGTAGGGTTCCTTGTTCAAGGGCACTCCTTCCATGCACTTCTCACTGGGGTGAGGGGTGGGTTCCAACATCAACTGTCTACAGAATGGTGTGTGTGTGTGTGTGTGTGTGTGTGTGTGTGTGTGTGTGAAAAAGAGAGAGAGAGAAAGAGAGGGGGGGAGATTAGAGAAGAGAGGAAATGAGAGAGAAGGCTGTGGTTGAGTGCCCAGATCACCAGAAGAAAACCTAAAGGGCTAACTCACCCTCGGGCTGCCCACCTGCATGCATATCCATGACCCAGTGAGGGGTCCCCACCTTGCCCGAGGACCTACCCTGCTGTGGGAAGTTCATTCTGGGTGCAATGCTGGCGCACAGCTGCTGCAAGAGCAGGGCTGAAATACACCCTACACAGACTTCACTTCCAATTACACTGACAGCGGAAGCTTCAGAGGAGTCAGAAATTAAACTATTGGACTTAATAAATTTCCTCTTTCTTGATCCCAAATTCCACCACAAGTAAAGCACAATGAATGGCATTCAGTCTTTTTAAACCCATGCTCACATTTGTTTGTGAGTGGTTCTGTTCCTTTAACAGGTATAGTAATTCCGTGTTCCCATTTAATTTTTTGCTCACAAGACTTCCCACCTCCTAGCACAATGGGGCAGTGGTGCCTCACAAAGGCTGTGACCTTGGCTTTCCACTCACTCACTGGGCCCCAGGTTTTGACGTTTTGTTTCTCCCCCCACTTATTTCGTGATTGGCTGATATAGGCTGCCTTTCTCCCTGCTTCCACCAGCAAGAATGGATTGCTAAGTTCTCACCCTCAACTTTAGGAGTGCTCACCAGGATCTGGGCCATAACTATGAAAGTTCATTTCCTCCTGCCCACAAGCATCATGTTGAATTTACCACAAGTAAAACTATTCCCAGTGACAACTTTTGGAATTTCAGATTGTTAAAATGTCCTACAATCTCTTCAAGATCTTTGACTTTAACCTGCTTTACAGACCTTCCCAAGGAATTCTGACTACATTTTCCACAGATGTGGTCCTATTTCCTCAGCTGCTACGCTGGACTCTACCACGCACGTCCCTTCCCAAGCCCATTCCTTTCTCTGTCACAGTTTCTGCTCAGCACTAGGCTCTCAGGAGTTCTGAGTCTTTTCCCTCAGCTGAGTGCACCTACAGGGCCTGCAACCACTGAACACTGAGCCAGTGCTCTCACTCACTGAACACTGCACTAGTGTCCTCACCCACTGAGCCAGTGCCCCAACCCACTGAACATTCAGCCAATGATCTCACCCACTGAACACTGAGCCAGTGACCTCACCCACTGAACACTGAGCCACTGACCTCATCCACTAAACACTCAACCAGTGCCCTCACCCACTGAACACTGAGCCAGTGCCCTCACCCACTGAACACTGAGCCAATGCCCTCACTCACTGAGCCAGTGCCCTAACCCACTGAACACTCAGCCAGTGACCTCACCTACTGAGACTGAGCCAGTGCCCTCACCCACTAAATGCTGCATGAGTACCTCCACCCACTGAGCCAATGCCCTTACCCACTGAGCCAGTGCCCTCACACACTGAACACTGAGCACTGCCCTCACCCACTGAACACTACGCTAGTGCCCCGCCCACTGAGCCAGTGTCCTCACTCACTGAGCCAATGCCTTCACCCACTGAACACTGCACTAGTGGCCCCATCCACTGAGCCAGTGCCCTCACCCACTGAACACTGGAGTGTCAAAGCACTGAATTCAAAGGCATCGGAGACCTGAAGAAGCCTCAGCCATCCTCCTGCATTGGGCAGGAGTTTCCATGAGGCCCCCACGCCATCGGTCTCAGTAAGGTGGTCAACACTCAGCTGCAAGAGAAAGAGACAAGCACAGTGGACAGGGACAGTGGAGCCTGACCACTCACAGAGACAGTGGCAGCCTTCTAATCTGCACTCTGCCTCTCTCCTCTGCAATTTTTGTGTTTCATGATGTGCATAAAGAAAAAAAAGTATACAAGACACATTTACGCATGAAATAATATGATGTCTGGGAGGTTGCTTCAAAATTATTTTGTGCAGAGGGGAAAGTGGTTAGTCATGGAGATGAGGCAAGATTGGTAATGAGTTGGAAATTATGGAAGTGATGGATAGATACATGGGAGTTCATTTTATTATTTTCTCTACTTCAGTTATATTTATTTTAAACAATGGTTTTTTTTTAAGAGATAATGGGTAAATTGTGCAGAGTGGCTGGTCAAATGTCATTTTCCTTGCCAAGGACTTGAGACAGGACTGCCCTTACCACAGCTGCCAGCCAGGTGTTGGTCTTTGCCAGTGTCTTTGCTAGGGCAGGCTGTTCACTGCTAGGATAGGAGAGGATGGGTCTGTACCCACATTAGGAAGGCAGCCCATGGCAGGGGCACAGTCACCTGCCCACACAGGTGTGTATTCTCTGAGGTCTTCAAGGCTCCATGTGTGGGCACGGCTGGTCTTACAGATATCTGGCAGGTGGTGGGGGGAGGGTTGTGCTCACCCACATGCCAGCTTTAGAGGACACATGTCTAGTGCTTCTGTGTTCCATGTCTTTGCCAGGCAGACAAAGAACTCCAATACAAAGCATGTCCTTTGTATTTTAGCGAAGTCGGTGTGTCACCCTGGCTTGTGGTGCCTTCCCATCCATTCTGCTACTTCCCATAGGGCCCTGGCTTTCCTATACAGGCCATTTCAGCTTCAGAAACAGCCCCTGAATGCTTGCTTAGCTGTCTCCACAACTACAGAAACACACAGGAGCAGGGCTGGCCTGCTCCAGGGGTGTACTCAGGGGGGCCCATCTGGCCTCTGTGTGAGACAATGTGTAGTTGATCCCAGGAGTAAAGTGGGAAGAAATCCACCTCACACTTAGCCAGACAAGATATAGGCCAGCCAGGAGCATCCCCAGAGCGGCTCCCAATATATCTTACCTTTCTCTTCTGGCCTGCTCCTCCCATGCCTGGACACGCCTCTGCCCTGCCTTCTTCACCTGTCTCCAGTGGCCCTCTTCCCTGCTGCTCATCTTATCCTTTGTTGGAAGCCACCCCCCCCCCACCCTTGCCTTCACAAGCAGAGAGGTGTTGACAAGGAACCCAGAAGGCTGGAGACATTGTGTTCTGAAAGGTCAGAACTATGCATCCACTGTTTAGTTAAGACAAAGGTAGCTGAAGCAACTTCCACCTTTTAGTTTTATGTAAATCCTTGCTGATTGGCTGTTATTGGAATTGCCTGCCTAAAAGCTATGGGTGTATCCCACAATCTAAATAAAAGGGATGGGGAGGGAAGGGGGTTCCCGCCAGAGCAAAGGAGTCCTTCCTCTTGAGCTGGGCTCCCACCTGTCCCCCAATTCCCAAATTTATATTTTCTTGTCTAGTCTTGTGCAGCCTCCTCTAGAACCCAAACCCTGAACCTGAACCCTGAACCACGTGGGACATAGGGGTAACACTTGCAATCCTTGGCACAACAGGGTTCTCAGGTACATTCTTTAACTCTCACAGCTCTGACCACTGCAGCCCCTCCCCCCAATGAATAATCCACAGCTCTAGACCATCCACCCTCAGGGTCCCTAACTGAAGTCTAACCTGGACATTCAGAAACATGCTAGTCCCCTGCTTAACCAGCACCCGTAGGCCACGGCTCCCCCACTAGACCCCATGCTCTCCTGCACCAGCCGCCATCACCCTCAGCCCCTCCCCCGGCCACCAGTGCCCATGTCCGTGTACTGTTTCCATTCACTAACACTGAAAGATAGACACTGACATGCTTCATATTGTGGATAAACTTCAGATTTATAGGAAAGTCCTAAAGATAGAACAGAGAGCTCCTGCCCATCCCTCACCGGTTTCCCATGGAGACCAACACCATTGCCAACGTGTGTCTGTCAAAACTAAGACACCAGCACTAGTTGTTGATTCAATTTGTTTTAAACAATAACTGAGTGGTGAGCAAAGTCAGAGCCCAGCTGGCAAGGATGCGGGCAGGGCACCCTGGCCTTCTCCCTGCTGGCAAAAGATGGTGCCCAGGAGAGCGCAGGTCCCAGCCTCTGTCCAACAGGCTGGCATCACAGCCTATGCCCTGGCAGATACCTGGTCACAAGGGCACCAGAGGGGCTGTGAAGGGTCCGGGGAAGAGGAAGAAGGGACTGCCCCTTTCACACCGACCTTGGCCTTGCCTGCTGAGCCACCCGGGGAAAACGGTCCCGCCAGGAGCTGAGCAGTAAAAGAGATCGGGCTTGTCCATGCCCCGCGCCCTGCTCCCAGGAACAGTTTCCCTGCGTGTGAAGCTGTCAGTTGCTGACATGATCAGGAGTAACACCAAATGAATAATGTTTCCTCCAAAACCAGCTCCCTTAATTACAACGGAGAGACAGAAGCTGCCGAAACACCAATTTCATGCACTGTGCCTGAGTAATGTCTCACGCTGCCTTTTCCAGATGGCAACCTCGCTGGAGGGACTGATGATGTGGGCATATTTAGGGAAAAACCAATAACGGAGTCTTTAACCTTCAACAACAAAAAGCGTGTTGTACAAAATGTTCCTGGGGATACATTAGAAAATATCAATTACATTGCTCACTGAGGTGTAATCAGCTGTAATAATCAAAATTAATTTTTAAAAATAATTAAACAGACCCCAGGGCAAATAGTTGATGCTTTTATCCTATGACATCACAGCGCACATATGTACTTGAGAAGTTGTGCCTTCTGTCAGCACGGTGTGCAGAGGCGTGACAAGTGTGGGCTGCAGATGAACCCACCCAGGACGGGAGCCCCATGTGGGCCCTGCACTGGCCCTAAGAACCTCTGTGCAGCAGGCACTGTGCCCGACCAGGCGGAGCTCCTGACAGAGAATGCTACTAAGCAAAGATGCAGTTCATTTTAAAATTTAAAACATAATCAACTTTGGTTCAAAAATAATTTGGCTTTAAAAAATCCACAGGTTAAAAGCTATAGAAAGGATATACAACCAGGTTTAAGAGAAACAAATGGGGCTAACATAGGAAGGAAGAAGCGGGAGGCGGAGGGTGCACACGTGTGTGTGTGTGTATGTGTGTGTGTGTGTGTGTACATGTGTTTTGCAGAAGTTTATCCTGCTAGGTGGCATGTGCAGTTATGAGTTGGGCCATGATTATCTCCCAAGCTTCTGAGTGCCCAGATCAAAGAGGAACCTAAGTCACCCAACCCAGCTGCTCACGAGGTAGAAATCCCAGTTCTTACCAGAACCCAGCTGAGAGTGATGTCCCCGGGCTGTCCCTGTCCACTAGTCCAGCCCCTCCACCTGGGCTGCTGTAGGACACCCAGTGTTTGCCTGTCCGGTGCCTTTGCCTGGTGATCCCCTCGGCCTGCCCGCTCCTTCCCAGAGAGTAACAGGCACACATCCTTCCTTATTTCTCTGCTCCACACCTCCTGCCAGGGAGGGCAGCTGACTACCTCCATCCAACTGCCCGCATCTCTCTTGCCATCCTCTCCCCCTTCCCTGCTCTATTTCCCTACAGCAATAGCACCCCCATCTTTATGAACTTATATGTTTACTATAGATCTTCATCTCTAGGAAGCAGCTGCCATTAAAGCAGATAATATGTTAGGTTTTTTTTCCCCTCTTCTGTAACTTTGGTGCTTACAGCAGGATACAGTCAGCACTTAATGAATATTTGTTGAATAAGTGAATGAATGAATGAATGAGACCCTTGTTAGTGTAGAAACTTCTTCCCACAGTCTGCCTTCACAAAAAGACAGAGCCAGTTTCAAATGTTCCTTTTCCTAGATCTCTCCATGAGTTGAGTTAACAGTGCCGAGCCATTGTGACCCTATATGGCTCCAAACAGTGCAGCCTATTCAAGCTGCTTTTAAATGAGCTGGTCTCTCAACCTACCTCCCCAGGACTCAGAGGCAGCTGAGCGAAGCCAATGACAGTGACCTGAAGGGAGTCACCCTGGCACTGGCAAGAGGCGGCATCAATAGCCTGCAAGGGTCCTCATAAAATGCATGTCTGTGCCCTGTATCCCAGCCATCCCTTCCCTGGCTCCATGCCAGACAGGCCTGGCCTCCTAGGGACAGTGCTAACTTGGCCAAGGAGCAAAGCAAAGTGAATGGAAGAGAGGCTGGGTACCTTCTGACACACGTGCATTGGTCCAGCACAAATGCTTGGGCACAAAGAGGGATGCTCCAGCCTCTAGGCTCAGGGTAGCGATGCCCCTGTGGAATGGGCTTTCCCTGGTGGAGAAGGCTTTAAGGTAAAATGGGAATTTATAAACTGTCTTCTTTTTCTAGAGCACTTGAAGTTTTCTGTGCTTCCTCATATTCTGATGTAGACGGTGCATTCCCACTGTGTATTCAGCAAGCAGCCCCAAGGGGCATGGCATGTCCTGAGGTCCTACACGGCAGGAGGGACAGGAGGCCCCTGCACTTTGCCTCCTCCTGGCTGCGCAGCCCTTGACTTTGCTCTTAGATTCCATTTCCATATCTGCAATGGGGCTCCTGAGAGCCATGTGATATCAGCAGCTGATACAAAACCTAAGTAAGATATTTACACATGAAGCCAGGGAGTCTGCCCACCAACTCGCTGACCAGCGTCTTCCACAAGCCACAGAGCTCGGATGCAGCCAGCTTGCTTCTGATCCCAGGGGGCCAGCAGCCCAGTCATGCTCATCTTCTGGCCTCCCTCTGTGTCTGGCTCTATGTTCTGAAGGCCTCCCGTTTCAGGAGTGCCAAGCAAAGACACTCCCCTAACTCTAACCGTGCTACTGGGCAGTGTAGGATGCACTTCACGCCTTAATACCTGATGACAGTGCCTCTCCCCAGAGCCACTGACCACAGTGGACATGGGGGAAAGCAGAGCCCAAACTCTGAGCACGTGGATCTGGAGTCAACCTCAAAAGTCATTGGACTTTCCAAAGTCCAATCGACAGAGAACTCACATTGTGTCACGTGTAAGCCAGGATCCACTCCACCTTCCTGGAGACCCTTTCCTACAGGTGCCCACATTATCTGTCTGGTTGTGGAGGTGAGGAGGGAAAGACTCAGGGACAGTAATTAAACTGCCCAGGCCATGACCACAGTCTGCCTCTGAAGACCAGGGAGTCTAGCACTAGAATAGATGTGTTTTCCAAAAACAGTCTACACACTCTTGCAGAGCCTTCCCGCTTATTCACCAGGAAGTAGCGCACAGCCCTGTCCTTGAACCTGGGCAGAACTCTGTGCCTCTCTCAGCCAAAGGGACCCATCAGGGTTGATGCTGCATAGCTTCCAAAGTGAGGTCATAAAAAGCACTCCCCCTCTTCCCTTTCTTTCCCTCTTTCCCCCTCCCCAAGGAAGCTAGTCCTGGAAGTCCAGTCACCAGGCTGCATGGAAGCTGTGTGTAGGTGGGAAGACCAGCAGGCTCAGCTCAGAGAACCTGCTATGCTCCAAATCCCTTACCACAGTATTCATGATCACACAAAACATTGTTGGCATCACACGGCCTTAGAGAAATGAATTAGAAAGCCCTGATACCTCAGCCCAACTAGGCAAAAGGCTCTAACCTGCATTCCAAGGACAGCACCAGTGTCTGGTCCCCCTCGCTGAGCCCACACACCCAGCTCTGCCTGCGCACACATGTCATAGAGCATGGGTCACGGTTCTGTTTTATTTTTAATGTTACGAGGAACACCTGCTCTTGGTGCTCTAGGGGAGGCACATGCACTTGATGTTAAAGCCTAAGACTTGGTTTCCTGGAAGCAGCCTTAGCTGGGGAGCCACAAGCACACCAGGGAGGGTGCGGAGGAGCATGGAATTAGATTTGTCCAGTGACAACAGAGAGAGGGGACGTGACATCTAGGGTCTGAAGAATGGGGTGAGGCTCACCTCTGTCTTGCACTCGGGGTCCTTAGCCTGCCGCCCAGGGATCAGCCTCATGGCCGAAGACAAGCTTTCGCTCCACAAAGTGACTTTGCTGTGATGTCCAACATTCGAGCGGCTAGCCAGAGATTTCTTCTCAGATGCTGGGGACCGGGAAGCAAAGATTGTCAGAGGAGAAACTTAGAGGAGACTAACGGTATCTCTCCAGCTATTGGGTGTTCAAATGGCCAGCCAGCGCTGTGACAGGGGCAGCCCAGGCTGCAGCTCTCATTGCTGTCTTCTGACTATGAAATATGGGATGAGTTTCTGCATCCCAGCCCGGCTTAGACCCCTGGCTCCACATCACGCTCACTGTTGCGCAAGTTAGCTAAAGTTCTTAAGTCTCCGTGTTCTCATCTATGAAATGGGAATAAGAGTATCTGATCTTCTTGTGGTGTCATGGAGAGTAAATAAGATTATGTGCTTAAAACACACCCCCTGAAATATGGAAAGTTTGCAAAAATATGGTTGTGGGCAAAAAGAAAGCCATTTGCTAGCAGCAAGGCCCAGGTCACCATGTTACCCATGCTGTGTACATGTGAATAAGCAGAGTACACGTGTCCTGTTTACGTGAACTTTCCCTGAAATAGATTGACATTTTGACTTCAAAGTGTATATGTATGCACATACACACTGGCAGGGCTAGTGTGGGAAGCAAGTGAAATAAGAGGTGCTGTACCGCCCAGCGTCTGGGACAGTACACACAGAAATAACCAGCTCTTCAATGGCTGGGACCTTGGTGATGCTGGAAGATGTAAAACAAATAAGCACCATAATGGACAGCAAAGGCCTCTTTAAAAACAACATGAAAACATCATTCTCACAGTTTCACTGATGGACATGAGGCTAAAATGTTGCATCGCTGATAGAATGCAAGGGACACTAATATCTTTGGGATGAACACTTTCACTTGGAACTTGCAGGGACCAAAGCTCTAGTTACTACACAACTTGGAGGTGACTGTCAGGGCAGGACCTAGACCCCCAAGCTGCAGGCCCAGGGTGAGCGTGGACATGGCAGCCCTCCCATCTAAGAGATTTCTAGAATCTCTCACTTGGTTGGCAACTCTGCTCTTCTCTTCACCTGCGAGGCAAAGCAACATTTATCCTTTGTGAGCCAAGATTCATGAAGTTTCCGTGATATGAACCCAAGGAATGAGGGAGAAAGGCCCAGGGGAACTGGGGAAGCCCCTGGACTCAGTGACAGAGACCTAGGTAATGCTGCCAGGCCTTGAGCATCGTCTCCTCCCAGAGCGGGGTGACCTCTTCCATCTTCACTTCTCTCTCCCCGGGTCTGACAGAGAGATCGATCTTGAAGGTGTCCTCCAGCTCCTGCCGCCGCTGTGCCATCAGCTGCTGCCAGAGAGCATGCACGGTCCTCTGGACACTGTGTTGGACTGAAAGAGAGGGCGTGTAGGCACAGCTTTCATTCACATCATGTGGAACGTCACCTGGCTTTGCAATGCTACCGACATCTATGTGAGCTGGCCCTCCCCTGAATCTAACTTCCCCGCACCAAGCCCTGCTGGACTACATGTCCAGAGCTAGGAATCATGATTGATGGGTCCAGGGAACCTCTTTCTCTCACCTCCCAATTCTGTTAGATGCTCAACGAATGTGCCTGTGAGAGCTCTAGGGAACCAAATTGCTTCCCCCAGAAAGCTCCTCCAACCTGCCCTTTATATTAGCCTCTCAGAGGAATGGACACCCAAACTATGACTGTGTCATGGGACCAGGACCCAAGGCAGTCTTCTCTCCTGCCCTGGCTCAAAGTTCCCACCAGCCACCCATCTCATTGCCCTGCATTTGCCCAGATGTGTACAAATGTACCACCACCACCTTGCTGCTGGGCTCCAAACTGTAACCCAGGGCAGTACCTAAATCCCCTTTGACCTTGGACCACTGGGTCTCCCCTCTGATACCAGCCTCTACTGTCTTCCTTCTCAGCCTCTAAGCCAGCTAAGTCCCTAAATACCAATGTCCATGCTGTCATTAACACTGTAGAATAAAATTTAAATTCACAAGATTTTTGAGCACTGGCTTTGGGTACCGATCTAACAGAACACAGGCTCCTATGCCTACCTCTAGTATGACAAACTATCCCCTGTTAGTGGCAGCACGCCAGAGTGGTGGGAGAGGATCTGCTGTGGCCTCCTAGCCCAGAGGAGCACTCTTTCAAGCACATGGATCCAAAGGCTAGTTATTCATTTACAAATTGCCAATCCCTTTAACTTGACATGATATTAGCAAATCCAAACATACCCTCCATTAAATCAAATATTTCTTGGAAGAAATGAGTGTATTTGCTCCATCTGCATTTTTCTAGGGAAGAAAGTCGAAGAGACAGCTATATAACAACCAGTCACTCTATCTAGTGGCCCAAAGGGAAACTCAAGAGACCCACTGAGATGGGAAATGAACTTACTGTGAGATCCTCTGGTTCTTAGTCCAACCAAGTCCCTGAGAGCTCCCTCTTCTTCCATTCACCGCTCCACCCATGCCATTCCATTTTTTAATATGCAAAAGTCACTCCAATTGTATTCCCCATGAGGTTATTCTGCTTTCCTATGACATCATTCTGGGGTTTTCCAGGGCATTTTTGGCCTTTGAATGTCTCCTTAGTATACCTTTCCTCATCATAAGGAAGACACAGTGAAGAATGCAACCCCAGCAGTTATCACTATCCATCCCCCAAAATAAACAGCAAGTAAAATGTACCATCAGTCAAACTTGGGGAGTCATCCACTCTCTTCTCTCTCACATCTTCATTTGGAGAAAGAAACACTTGATAGTAAGGAGTCATCCTAGGCTTAGGTTCCAATCCAAATCCTTCGGGATAACTAGCAGACAAGAGATTTTCCTTGTGAAATTAGTTCTTTGGGATTGTGCCAGTGGTTCTCAATCTTTCTAATGCTGTGACCCTTTAATTCAGTTCCTCATGTTGTGGTGACCCCCAACCATAAAATTATTTTCATTGCTACTTCATAACTGTACTTTTGCTACTGTTGTGAATCATAATGTAAATATCTGTGTTGTCTGATGGTCTTAGGTTCTACAGCAGGTTGAGAACTGCTAGCAGCACCTAAGACAATCAGAAAACACAGATATTTACATTACAATTTGTAACGTAGCAAAATTACAGTTATGAAGTAGCAACGAAAATGAGAAACTGTATTAGTGTCACGGCATTAAAAAGGTTGAGAACCACTGTATTACACTATTGTTCATTATAAAGTAGCGGGAGGGTCTCTCAGCCCAGCCTGCACCCTCTCACAGTCTGGGGTCCCTCAAGGGATATCCACCTGCCAGCTTAGGCCCACTCCTCAGGAAATTGGGCCAAAGCTGGCAGTCAGTCATCCTTCTGGAAGCCCAGAAACCCCCAGGGAATGTCCAACTGAAGCTCCCCTGTGGGGAGCAGGCCTAAACTACATTCAGACACCCTTAGCACTGCCGAGAAGGCAGGAGAGGCTCCCACCACCACTGTTGCACTCACAGCCGTCAGCCTGGCTTGTGGCTGAGCAGAGCACCCACTGTGGGAGCTCACTGATCAGGAGACAGGGGGTTGCGCGGACAGCTCCTGCATTGATGTCTTCCTCCTGGTGGTCCACACACATCATAGCCACTGGTTGTTCCCAGTGGTTCCGCCATTAGGGTCAATTTGCATATTACTCTTTTATTATTATAGGATAAGATGATCATCCTCCAAACACAGTACATATCAATATGGAAAACTATCTAATCAAGTTTGAGCAAACAGCGTATGACAATGTCTATGATGGCTCTCATACAATAGCATCCTGGCAAAGGGGAAACACACCAGCCTCATATTCCTGTCTGATTAAAGCCACTCTATGCTCCCAGCAGACCCCCTGAATCCTCTCCTGGTTTTCCTATCCTTGGAATCGGTCATTTCTTCTTGCAGACTCTCCACAACACTGAGCTCTGCCTCTGAGTGACCCTGACCTTTTCCTATCCAGCATGGGGCTGGGCCAGCGCCACAGGCCTCTAGCCTGAGCAGTATGACAGGGCCCACACTTGAAGGGCCCTGTGCTTGGACTCCCCTGTTACCATAGTAATTTCTGAATAAGGGGCCCTCATTTGCACTGTGCCAGGCCCCACACGTCCTGGAATCGGTCCTAAGTGGGGTGTGGTGATTTACATACGAGGCTCCCTGTGAGCCATGTTCTCCAGGGCTCCTGGTCATATCAAAATATATGTGTCCTCTTATCTGGGTTCCTCTGCACACCAAGCAAAATATACACACAGTACATGTTTTTAGATTGAACCAAAAATGACAAATAAAAAATGAAAAAATACAGCATATGACAATGTCTACTCTTACAATTTTTAGAACTAAACCTTTGGATCTTGGAGTCCCTTTCTAAACAGAGGGATGTTCTGAGGGTGGGACTTGAAGCACACACACACTGGCACCTGTTTCTATCACTTACTCCTTCAGTATGAACAGGAGCCCGTTATCAAATACAGGAGAGCAAAGCCCCCAATTTAACCCACACACTGACAATGGATGCTTTTATTGCAAATGAATGAAAAGGCAAGTGCCTCCCCTGCTCCAGGGGCTGGGAGTATTTTCCTGTGCTTGCCAGAGAGTAACTGTTTTGTAATGTTCAGTAGTCAACTTGGCAGGATTTGGGGATCCTTTTTTCCAGTAATTGAACATAATTTGTACTGGGGTAAGTACAATCAAGGACAAGGACAAGAGCAAAATGGAATATCCCACAGTCCTCTCTGGCTCTGCACTCAGCATGGCTCC
The DNA here is from genome assembly GCA_011751065.1 of Lasiurus cinereus. NCBI lineage: Eukaryota > Metazoa > Chordata > Mammalia > Chiroptera > Vespertilionidae > Lasiurus > Lasiurus cinereus. The sequence goes on from JAAGEH010000021.1 coordinate 7,876,479, forward strand.
CCACTGATGAGGTAACATTCGCAGGCAGCATGGCACCAGGCCCTGTGACACTTGGTACACACACTCCACACACAGCGAGTGCACGTACACAGAGAAATCTAACACATTGCCCAACATGGGGCTTCCAGGAAAGGATTCATTAAGATAAAGCTTTTGTTATTAGTATTTCCCTCACAAGTGTAGTTATGGACGTTATATCATGAATTGTCTATATATTTTAATCTGTAAGCAAAATGATTCCTGGCTTGCATAATGCAATTTATTTTATGTTTTCCATCCTATGGTTGTATTTTTCAAATGTTAATATTTTTGAAATCTGCCTGCACCATAAAATCAAAGTGCATATTTAATGTTGGTGTTTTCTGCCCCCCTCCCCCAAATAAATCAATGAAGAATCTTACAATCTGAGAACTGTGGAGATTGGGTAAATTAGTGTTTTACGATAATTCTAGATGCTCAGTCATATGGACAGGTTTGATGAAGACCTACAATATTATCAAACACCATACTCTCATTTATGTTCACTTCATCAGTGCCCCCTGCAGGCTCCTTTCTCCCTGACCTCAGTGGGTGGAAGGACACCTCCCAGAGTCTTACCTCCCCTCACAGAGCTGGAGCAGACAGTGCATGAGGCACAGCAGGAAGCTGGCGCTAGAGTTGTAGGTGGCAAAGATGATGTCCCAGTGCTCCTGCAGGAAGTGCAGGACTCGGAGGAGGCCCAGACCCTCGGAGAGGGACTGCTGGGGCTGGGACAGGCAGTACAGGATTACTTTATTCAGACTGCTGTACAATGCACTGATGGCGCTGTCCCTTTGTGAGGAGGCATTCTCAACGACCTGGTCATGAAGTAAGCACATACAGACCTTTGTACGCATCACACCGTTTTAGTAACGGACCCACTAACTGAGAAAATGATACTGTCTCAGTCTTTTCTATATTTAAAATTTTGGCAAGATCTAAAAGTCAAATAGGACAGCTGTCTCTACCTTTGATCTTCCATTTAAGTGAGTAAGCAATAAAGGCAATTCAAATAGTTGGATTTACCAAAATTTGGTGTAAAAATGTTAAAGTTGCCCTAGCTGGTTTGGCTCAGTGGATAGAGTGTCGACCTGTAGACTGAATTGAAGGGTCCCAGGTTTGATTCTGTTCAAGGGTACATGCCCAGTTTGCAGGCTCAATCCCTAGTAGGGAGCGTGCAGGAGGCAGCCTATCAATGATTCTCTCTCATCATTGATGTTTCTATCTTTTTCTCTCATCATTGATGTTTCTATCTTTCCCCCTCCCTTACTCTCTGAAATCAATAAAAATATATATTTTTTAAAATGTTAACATTTACCACAGTCATATTATGGAAAATAGCCAGGAGACCAGAGATTTCTGAAATATAGGTATGAAGGTTGGCCCTTGGTGTATAAGAGCATACCATTAATAGTGTCTAATTAAAACATGTCACTAACTGTAAGTAGTAGTTACCATGTTTACAGTATTCCAGACACCATGCTAAGCATTTCTGCATGGGGTCCCACACATCACCTCATTTAAGCCTCCTAACAGAATGATGAAGTAGGCACTAAGATTAGCCCATTTTGACCAGGCTCAGAGTCAAAGAGTCTAACTGGTCAGCAAAGATCGATCTCACACCAGGCACTTGACCCTCTCTGAGCCATTGTAGATCGAAAGGAGACAGAAACTTGGGTGGGAAGGCAGGGGGTCCTGGTTTGCAGCCTTAACACTAATGGTCCATCCATTTACTTGGCTTCATCAAAAAAATCCATAAAACAAAAAACAGGTGTAAAACCTACAGTCTATTAGAAAGGTCATTTATTAGTTATAGATTGCTCTCTTAGAATTTTATGGGCACTGCAATTATTTATACTAACGAAGTTAGTTTTATTTAAATCTGGTGTAATTTGAGATTCATATTCTTATCATTGTCTTCTGCTTCTCAGATTGGTCACATCTTTCAAACGGAAATTATGAGTTACGAGCGCCACCAGCAGGAGAGAAAGATGGCAAATGTGAGCAGAACTGAGAGTCCTCAGGTCTGACACGCTGAAGGAACATCAGCCCCAGGCAGCACCCACACTTAGGTATGAGCTTCTGTGGTCTTAGGAAAGTGATGCGGTTAGGAGGCAATCCTGTAAGGATTGGAAGAGAGCAGCAAGAGGTTTCTTCCTCTCTGTCCATCATGTAAGGACAAGACAAAGATGGCCAACTGCAAACCAGGAATGGGGCGCTGCACAGACAGGAGACCTGCTGCCCCTTGATCCTGTGCTCTCAGCATTGGGAACATGAGGCGTCACTGCTAGCTGCTGAGCAGCCCAGTCCATGGCTTTTTTAAAGCAACTGAATGAGGCAGGAGCACAACTTCCTAATAATCTGATTTTAACCTTCTCAGAGCTGGCAGGGCTATGTATCCCTTTGGAGTTCTTCTTGAAAGGGGCTCTGAATACATTACTTTCAGCCTGGCCTGGAACTGCATCTCAGCCTGGCTGTCACCCAGGAGCAGTCCTGAGGTCTAGGCATTTCCACCGACAGAGGTGTGCTGGGGCTGCCAACTGCAAGCTCCCAGGAGGCATGAAGGGAAGGGGGGGTCTCTCCCAGGTTCTGCAGCAGAGGACACACCCAGGGAGGTGCCAAGTAAGAGAACATGCTTCCTGACCATCGCAGGTGTCGCACTGGCTGGGACCACCTTGGACTGTAGTGAGTTCCTCGAGCAGGGCCCTCAAGGAAAGAGTGAATGGCCATTTGACGGGAAGGTTTCCAGAATGAAATGAAAAGAACCCAAAAATAATTCAACTCTAGAATGTTGAGATTGTATGAGTTTGTGTAAAAGAGGCTGTGCACATGTACACACACAGTTAAACCTAAGGGTGTACTACAGCATGCATTTGCATGTATGGGTGTATTTGTGGATCTATCTGAGAGAGAGTACACATGCAAGAAAAACAGGGCAGATAAAAACAGACTCTTGCCTCCATTTCAGGAAGGCCCAAGTATGTCGCTAAGGCAGTAGGTGAAATGGATCTTTTGAAGATGAATACCTTTCTGGTCCTTTCTTTGTTGATGAAGAATAATAACAATTAAGATGAAACTAACAGTCATAATAGAGTCTAGAAGTGGGCAGAGCTTAGGTGTCAGCATAGGGGATCATGGCTCCTCATCACTGAGACGGATCTCAGGTGGCCTGAGTGAGAGCCCTGTAGGACCCCACAGCCAGCAGGGCAGGAACTGCCTGGGCTGTGAAGGGCCTGCTCCTTGCTCCCACCCATTTCAGGTCCTATTTCCAGGGAGGACTACAGGCCGATCTGGATCACCTCTATAGCAAGCAGCATGTCAGACAGACACTCTGTTGGCCATTTCCATACCACCATGGCCAGCAGAGTTCTTACCACCATTATGTGTTCTGTGATGAAGAGAAGGATGTGTCTGGGGTCTGCTGAGAACGCTCCACTGTATAGCTTCTCTACCAGCTTCTGGGTGAAATGAGTGATGATCGTGAGGGAAGGAGCAGCAGCAGCTTCTGTGTCTGCCTGAGGCTCCTTATCACCTAAGGTCAGGTGAGGAGATAGACAAGAGTCTGAGATATCATCAGAGTCTGAGTGGCCTTCTCTCCACAACAGTCTCCAATCCCTCTTGTCAATCACCTACAACTTGCTCACTCTTCATACCCACTACAGCCCTCTGTGTACCCCGGGCTCTGAAGATGGGTCTTACCCACAGGTACCCAATGAAAACCCACCTATTCAAATAAATTGGCCTTCAACAATGCAGTCAGTGATATAACCCAGTGGAGAGGAAGAAATTGTGCGGTGCTGCCTCTTTCAGCAGCCATTTGGAATGAGGGTGGGGGGACATTGAAGCATAAGGCAAATAGGAAGACTGTGTGGTGACCTGAGGCCCTGCTGCATCAGGCAGGGGACAAGGCTGTAATGTGGGTCATCTGTCTATGCTCACCAATACGCCAGGCACTGTTCTAAGATGTGGATGCTTTGATCTCAGCTAATCCTAATAACAGCCCTCTGAGTTAACTGTCCTCACTCACAGGCTCAGGCAGCTGTCTGCAGTCACACCACAGCCAGTGACATAGCCAAGAGCAGAGCCGGGACTCCCAAGCTCACAGCTTCCTCCCCCTACTCTGCCACACTGCAGATGCTCCTGGAGAAAGGCCAGTAGCCAGGATGTCCATGCTGTGAGGTGAGGAGGAGTCCAGAGATGAGTTGTCACTGAGGAATTCATGGCTGAGACTATAGAAAGGACTATGTTTAAACTCATCAGGAAGGTGCAGCTGCCCTGAAACTAAGGTTTATGAATGAAGCATCAACCTGAACTTCTTAGGGGCAATGCAGCATCTTCATTCAGTTCATTTGTTTAAGAAACATTTGTTGTGCCCAGGCATAGGTTCAAAGATGCTGAGCAGAGGATGCTGAACTCCAGTTGACATCTCAACTTCCCTTATGGGAAGAAGACACAAAATCTGCTGAAGGTGGAGAAGTGGTTTTAGCTCAGAGGGCAGCAGGCTTTTCTGCCTCTAAGTGGTCCACCAGTGATAGAGATGTCTTGGAAAGAAGTAAGCATGTGCTCCTTGGGACTCCAGGCAGGACCAGTGAGCTCTTATTGCGAAAGTGCAGGGAGCATCTTCGCGCTCCTAGCTGTCCTGCAGCACGAGGACCCAGGCCTCCTCTAGGATACAGGGTAATAATGGCTGGGGGTGTGCTGGCTCTCCTGCTCCGCTGTCAGCAGCTTGTGTCATAGCAGTGAGGAGCAAGTCACCCCACTCACCTCTGAGCACCGACATGTCACCTCCTCTCATCATGTGAAATATCTCCATGGTGGAGAGCAGGACCTCAGACTGAAAGTCTCTCTTCTGTTGGCTGGTGGCATTGTCTGGAGAAGCCTAGAATCACACCCAGAACTCAGACAGTGGCCACCCAGCCCTCATGTCCACTCAGTGTCCACCGAGTCCCCTTGCTTGGCCTGTAGGCTAATGCCACAGCTGCTGGGAGTATGGGCTTCCAGCAGCTCACAACTGCCCCTTCTCCAAGGCACTGCCTTCTGCTGACCAAGTTGGCTCACCCAGGAGGTGATGCCTACCTTCTGAGGTGACAAGGCAAGTCAGGGTGGCCCACAAACAATGAATTCCTGGCAGGTGCCTCAAGGTGGGGCCACCGCTGGGATGCAGATAGCACACCAATACTCCCTTTGAGGCCAGGCTATGGCTGAGACCATTTCCTGGCTAGCTTCTCCCTCATCCTCCTTGCATCCCTTTACTGCCCCCCTCCACCTCCTCCTGAGAGAGCAGCCCTAAGAAATCACTTCTTTGCAATCCCTGCACCAGGCTCTGCTGCTAGAAACCTGTGAGACCTATCCTCAGTTGTCTATTCACTCGCTCTTCCTGCTCTGCCAGGAGAGCCCCTCTCCTGCCACATTACCATTTCCCAGGAGGTCTTTGACTATGAGCCAGGTCGCCCAAGAAATCAATCCTCAGGTCTCCCTGCACGTGCCCCTCATGGTGATGGGCCTCCCAGAGCAGGCCAGGCAGTCCGCTGTGCACTCACCTCCAGCAGCACCTCCAGCGGCAGCCACTGCTTGGGGCTGGGAGCTGTAAGCAGGAGCTTCCTCAGGAGGAGCTGCATGAACACCCTCAGCTGTTTTCGTGTCGGATGGGACTTGGCAGGAGCTTGTAGACCCTCCACAATGCTGTCACCTTCGGCCTCGGCCTCAGAGCTGCTGGCATTCTGGGTGGACTCAATGGTGCCCCCCTCAAAAATAAGAGAACCCCAGTGTGAGTGGCTCATACTACCCCAAAGTGCTTTTCTATCTACTGCTGAGTGGTGCCTGGATTAATGGGTGCTGATCAAACCCATTAACATGCAAGGAAATTAAGGATCTGCAGAAGTAGGTGACTTGTCCAGAGTCTTATGGCTCAAAGGGTGCCTGCTCTGTCCCTGAACCCCAGAGAGGCAGGAGGCATGGAGCTAAGTGGAGCGTGAAGCTAGTGCAGCCTGAGGGCTTGGCAGAGAAGCCTCGCCATGTCTTGGGTAAGTCCCTCCTCCTCAGAGTCGCAGTTCTCAGCAGCAAATGGAGATACGAAAGGGATGCCACAGAAATGGGTGAGCTCCACTGATAGAGTTGTGCAGACCAAATGCCTGCCCTGTACATGGTCATCAGCTGGGCCCACTGCCTGGGTCTCCTGTCCTGCCAGCCAGGCTGTGGTTATGGTGACAGGAGGACCCTCAGGGGAAACAGGCGCTAGGCTTCTGTAGGTCCTGGCCTTCAAGTCCCTGAGGTACCTCGGCCTTCACATGTTCATTTTCTATTTATAAAAATACAGGCAGATAAATGAAGCAGGCACCATTAGCCCAGCCACATCAGAAACACAGAGATGCTGGAAGGCAAATGACATGCCCAAGGACACATGGCCAGGGACCTACAGTTCCCGCCAGTGACATCCCAAGAGCATTCATCTGCTGGCACCTCCCTCTGCACATTCATAAAATTAATATGGCCATTCTTAATGAAGCCATAAAATGGATTTAATGGCACCTCGGAAGGTGGTGGCCATATTAATTAGCTCTACGTGCCCTCAATGGGAAAGACACCATATAAATTTACAGCAAGCCACAAACTCTGGCCACCAGCTTTCTGCATGAGGTGGATCTGTCACAGCTTCTGTGCAACAAAGGCCTGCTGGAACAGACTTGGAACTGGGACAGGCCAAGGAGGTGCGGGGCCACATATGTTGGAAGTGGAGCCAGGGGCCACGTCAGAGCCTGGCTCATCTGAGCTCGGCCCGGGGAGGTGACTTTGGGCCAGACCCGCCCCCAAGCAGAGACCCTGAACAAGAGAGGAAGAGCCAGCCAGCTGGAACCCCAATTCAGCAAATGCTGAGCCGCCCACTGTGTTGAGATGAGGAGGGCTTCTAGGCTAAACATGTCAGGACTTGAGGGTTCTGGCCACCTCCAGGGGACCTGCTTGGGGGATGGTGAGGTCAGCCTGCAGGGCGGTTCTTCCTCCTGCTCACCCTTGGGAGCTGGGGTCTGATCCCCCATCCCTCCAGTCTTTTTCTCTACTCTTACTTTTCTAGTGAATTACTTTAGTTGATATTAACTCAACAAACCATTTTGTCTTTTTGCAAATCTAGTCTTTATATTTAGTCTTTTATTAAAACAAATTACTCCTTAATTTTATTTGGTCATTTGGTTTGATTTTAAACTGGTGGTGATATAAAGGGTATGGGCTTTATGGTGAGAGTGTTGTAGGTAGGGAAGGGGCTGTGGGAAGAGATGAGTGAAGGTTAAATCTTGGCTAATCAATTAGTCATCATGGAACCATGATGTTTTTCACTCTCAATGTTTTGTAGGCTAGGCTCAGTCCTAAGCCCCCACTGAGCCCACAGGACCCTGCCAGCATGCATCCCTGCTGTGTCTCTCCTCTCTCGCCCAGCCCCCGACTAGCACACACCACAGGGCAGGCTGTCAATGGGGTGAAAAGTGTGATGGGAAGCACCAGGCTCAGGACTGTCATGGGTGTCCAGTGGATGGAAGCTGTCAGGGTGCAAGCACTTCTAGAAAAGAGGAGCTAAATGAGCATGTTCGCTCCCTCACCTGGTCCTTTAGCAAACACTGCTTGCCTACACTATGCATGGCCAGCATCTAACCCTCCTCACCCTCCGGCCCTGCAGCTGCTCCTTTAGCTGCAGTGACAGCCTTGCAGACTGTGTCACTAGCTCCTGCTCCCTGTCCACCTCCGCTTTCTGTACCATCAAGGAGGGGTGACTGGCCGGCTTCTGTCCTTCACACCCATTGTCACCCGCTCCTCTCAGCTCCCAGAATCTCTCAAGCCACTGCATCCCTGAGTCTGGCTCTGCCTCAAACTCACTTACATCTCTCCCTGTAGCGTCTTCTACCACAACACTCACACTTCGTCCTCAAGACCCAGCTGATCCCTCTGCCCCCAGCTATCCTGACTTCAAGAAGTCCCGAGTCACAGTCTGCAGACTAGAGGAGGGTCCTGAGGACAAAATGCAGAGGAGGACCATCCTTCTGTCTGCCCACACCCATCCACTGGGTCTGGCCCCCACACACCTACCAGGGACAGAATCTATTGTTTCACATTATCAGTGGGAGGGCATTCCATATGGAATTGGACTTGATCTGCCATCAGATGATGGAGATCCCTAAAAACTGCATCCCAGTTGAGAAGGAAGTTGCTGCCTTGCTGTTTCGGCCACACTGTTTTAAGTGCTTTTCATTTGAGGCATCAGGAATCTTGCCCTTTCTTTTGAGGAATGACTCCCTTTGCCTTTGACTTCACTGGGCAGGGGAGCAGTGTGTCCTACCTTGTTGGTTCCCAGTGGAAAGGTGATGACGGCCAAGGTCTGGAGGAACTCCGGGGTCCGCCAGGTGGGGTCCTGTGGGTAGGCACTGTGCACCTGGCCCAGGAACTGCAGCACGCTAGCCGGGAACGGGTACTCCCCGGTGCCATGTCCAAGGCCTGTCGGAGGCTGAGAGGGTACTGGATGAGGCATGTTTGGGAGCCGAAGGGTTAGGAATCTAGGGAAGAGACCTGCTCTCTGAGCCTCTCAGCCAGACACTTCATGGCAAGGCCCCTAGACTGGACTGGTAGGGGGCCCTGGGCATCACCCGGGGAGGGATTCACATGCACAGGAATTGGTCTACCGCTTCACACACACACTCTTTTCACCTCTCACAACCCTCTGAGGCAGGCCTGCATTTACCCCTACTTCCCAGATGGGGAGACAGGCAGAGTGGTCAAATAGCACGCCAAGTGGTGGGTAAGGAGCCGAGCCAGGTACTGGCTGCCTCCAGGCATCTGGCTGTAACCCTTCCAATCTTTTCCGTATACCCAATGGCCTCCAATGACTCGATGTGGCCTTTGTGCCCAGGAACTTGCAAATCAGGGTCAGCCTCAGCCTTTTAGAGCCCAGCTGTCTGTTCCCAGCACTAGACCTTCCCTTGGTTTATGTGCCCCCAGAACTGGCAGAACCTGAGGAGCCTCTTCCCCACCATCTACTGAACCAACACCCAGTCTCCTGAGGGACCTGAGGACTTCCTCCCACCCCTACCATAACCTGGCCTCGGTCACACGGCTGAGTCTCCATCCTGGCTGCACATGAATGTCCCCGGAGCTCAGCTCCCTTAACCGACTGTGCCAAGTCAATCTGTCTGGAGATTGGCTCCAGCCCTAGAGTGCCCAGCTGCTGCCTCAGGCCCTCACCTAGCATGATGGACAGTCTGCAGCTTGAAAACTGACCACCCTGCAGAGCCATGCCAACAACCAGATGGAGGATGCTCAGCCCACTCCTGTGATTGTGCTAAGTGGAAGTCGGGTCCTCTTTTGGCCAGTTGCTTAGTCCGTCTCTCCCATCCATGGCTGCCTCATTTCCCAGTAGTTGCCTCTAGACCTGGCCTATGTGCATGTGCCAGACATCCTGTTTAATAAGTAGATACCGAATGTCTAGAACTGAGCCTCATACTAGAACACACAGTATACTTAGAGAAAAAAAGGCAATGTACACAGGGCAGCTAGAAAACTGATTTTAAACTGAATCTGCAAGGGTTTGGTATGGGCTGAGCAGGCAGCAGAGAGAAATTGCTTCTGGGTTCCCCGTTGCTGGCTTCTCTACCAAGTCCTAATAGCACAATATTGATTTCCAGAGGAATACCAGAAGTCAGGGTTCAGAGAGTGGTTTCTGGAGTTAGTTGCCTGGTTTGAATCCTGCCTCTGCCTCTGACTGACAGTGTAGCTTTGGCCCAGTCCCTTCCCTCTACATTTCCAGTCCCAAATCTGCAAAACAAAGATTGTAATGTGAGCTATTTCAGTTGGTTGTTGTGAGGATTGAATGAGATATTTGGTGCCTTGGGGTTACTTCCCAGTGACTAGCACAGGGTAAGCAGAAGCATCTGGGAGGGGACTTAAACTTTCAGAAGGGAAACTTGGATTTTGTGTGTTGAACAAGCAGGACCCCTGAAGGTTCTTAGGCAATGCAATGACCTGGAATGTAGGGCTAATGCTGGACACACTGTCACATGCCAATGCTCCATGCCTCTGCTGGTGTGAGCTAACCTCACTGCTGGTTTCTGCATTTGACAACGGAGATAATGCTGTTTCAAAGGATTATTGCACGTAGTGACTGTGGACTATCTCAAAGATCAGCAATGCAATACATTGGAAGAGACATGGAGCAACTGGAACCTTCCAACTAGAGTAACAGCTGGTGAGAGTGCCATTGGCACTTCACGTTGGAGAACTATTTGGCGCTATCTGCTAAGGCAAATCATGTGTATAACTGATGGAACACAGTATCACTCCTGGGCATATTTCTAACAGAAAAAAAGTATGTATGCCCAAAGATATGTACAAAACAGCTTTATTCCTATTTCCAAATGGAAAAAATCCCACAAGAATCCTATATAATAAAGAAGTAATATGCAAATTGACCATCACACCCTCACACAAGATGGCTGCCCCCATGGGGTTCCAAGATGGCTGCCACAAGATGTCTGACAGGGGAGGGCACTTGTGGGTGATCAGGCCAGCAGGAGAGGGCAGTTGGGGACAACCAGGCCAGCAGAGGAGGGCAGTTAGGGATGACCAGGCTGGCAGGGGAGGGCAGTTGGGGCAACTGGGACAGCAGGGGAACAATTAGGTATCAATCTGGTTGGCAGGGGAGTGGTTACGGGATGATCAGGCTGGCAGGCAGAAGTGATTAGGGGCAAATAGGCAGGCAGGCAGGTGAGCAGTTGGTAGCCAGCAGTCCCAGATTGTGAGAGGGATGTCTTAGATTGGAGAGAGTGCAGGGCTAAGGGATATCCCCACCTCCAGTGCATGAATTTCATAGATAATTCTGTGAAATTCCTTCAGTAGATAAATAAATTGTGATCAAGTATCACAATAAAATACTATTCAGTAATAAACAAGAATAAATTACTGACACATACAACATTATGAGTGAATCCCACAAACATAAGGATGAGCGAAAGAAGCCAGATGCAAAGAAAGTATACTCTATGATTCTATTCCTATCACATTCAACAAGAGGCAGACTATTCTTTGGTGGATTAATTGCCAATGGACAGGGGTATGATGTCAAACCAAGTAAAGTTCCAAACAAACAATAATATAAAAAAAGATAAGAGAAAATAAACTTTGAGAAAGAGATGTTAGAGCTATTCTCTACAGTTAAGTTTCTGGTCTTTTCCTCTTACCCTTCCGTTTCTGCCTTGTATATTTTGGTGCTTATCTACTGTTCTGGGCACATGAGGGCCTAACGACAGACATCTTCATTGGACCAAAGAGCTTTTAAGTAACTTTGCTTTTGTCGTGTTTGTTAGATCTCAGTAGGTGGGGTCTTGCTTACTGACCAATCTGAGAGTCTCTCCTGTCACAACCAGTGAACCATTTTATGCTTGCTATTATAGTGTAAATCTTTGGTCTCATTTTTTTTACTTCTCTCAGCATGCTATATATTTTCTTTATTTTAAATGCTTTCATGTTAATTCTTTTGTTTGTTTTTTAAAAATGAAACTAATTGGTTAGAAAGATAGCAGATTCCTGATGCTGTAAGCAGAAAATAGAAGGCTTTTGGCAAGAGTGGATACACCATATTGAAAACATTTTCGCTGGTTCCCAATGTCATCTGAGTTATCTCAGGAGCCGCCTTGCCCTTTCTATCAAGAATTCTGAATAACACTTGCTAATTGCTGGCATTACTTGGACACTGCTGGGAAAGTCGAGGTGATCCTCCAACCTTGTCTGCTCCCTCCATCCCCATCATGGCTTGTGGGAAAGGGGGCTCACCTGGCTCATGGTGGCATTCAGCATCCTCAGGAGCATCAGGGCCCCCTCAATGCACAGCCCGGCCCGGAGGACTTCCTCTGCATGGTGCGCCTGCAGGAGCCCCTGCAGCTTGGCGTCCAGGCTGTCCTGAAAGAGGAGTCAGGGGTGCAGAGATGCCCAGCAATGCATGCAGTGTCCCACAGGCCCCTTTTGGAAAGGCAGGACAGCAAACCCCTCAGCGGCAGCCACTGGCAGAATTTCAGCCGCTCCGTGCATGAGGGAAACATGCATGTTCAAGAAGGTATTGAAGACCCCGCTAGCAACTTGTGCCGATTTTAGCTCTTCTGGTCTGACACCACAAATACTGTCCAATCAAGGTCACTGATTCTTTGCAATGAGACTACAGAAAGTGTGTAAAGGCTCCAGTTAATGGGAAGGCCAGAATCCTTGCAAGCAGGCCTGCCTTTGCCTCTGACTGGGCTTTCGTAAGCTGTTCTTGCCCTTGTACCTTAGTTTCCCTCTCCATGGAATAAAAACTGCACTATCAGCCCCATTAGATTGTCATAAATATCATGTGAAGCCAATGTATGAAATATCTCCCATGGCTCCTGACACCAGGCAGCATTTGTTCCCTGGACACATCTTGGAGCAGTGACAAAGTAAGGTTTGTGAACTTGGCACAGCATGCTTTGGAAGTGGGCTTTGTGACACTATTATTATATATCACGATTTAGATCTCCTGTTTGCAAAGCTATGACCGAATCCCATGTCAATTCAGGGCAGTTCAACTCAACTCGGTTAAGACTAAGAGACAATTTTTGATGCTGCTATTTGCTGGGTGCCCAAGCAGGTAACAGGTGGATCTGTGGTCCAGGTGCTTGTGCTTAGAGAGAGGCGGGCATGTCAATGTGTCCATGCACATAAGGCAAAGGATGCCAAGACACTGGCAGGACAGTTTCCCCTGGAGAGGTTGAGGCAGGTGATGTGGGAGGGCAGCCTCATTAAAGGCACAGGCTGGGCAAGCACAAGGCAGCTGCCTTGCTTGGAGGTGACTCGGGAGTATCCCAGCATGAGGGCTGGCAGGGAGGAAGCTGGGCAGCTGTGGGCAGGAGACTCACTACATGGAAGGTTTGTATTCAAACACAGGGGAGTTCCAGGGGCATCTCTAAGGTGAGGGCATGACTGAGGCTCTGATGAGTGGTGGCAGCAATCGGTCTCCCCCTCCCTGCCTTCATCATGGATTTCTCTAGCTGCACCCTAAGGAGGACGACTCACCAGTGGACTGATGAGAATGGAGAGCTGCTAGGAGGAGGGGGTAGAAGTGGAGGAGGTCAAGGGTATCTGAGGAGCCAGCCAAGGGTGTGGGCAGCCAGGGAGAGAAATGGGTGAGGACAGTGAAAGTGGGAAGAATTGGAGTGAGCTAATGGAGAGTCTGAGGGAACTGCCTTGGTCATGTAGCAGCAGAAAATCCAGCGTGTCACTGCATCCCTGGAGGGCCCCAAGAACCTACTTTGGGCCCACCCGTCAGCTCTGTGAGTGGCGTCTGGAGGAAGAAGGTGGACACAATGAGGTAGATTTCCGGAATTTGAACGTGGTAGGCCAGAAAGTCATTCAAGACTCGGAATCCGGGAAGCAGGCAGGGGCCCTGGTTGGGCTCAGGAGGGTGGCTCTTCAGGTTATCTATGGATCGGAAGAGGCACACAATGTCACTGAGAACAATTACAATTGCTTCTGGCCATGGTGGGGCCTGGCACATGAGGGAATCCCCTGCCACCCACTCCCCCCAGAAACGCCGGAGAGAAATACACGCTGTCACACAGGGGCATCGAAAATGCATAACAAAGAGCCTTTCCCTATTCCTGACAAGCGCACCCATCAGAATGTCTGAGCCTTCTGTGCAGTGTTCCACCCAGGATCCCATAGACAGGCCATCCTTAAAGCGCCCGCGCAGGGCAGGGCTTGACAAGAAGTGTAGCAGCAGCTTCAGTCCCAGCACAATGGTGCTGGGGTGCAGGTGGCCCTGTAGGAGCAGCAGAAACCAGTCAGGCCCCAGGCTCAGGAACACCTCCTCCTTTGTCCTAGGAGACCAACAAATGCAAACGCATGTTCAGAGATGATGAATAACATCCAGCCTCACTAGTCACCTAAGAAGGCAAATTAGGGTGAACATCTCAATACCACTTCACAAGACATAGATTGCATTTTAAAGGAATGGTAAATAAAATGCTGGTAAAGTTGCTGCACCATGGTTGAATGTGTTTATGAATGGCTGAAATGTAAGTTGGCCAAAGGTTTTCAAAGCAATTGGCAACTATGCATCAATAGATGTGAAGCCTGCAGGCCCAGTTGGGAGCTGTACTCCACTGATATTCACACTCATTAAGTGTCTGATGGCCACCCTTCCAATTATAGCAATATTTATACTAATAAAGGCCTATGTGATCATCACATCCTCATGCTGTGATGCCCTCAAGCCACAATGAGTGATCACCAGGAGGCTGCATGCCCAGCGCATGCACGTAGGTGGGCGGGGCTGCGTGCGCTGTATGGAGCATGCAGGTGGGCAGGGACTTAACCCAGGGGAGTATTGGGAGAGCAATCATGGCTGCTGCTGCTCAGGGCTGGCCCAAGGCTCAGGCAAGCCACTGCCCAGGGCTGGCTGGTAGGTATGATACGCACTGACCACCAGGGGGCAAACGTTCAACGCAGTAGTTGCCAAATAACAGCAACTTTGCAGAGTGCCCTCTTGCTTTTCAGGACCCCTCAGGGGATGTTGGACTGCTGGTTTTGGCCCAATACCCACAGGCCAGGCTGAAGGACCCCACCTGCTGGAGGGACTTGGCTCACTCTGGGGAGAGACCATGGGAGGTTGGCTGCAGGGCGTGTCCAGCCCATCTAATCCAGTCTGATCCTATCAGCCGCCTCTAATTAATTTCCTTTCAATGTGCACAAATCCATGCACTGGGCCTCTAATATTCATATAAAACACATAATAGTCCCTTTTGAAATACATTGGTCAAACTTAATCTAAACAGAATGGTCCAAAGTGTCTGCATCTTTATCAGTTTAGACCAAAAAAATTACATGATTTACTGTCAGATCCAAAAATGAATTTTAAAATGATGAGTATGGCTAGTACAGATATACTAGAGGGAACTGGAGAGCAGAGAGATGGGTAGCAACCCTTGAAGGCAATGGCTCAGCTAAGTACCTGGCCTCCTGGGAGCCAGGGAAAGTCTACCTGTCCCTGACAGTGTTTTCAGCATCAGCTGCCAGACTAGGCATGGTGAGGGCATGGCCACTGGGCTAGGAGTCAACAGACTGTTCTATTTTCTAGCCCCGTCTCTGAATTAACTAACTGCAGGACTTTGGCAGAACTCGTAATGTGCTCTGGTTATTTCCTCAATGATGGTGATGGTGATGGTGATAAGGATGAGAATTGTGATGATGGTGATGGTGATGATGGTGAGGTTGAGGGTGAGGGTGATGGTGATGAGGGTGAGGGTGACAGTGATGAGGGTGAGGGTGAGGGTGATAGTAATGATGATGAGAGTGACAGTGATGAGGATGAGGGTGAGGGTGATAGTGATGAGGATGAGGGTGTGGTGATGAGGATGAGAGTGAGAGTGATGGTGATGAGGGTGATGGTGATAATGATGACGATGAGCGTGATGGATGATGGTGATGGTGATGGGAAGATGGTGATGATGGGATGAGGATAAAGGTGAGGGTGATTTGGATGAGGGTGAGGATGAGAGTGATGGTGATGATGGTGATGAGGATGATGGTGGTACTTGTGGTGATGGTGATGAGGGTGATGGGGGTGATGAGGATGAGTTTGGTGCTCATGGTGATGGTGATGATGGTGATAAGGATGATAGTGGTGATGGTGGTGTTGGTAATGATAGAAGTTCATTTATGGAGTATATACAGTATCCTAGGCACCACACTCCAGGCTATCTCCATGTTAATTTCCATCTACAGCAAATACTATTTTTATGTTTACATAGATGAGTAGAAGAGAGGCATTGAGTTCTTAAGTTAATTCCCCAAGGTCCCTGGGAAAAGAACTGGGATTTGAGCTCAGGGGGTCTAACATCTGAGCCCAGATGCTAAGCTACATTCCTTTTCAAGAGTAAGAGGAAGGAGAGGTTTAGACTGGCTCATCTCCATGTTCCTCAGTTCTACCATGTTTTGATTCTAGCAATGTAAAGACTTATGGGCTGGCAAATTTTTAAGCACTATCTGCAAAGCTGTTTTACTGATGAGAACCCCCACTGCTCCCTCAAACATACATAAAAACTAAAATGTCCATTTGGCAAGAGCAAGGATCTGGGCTGACATGCTCAGTATCACGTCCTCACATCAAAGTACAGTGTCTGGCACATAGTAGGTGCTCAACAAATAGTTGTTAAATAAATGACTCCAGGGTTGAAGGTAAAGCAATCTGTGGGAGAGTTGATGGAATTTTATGATTATACATTATTTTGCAAGTTGATTGAAGGCAGATACTTCTTTTTCCAACTTGAGAAAATAACGAGGTAACTAAGAGTAAAGAGCAGAAGAATTTGGCAAGCCTTTTCCTTGATTGATATTATTTAGGCCAACCATTTCTCCATTCTATTGTCTGCCAAGTAAAAGATATCAAAATTAGTAATTGTCACAACTGCCAAAACAATAACAATTATACTGGAGCAATGATGACAAAAGGAGTTTATTGTATTTATACCAAATCTGTTTCGAGTTACTATGCCATTAAACATTTTCATTGGAATATAGGCAAGGTCTGTTTTATCAGGTGGAGAGAATATAATGTTCTTTCTGACTAGTGTAGGAAACACACTACAGACAGCTGACCTGAGATATTAGCTTTTCATTAAGGAAAGGTTTTAACACCACACCCTGGATGAGGCAACTTAATGCCAAATCGCACTTCCTGGGGCTACTTACTCAGAGGACAGATGAAGTTGGGAGGAAGATACTACACTGAGCAGCATCTCCAGCAGCTGGTTTCTGAGCCAGATTGTCTTTCCAGATGTTTGGCTTCCAGCTACAAAAGAGGCCATTTAGATTTGAAAATGAACGGATGTAAAGAGACTTATTTTCTGCAGTAAGCCATCACAGTCACCAAATGCTTATTTCATTCAGAACTCCAAATTTTGTCATTCAGTTCTAGACTTCAATACAATGTTTTTAAAATATTTTCAGAAAATGTTCTTAAAGTTGCCTCTAACTGGAGATGTTTTCAATCTCCCTTCTTTCACACACACACACATACATACAATCCTTAACATGTATCTTCCAGAGAGGAATCCTTTAATTATCATGGGCTGCAATCTTTCTTAAGCATCTGGTCTAGCAAGGCATTAGGGGTATCGGGTGAGGACCCTGGTTCTCCACCTTGGGCCCTGATCTCCAGCAACTCCCATATGAGGCTTTGGCATGCCAATACTGTGGTAAAAATAGAGCTTCAGGAATAGCAAGAGGTAACAGATCCAGTGGGGAAAGGAGCTGTACTTCTGAATGTTATTAAAGCCCCAAGGGACAGGTTAACACTGTCTCTACAGATGATATTCTCACAAAAGATTCTGAATGGAGTCCATATAAGAAGGGCAGTTGACTAAGTACATTCACTGTGGTCCATTTTCCATTCATTCTCTCCCTCGGTTGGCCAGTTATTTTACAGACACCATGGACACAGATACTATGCTGAAGCGATAGAATTGATGACGCTGTGGAAGACGTGGTGTCAGATCCCCCTCTATCTGGATTTTGGCCCATGCTCTTATTAAGGCCCTAATATCTGAGCCTCAGTTTCCTTGTCTGCAACATGGAAATGGTAATGCCTACTTTTCCGTCTAGGTCTAGGAGAAGAGAGAACTTGTTTAGACTGAGCAGCACTGGCCAGACGAATCTTTTGGATCAACCCTGTCCATGCCGTAGTCACCAGCCTCCTGTGGTTATCAAGCCCTGGGAATGTAGCTGGTGTGCCATTTTTCACTGCACTTCATTTCAAGCAATTAAAATGGCACATGGGTTTGAAACTTCCGAGCCAGACAGCACATCTGGAGGGCCAGGACAGAGTGGCAGTGCCTGCTCCTTCATGTGAGCCCCAGCAGAGGGGACACGGAACACGACAACTGCTGCTATGGACCCAGCGGGGTGAGACTTAGACACCGCCCAGCCTGTGCACAGAGGAGCCTGAGCTTTAGAAGCACAGAGGTGGCCAGGTGGCTCGGAGGGACTGGGAATGGCTAGTGCAGTGGGAACCGGCAGGGCAGACATCCCTGAGGAGGAAGCAGCATGCGCAGCACAGATGGCAGGTGGCCGCTGGGATTGGGCCCCGCAGGGCTTCTGAATGCGGGAGCAGGACTTGGCGAAGGGGTCAGTGGGCAGTGGGGAAGCAGGCCTGTCTGGGCCTGAGGCCCCCAGCTAGGCTACAGAAACTGAGTGTTATCTGGAAACCACTCCAGGCTGGAAAGAGAGAATATACAGTTTTACGTGATGCGTAACCCTAATCATAACACCATGACCTCACAAGCTCCTATTTGGGAACAACACTCAACCCCATGCCTTCCCCTTCTTTGCCTCAGCCTCTCCTGCTGCAGCCTGGCCCACCCTGTGTGACTCTCAGCCTGGTTGGTGGCCTGAGCGGTCCTCACCAGGCCCTGTGGGTTCTGGAGCCCCATCCATGCAGATCTGCCTTTCATCCACCGAGGCGGGCTGGAGGGTGTACATCACGAACAGTGCGACCCTTAACAGAAAGAAGGACAAGCTCAGGTGGGCTCAGTCATGTTGCTGAACACACATGACAGTTTTCTACACAGAACACCTAATCAGAGCTGCAAGGCAGGATTCGAGGGGAGCATGCTATTCTGTGGTTAATGTAGTATTTCCAGAGACTTCTACTGTTTGACAGGATTCATCAGAGTGTTAACTTGTGCTCTGCCAGATCAGCAGAGCTGATGGCAGTGAAGATGGACAAGGTTAAATGTCACAGGCTGGGTTGTTTGGAAATTCTGCAGAAGGCAGGTGCGCTGAATCCTCAACCAGTGGGGATGGCTAGGCCCTGGAAAGTCTTGAATTCCTGGCATGACAGGTGTGTCGGCACCGAGGAGCGGGGTGCTCACAGCCCTGCTGGGGTCTTGCACGTGCACCCTCCTTTCAACAGAAATCTGGAACGTGCCCAGCACTGAAGGGGAGGGCTGCTGGGGTGAGTGTGGTCAGGGGAGGGCTGAGCCTTGTCCCTGGTAAACCAGCCTGGCCCTGCCCTTGCCTGGGCAGCTGGCGTAGTACCTGAGCAAGTCCTGGACACTGAAGTGGCCCCTCAGCTGCCAGCCCAGGATGGTGATGATGGTGGGGATCCTGGAGGGGGCGAGGCCTGGCTCATTGAAGAGGAAGACGAGCCTGGGTATCAGCTGTGCCTGGTGGGCCATACCAGCACACCGGGGCCCTTCCCTGCGAGCCCGGGAGAGAGACCATGAAAGCTTTTACTGGAATGAAGCAAATTTGCTGTGTTTCTGCTAAAAAGGTGTTCCAGGCCTACATGCTCTGTGGCCTCCGGGCTCCAATGCCACCTGCCTCTATCGAATATGTGTCTGAGAGTGCAAGTCGCTGGGGAGGAGGCTCCTCGCTCTCCGCCCAGGAAACTGCCTTCAAAGGCAGCTTTTGCGGCTTCATGCCAAGCCTAGGGGGAAACGAAGGGTGGTCTTAGGGAGTCAGAGCAAAGACAGCTGACTGGAGTGGGTCCCTGAGCACCCCCTACACTTAGGCCCAGCCTGGCGAGCGGGCTGGTGGACGCTCTTTCTGCTGCCCCAAACCACAAAGTGGATGAGCACTCCGCTGGGCGTCAGGGGAACAAGGCAGAATCCAAGCATCCTCTGCCCCTCCTCAAGCTCATCACATGCTCTTTCCAGTAAATTCTACTCCCCTCCCCATCCCTACCCTAGAAAACAGCTCCAGGGTGCGTGCTCACCTCTTAAAAAACAATAGGTGCAGAGAGAAAGTGGGAATGGGAAAGAAAGCAAAGGTGGAGGGAGGTGAAATGGGTGAAATGCTCCTTCCTGAAGTGCCTTTTAGCACTAAGGTCTGACACACTCCACGTCCCTGACACCAAGACAGGCAGAGCCAGCCCAGTTCTTTTTTTTTAAATATTTTTATTGATTTTTTACAGAGAGGAAGAGAGAGATAGAAAGTCAGAAACATCGATGAGAGAGAGACATCGATCAGCCGCCTCCTGCATGCCCCACAGTGGAGATGTGCTTGCAAGCAAGGTACATGCCCCCGACCGGAATCGAACCTGGGACCTTTCATTCCACAGGCCGATGCTCTATCCACTGAGCCAAACCGGTCTCGGCCAGCCCAGTTCTGTGTGTCTGTTGCTTGTGAACACCCCTCCACTCCCCATCTTTCCTGCACTTTCTCATCATAGCACTGAGCAGACTACTTTCTGCATTTGTCTCTCCTGCTGCCCACAGGGCTTTGTTCCCCTCTCTCCCTGCAGCCCCAGAAGCCTGTGAAATGCAATGGGGACACATTGCCTCCCCTTCCTCCCTCCTCCCTTATCCTGACCACAGCCCCTGGGTTTCTTGGGGAACCACGCCTTCCTAATGCCTCTCCACTCTCGGGGGTGCAGTCCTGCTCTTGCTTTGGCCTGTGGGGGACCTAGCAGCCCTCCCTGCTCTGTGCCAAGTCCAGGAGCGCCCCGAGGCACCTACAGTGCCTGTCACAGAGGCTGGGAAAGGACACAGCAGGAAGAAAGCAGAAACTAGATGGGAACAGTCCTCAGATAAAGGGGTGTGATTGGCCCAGCCCCAGGGGAACTCGGCCCCTGCAACTGTGTGAGCAATGAATTCCTTTCTCCACTACATCCAGAGGTGGGATTCCCACCAGACACTGATCTTAGACTCCCAGCCTCCAGACTGGGAGGAATAGATGCCTGCTGTTTATAAGCCATGTTGTCCTCGCTGTCCTCGGCAGTTTTGTTACAGAAGCCTGAGTCCTCTAAGACAGACATGCTGCCTCAGGGACCCACACTTAGGGAGCCATGAGGGCCATGGGCGTGCCCTGCCCTCTGAGTCCCTTTTCTGGTGAGAACTCCTTGCTTCTTAGCATCCAGAGGCCGAAGCCCAGCCTACCTTGGTGATCGAAGGATTTCCAGGAGGTGGGAAAAGAGGGATTGCTCCACGTTGTCCACGGCTCTCATCCAGAGCTGGAAGACAGAAGCGTTGGTGAAGCAGGGCCTGAGAATGGGCCTCTGGCAGCATGAATGCATAGTGCGCTGAGCCTGGTCTCCTCGGTCCGGAGACCGAGTTTCCCCTCAGAAATCAGACCTGATCTCTTGGCTGTGTCGAGGGCTTTGCCCAGGGACAGCTCAGACACCATGTCTCTCCTCATCTCTGCAGCTGCTTGGCCCTTCATGATGGGTCTAGATCCAACAAGACACCTATGCCAACCAATGTCCACCCATGCCCAGGCCCTGCAGTTTGAGGTCCCCACACCAGACTCATCTCATCCGCAAGATCAATGCCATGTTCCCACTTCAGAGATGAGGAAATAGAGGTCGAAACAGACTAGTTGGGTGACAAGTCTCATTCACCACCAGCAAGTGGCAGAACTGGAATTAGAAGCAGGCCTTCCCTTTCTGGTTTTACCCTATAGCCGTGGTCGGCAAACTGCAGCTCACGAGCCACATGCGGCTCTTTGGCCCCTTGAATACCATGGCCTGGGTATTCACGAACAGTGCGGCTGTTCCACAAAATACCATGGCCTGGGTGAGGCTATTTTGAAGAAGTGGAGTTAGAAGAAGTTTAAGTTTAAAAAATGTGACTCTCAAAAGAAATTTCAATTATACTGTTGATATTTGACTGTGTGGACTAATAAGTTTGCAGACCACTACCCTATAGTAACTAAACACCTGATTTGTGTGTGTAACACATTCTCCATAAAACCTGAAGCACAGCCCTTGCCCCTCCTCCTGCACAGCAGAACCTGACCTCTGACCACAGAGACATGAGACTTGCCTGCTGACCCTCATGACACAGGTGGCCGTGGGTTGGTAATGGACCTCATGTGATGACAAAGGTGGCCATGGGTCAGTAATGGACCTCATGTTAATGACACAAGTAGCCACAATGACCCAAGTCTATCAGGAGGGCAGTGTAGGCAGAAACCATCCCTCTGGGATCCCCCGGCCTGGCATCACACCTACCACTTGGTGAGCACTTACGAAGAGTGGATGTACAGAAAATACAGGTGAAATGAGCACTGTGCCACTCCAGAAGCAGGCTGGCAGAGTCCCAGCCCTGCAAGCTCACTCCTGCTCAGTGCACAGAGTGGGTGCTGCCACCTGCAGAGCCCATGTGGGCTGCAGGGGCACCAGTGAGGTATCTCAAGGCAAACCTTGAGGGTCCTGCACATCCAGCATCTTAACTCACAAAGGCAATCCCTGAACAAGGCCATGCCGGTGTGGGAGCTGGAAAACTGAGTGCAAAAGGTATGAACCCAGCAATCTCCTTGTCACTGTGCCCCTGTCCCTCCCCACAGCATAGCTGCCTCCCTTCCAGGGCATTGGAACAGTACCAGGTTGCCAGAGCACATTGGATGCTGCCTCGCTCTTTCGAAAATCCCTTTACATTGTACCACATGGGTTGGGAAATGTAGATAGTTGAATCTTCTGCTGCTTATCCTGTCTTATAACCTCTACTGAGGGCTGCATTGAGATGTCTGACTTACTTAAATATCAAATGGGTCATGTGTCCAACTGTGCCCTCTCCCACCCTGAGACCATGACACATGCAGCAATGATCTGCCTATCGCTTTTAAAAACCAGAAACCTAAGACTCGCTTACCCTCAACTTCCTGTCCCTCTTGCTCCTCAACTCTCCTTCCTATCCCTCTCCACTGTCTGTCCAATCATCACAGACCCTCCTTCTCCTGCTCCTCAACTCCCCTCCCCATCCCTCTCCACTGCCTGTCCAGTCATCACAGATCCCCTTCTCTTGTAACCTATTCTCTTGTCTCCAAACCGACCCTCTATTTTAAGGACTTATGCTGTTCATAGTTGATTCTCCCACTGATATTTTAACCACCCCTTTTCCACTCCTTCCTCTTCTCAGCCTACAGCCGGACTTGTCTCCTATCTTAAGCCCTGAAACTCCCTCCCTCCATTTTCTTCTCTCTTCTTCTTCAAAAGCCTATCTCTCTCCCTTCCTCCTCTTCACTCTTCACGTTCATCTGACCCCTTATTTATTTTTCATTAGATTTGTCATCACCTCCAAGTGACCTCCAAATACAATACACACATCACTACCCTCATTTATTTGAAACTTTCCTTGTAATCTTAAATGTTCACTTTGCTTTACTTTGGTGTTTATTGGCTGTTTGTTTTCTTAACCTCAGCTTTAAAAGCACCGGCTCACTCGAGGACACAGGTTCCCAAGGAGGGTGATGCTATGGTGGTTCCAGGAGCAATCTGGGAGCTTGGTGGTCCTGCACAGGCAGTAGTTGGATCAGTTGAGGCAGGGATGCCTGGACCCAGGGCTGGGCTTAGCGCAGTGTTTTGGAGGGGTGTGCTCTCTTGTCTCTGCGTGTAGGAAAGGGTGCACACAGGCAGCCCGGTGCCAAGCCTTGCCTGGGGCCTTCACAGCCCTGGCACTCATCTCAGACCCAACCACAGGGCCTTTTTGGCCAGGCTCAATTCGCTGATAATTTCCTTAGGACTTGGAGAGCTACAGTAATGAATAGGTTTGGCCTTTTGAAGTTCCCATACTGTCCTTTTTTTTGGTTCAGGTGTCAAGATTAGCTAATAAAATAACTGGGAGTGCTCCTTTTTCAGTTTCCTAGAAGAGTTTTTAAGGCTGGGAGGGCCTACTTCCAGACAGGTAAAACTTCTCTGCGGACAACTGGGACACCACTTTCCTTACGAATTTTTGTTTATAAGATTTTAAGCAATGACTCCAACCCTAGCTGGTTGGGCTCAGTGGATAGAATGTTGGCCTATGGACTGAAGGTTCCCGGGTTTGATACTGATCAAAGGCACATACCTCAGTTGCAGACTCCTCCCTAGCCCAGGCCCTGGTCAGGGTGGGTGCAAGAGGCAACCAATCGATGTGTTTCTCCCACATCGATATTTCTCTCTGTCTTTCCCTCTGTCCTCCACTCTCCCTAAAAATCAATGGAAAATATCTTTGAGGATTAAAATAAATAAATATGATTCCATTTATTTGATGATTATGGGACCATTTGAGTTTTTTATTTCTTATTGAGCAAGTTAGGGAAACTTACATTTTCTTGGAGATTGGTCAAAACACCTAAGGGTTCACATTTATTGGCACAAAGGTGCCAGCGCTACTCTCCTGCTCCCCCTCACTCTGCCCATCCCCGTGGATCTCCCTCCTTCCCCTCACCCTGCTCATCCCCGTGGAGCTCCCTCCTTCCCCCCACCCTGCTCATCCCTGTGGAGTTTCCTCCTTCCCCTCACCCTGCTCATCCCTGTGGATCTCCCTCTTTCCACCTTGCCAGCCTTATTTCTCATCCTTCCTGCCTTTTATCCTGACCGATTTTCAGCAGTTTATTCTAGTAGAGCTAGTTATTGGCCTCATTGATCCTTTCTGTGGCTGTTTCCTTCCTATTAAAAACACTTGATGTTCTCATCTCTTTATTCCCTCTTTCTTCCTTGGAATTTAGTTTTAGTTTGTTTTTATTTTGTGGTTTTCTATTTTGTTTTGTTTTTCGGTCATTCTAACTTCTTAACCTGAAGTCTCTGTTCATGAATTTAGAATGTGCTCTTTCTGACAGGCATGGTGAGGGCTATACATTTCCTCCATGCCCAGCTCCCAGCAGCCTCCCCACAATGCTTCGATATATAGTGTTTTCCCTTGTCATTCAGTCTAAACCAATTCTCATTTGAATTATAATCCTTATTGATCCCCTTTACCTCACTGCCTTTTGGCAATTCAGGTTTGGTTTCAAACTCTCCCACTGGATTTCTACAACAATTTATGGACTATCTCCCTGCCTGGGGGTCTTGCCCCCTGAGAAACAGACCTAAAGTAAAATTCTAACTTGTCATTCTCTAGCTAACACCCCAAGGTATCAGCAATTTAGCCAAACTTATCAATAATCCAAAATTTATTTATAAAGCCTTTAATGATTCCAAGGAATTTTTTAATTGAGGGGAATGTATGCACAAAGGTACTGTGTATAACTGCTCATTTATAACAACAATACACAGAAATAACCTAGGAGTTTGACAACACAGGAATGATGTCAGGCACAGCACAGATTCCATCCTGACTGCGGAACAATGCTTGCAAAGTCCATAATCTGTACATATAAAAGCTTAAGTGACTGAACAACAGAACAACTGAACAACCAACCAGTCGACCAGTTGCTATGGCACACTCTGACCACCAGGGGACAGACTCTCAGTCCACAGAATAGGGCTCCCTCGTGTCTGGATTGGGCCTGCAGGGATCTGCCGAGATCGACTATCAACATCCCCCGAGGGGTCCCAAATTGTAAGAGTGTGCAGGCCAGGCCAAGGGACCCTCTAGTAAATTGATAAATGTTTATGTTAAATGGGAAAGGATAGAACTAATAATATCCGCACCAAAATCATAACTAATAAAAAATATAACTGATAGAAAATATAACAGTACTAATAGAAAGCTTACAAAGCATGCATTCGAGGTTGCCAATAGTTGTCTGGGTCTCAGAAATACTCCCCCCATATTTTTATCTAATTTAAAGCATTCTGTAATAAGCATATATTATTTCTAACTTTAAAAAGTTTTAAAAATACTTCCATGGACTCTGGTACACATGGACTAAATGCATGCCCTGTGGCTCAGTCTTTAACCCCTCTCCACCCTCCTCCTCTGCCTCATCTCCTGACAGTGCTCCTCAAGTCCCTTGCTCTTGGTTTCTGCTTTCATCCCCCAGGTATGTGAATACCGCCCTGTACCTGGAGGTCCCTCTGGGAGCCTCTGTCAGACTCTGCCCAGGCCCTGAGCCCAGCTCTGACTGTCCTATACCTGCCACCCTCACACCAGCATACTGGAGCCTCCTGCATGTGTCCAGGCTCTGCAGCTGTGGGAGGGGCTGTCTCCTGTCATCCCTGCCCCCAGGGACCTCGCCAGCCGGCCCAGCATGCACTCAGTCAAGGACACTTCCTCCATGAGCCTGCCCACCTCAGTCTGTGCTTTCTCACGGCCCCCGGCCCCTCAGCATTCTCAGTTACTCCTTTAAGAGAGCTTTTGTGAACGTCAGGCATCAAAGGAACTGGCTTGTGCTCTTTGATCCCCATATATATATAATCCTGCCCTACAGTTCCAAAAGCCTTTCCCATGTTGCATCTGGCTTATGGAAGATGCTGACCTCTATTTCACCATCGAAAATTGCAACTCTGAGAGGCCAGGATACTTGCCCGGGCCACTGGGGGAGGGGTTCCATTATGAAGCTGGCCCTCCACTCTCAAGCCTTTGGGGTTTCCCCTCACAGCCATTGGGCCATCAGGAAGACAGGCTCCCCCCTCACACACTCCTGCAGGCTCCCCCATCTCCCGCTTACCTCGAAGTTGCAGAGGATGTGCTGGAAGACCCTGACGTTGGTGTGGGCAGAGGGTCCGAAGCCCAGCTCGGCAGTGCCCGCGATGGCCAGGATCAGCTGGAAGACGCGGTAGGTGAGCAGAGAGCTCTTTTTCCTCAGGAGATACGCCATCACCTGGAAGGTCAATGCACGAGCAGCTGGCGCCCCAGTGCCTCTGAGGCCTCTCCTTCGCTGGCTGTCCCAGCGCCTTTGCTGAGCCCACCTGGAACCCTGCTTGGAGCGCTTGTGTTCCCAAAACAACTCATACACTAACTGCCGCGCTGCTTCCCCGCTGCTGCCCACCTGTCCGTCCCTGTGACCCACCCTCCACAGGACCTGCTCCTCCTGACTCTTCCTCCTTTCCCAGAATGCCTCTCGTGCTCTCTCCTGGTGTCCTCCTGATACTCAGGGCTCTTTCTCATCTGCCTTACTGAGCCCTACATTCACAGCCATCCCACACATGCTGCCATATCACCAGAAAGACACCAACTACCCACAAACCCTGATAACTCCATCACTCCGGCGGCAGCACCAGACATGCCCCTATACTGCGCCAGACCTTGGGGACTGGCAGCTTCTGACACCCAGGCTGGAGGTGGCACTGGCATTCCAGTGGCCCGGCCCATCTCAGACACCAGTACGATGGATCCCCAGCCTCATGTTGCTGTTGACCTCTGCCTCACAAAAGTCAGGATGTGCCAAGCACTGGCATATGGGTTCTCACCCATCCATCCCCTCTGGATTCTCAGCTCAGATCCTTGCACCCAGATCTCAACACATCCACCCCTTTCTCCATCTGCTCAGGTCCCTTTCCATGTGCCATTGGAAAGTCATCCTTGTTTTACAGCCTGAATGTCTGTGTTCTTCCAAAATCTGTGTGTTGAAACCTTTACATGGCAATGTGATGACATTTGAAGGTGGGTCCTTCCTGGTGTAGGAATAGATCGGGTCCGAGGCATGGCCTCATAAAGGGGACCAGTGTCCTTACAAGAGGCATGAGATCTCGCCTCTCTCTGGTCTCCACCATGTGAGGACCAGTCAGATACTGGCCTCCACAATCCAGAAAAGGGCCCTCGCCTAACCTGACCAGGCCTGCCCCCTGGCCTTTCACTTCCCAGCCTCCAGAACTATGTGGAAATGAATGTCGGTTGTTACAAGCTACCCAGTCTATGGTATATGTTATAGCAGCCCAAACTCAGACAACTGTGACCATTAAATACTCAGGATGTTCGTGGATGGTTCTGGTCTGTTTTTGACATATCTGAAATCTGGCGGCACCCTCGCCCTCCTCCTCCACCAGCACATGATTAGGAGGCTGAAGCTGCTTGAGAAAAGTCACCCTCACTGGCTGGTTCATTTTACATTCTTGGTGTCAAGTGTTCAGTGGTATGCAGTCTAACTCTGTTTCTCCAGCAAGCTGGTTCTCCTGTCCAAAAGATTTCCTCTCTTCTTCCTCCCTCAACCTTTTTTCCCTTCTGCCACCCCCCTCATACTCTCATACTCTGCTGAGAAGACAGAACCCATCCTATAGGAGCGTTCTTGCCTTCCCACTGCATCAACACATGCTGCGCTGCATTCCTTCCATTCACAAGCACCGTCCTACCTTGCCTCCAGCCCCACTCCTCACCTGTGCAAGGACTCTGTTTCTTGAGAGGTCACTCTTCTCTTCTCGAGTCTTCTCTCTCTCTCTCTCTCTCTCTCTCTCTCTCTCTCTCTCTCTCTCTCTCTC